>JAZKJV010004863.1:0-600000 GCA_037367405.1 Ottelia alismoides
TGAGCTGCGACAAAGGCTGGCAAGGTTGGAGAAGCATAGAGACTCCAAGTGCTTCTTTCCTGATCAAAATCAAGTTATTTCAATTGGGGGTATATGTACATGCATGGGTTCATAGGGGTATGACACTCGATTCACCATACCATTTATCAAGGAATGGTCCTCTCATTGAACTACAAATATCAAGGGTCAAAATATCGGAAGACATCGAGAGAAATGGGGGTAAGAATTGGGCATGGAAATCCGAGGAAGGCAGGTCAAAACTGAGTCTAACGAATGCTAGAGCATCAGTCAGAGATGACCGAGGTCAGGGGACAATGAGCACCCGATTGGGCCATGTCATTCGCATGAGGACAAAATGAAAACTAAAAAGAGAAATAAACTTAAATAAAATAGCAAAAATTATTTATTTAATTTTCGAAGTCCCAAGACATGGATGGAAGTGCCTCGAAGCTGTAGAAAACATCATATGGGCACATGGAGCTGCGACAAAGGCTGGCACGGTTGGAGAAGCATAGAGGCTCCAAGTGCTTCTTTCCTGATCAAAATCAACCCATGAGGGGTCTTTGTCCCACCTGATCTTGCAGCAAGTGAAGGTGTACGAAAACCAGTTCCTAGTCGTGTTATTCAATTAGGGTAAACGTAGATAGCGCGTGGAAGCAACAACTTCGGTTAGTGGCAGAGGAATAATGTAAATAGTCTATTCTCAGTAAGATCAAGAAGGGTGGATGTGTGAGGGGTGAGAAGAAGTGATAGGGCAAGGTGTAGATGTGCAAGAAGAGGTAAAGGATGCTTGAAGTGGTCGAAAACAAGCAGCGGAGCCAGAGATCTAACAAGACATTTTTTTTTGAATTTGAGCTAAATCAAATGAAATCACAGAAAATAAAAGACTATCCTATCTACTGCAAAGCTAAGGAATGCAAAGAAAAGGAAAAAGAGGGCTTACTTGACTTTGGCGTGGAGCGAAGCTCACAGCGGAGGAGGTGGCGGAAACTCGGATAAACCTTGATTCAATGCCAAATGGCTCGCTCGATCTCTCTCGAGACTCCAGCTGTCACCAAGACATTCAAGGGACTCGAATTACTAAGGTTTGAATGGCAGAAGAGGAATCAAGGAATCAATTGATTTTAACTGGGGGTATATGTACATGCATGGGTTCAAGGGGAATGACACTCGATTCACCATAGCATTTATCAAGGAATAGTCCTCGCATGGAACTACAAATATCAAGGGTCAAAAGATCAGAAGACATCGAGAGAAATGGGGGTAAGAATCGGGCAAGGAAATCCAAGGGAAGGCAGGTCAAAACTGAGTCTAACGAACGATAGAGAGTCAGTCAGAGAGATGACCGAGGTCAGGGGACGACGAGCCCCTGATTGGGCCATGCCATTTGCGTGAGGACAAAATGAGCATTAAAAAGAGAAATAAATGTAAATAAATTAGCAAAATTATTTGTTTAATTTTCGAAGGTCCCAAAACTTGGATGGAAGTGCCTCGAAGCTGTAGAAAACTTTAGTTGGGCACCTGGAGCTGCGACAAAGGCTGGGCAAGGTTGGATAAGCATAGAGACTCCAAGTGCTTCTTTCCTGATCAAAATCAACCCATGAGGTCTCCTTTACCCCACCTGATCTCGCAGCAAGTGAAGGTGTATGAAAACCAAGAACCTAGTGTTGTTATTCAGTCAGGGTGAACGTAGGTAGAGCGTGGCATCAACAACTTCGGTGAGTGGCAGAGGAGGAATGTAAATAGTCTATCCTCAGCAAGATCAGGAAGGGTGGATGTGCAACGGGTGAGAAGAAGTGATAGGGCAAGGTGTAGAGGTGCAAGAAGAGAGAAGGATGCTTGAAGTGGTCGGAAACAAGAGGCGGAGCCAGGGCTCTAACAAGAATTTTTTTTTGAATTTGAGCAAAATCAAATAAAATCACAGAAAATAAAAGACTATCCTAATCTACTGCAATGCTAAGGAATGAAAAGAAAAGGAAAAAGAGGGCTTACTTGACTTCGGCGTGGAGCGAAGCTCATGGCGAAGGAGGTGGCAGCAACTCGGATCAACCTTGATTCAATGCCAAATGGCTCGCTCGATCTCTCTCAAGACTCCATCTGTCACCAAGACGTTCAAGACACTCGAATACTAAGGTTTGAATGGCGGAAGAGGAATCAAGGAATCAATTGATTTTAACTGGGGGTATATGTACATGCATGGGTTCAAGGGGTTCAAGGGAATGACACTCGATTCACCAAATCAAGGGGAATGATTGGCCATGTCCTTCGCACAAGGACAAAATGAAAATTAAAAGGAGAAATAAATGTAAATAAAATAGCAAAATTATTTATTTAATTTTCAAAGGTCCCAAAACATGGATGGAAGTGCCTCGAAGCTGTAGAAAACTTCAGTTGGGCACCTGGAGTTGCGACAAAGGCTGGCAAGGTTGGAGAAGCATAGAGGCTCCAAGTGCTTCTTTCCTGATCGAAATCAACCCATGAGGGGTCCTTTGTCCCACCTGATCTTGCAGCAAGTAAAGGTGTACGAAAATCTAGTTCCTAGAGGTGTTATTTAGTCAGGGTGAACGTAGGTGGAGCGTGGAGGCAACAACTTCGGGTGAGTGGTAGAGGAGGAATGTAAATAGTCTATTCTCAACAAGATCAGGAAGGGTGGATGTGCGAGGGGTGAGAAGAAGCGATCGGGCAAGGTGTAGAGGTGCAAGAAGAGGAGAAGGATGCTTGAAGTGGTCGGAAACAAGAGACGGAGCCAGAGCTCTAACAAGATTTTTTTTTGAATTTGAGCTTAATCAAATGAAATCACAAAAAAATAAAAGACTATCCTAATATACTGCAGAGCTAAGGAACGAAAAGAAAAGGAAAAAGAGGGCTTACTTGACTTCGGCGTGGAGCGAAGCTCAAGGCGGAGGAGGTGGCGGCAACTCGGATCAACCTTGATTCAATGCCAAATGGCTCGCTCGATCTCTTCAATACACTAGTTGTCACCAGGACGTTCAAGGGACTCGAATACTAAGGTTTGAATGGTGGAAGAGGTATCAAGGAATCAAGGTTATTTCAACTGGGGGTATATGTACATGCATGGTTTCATAGGGGAATGACACTTGATTCACCATACCATTTATCAAGGAATGGTCCTCGCATGGAACTACAAATATCAAGGGTCAAAAAATCGGAAGACATCGAGAGAAATGGAGGTAAGAATCGGGCATGGAAATCCGAGGAAGGATGGTCAAAAATGAGTCTAACGAAGCTAGAGCGTCAGCCAAGAGGGTTGACCCGAGGTCAGGGGACGACGAGCCCTGATTGGGCCATGTCATTCGCACAAGGACAAATAGAAAATAAAAAAGAGAAATAAATGTAAATAAAATAGCAAAATTATTTATTTAATTTTCGAAGGTCCCAAAACATGGATGGAAGTGCCTCGAAGCTGTAGAAAACTTCAGATGGGCACCTGGAGCTGCGACAAAGGCTGGCAAGGTTGGAGAAGCATAGAGACTCCAAGTGCTTCTTTCCTGATCAAAATAATGAGTTTGAGGATGTATTCCATGTCTGACAATGATCGGACTTCATGTGATGAATCTCCTAAGGATCATGACATGGAAAGATGGATATTAGCAATAAAGTCTAAAGTAGACTTCATATACAAGTGTGTACATGGACCCTCGAGGGTCCACCTATATGGGTAAGATCGATAAAGTTGTAAATGGATCTTCAAGAGAAGAGGGAACCTGATGAGAAGGAAGAGACCTTCAAAGCTCGGTTCGTAGCCATAAGCTACACATCGGAAGATAAGACATTGCTTGCAATGAGACTTGCTCTCTTCGGTAACCATGCTTAAAATCATCAGAATGTTGCTAACCTTAGCTACACATCTTGACTATTGCATCTTCAAGATACAAGTCAAGATTGCATTCCTCTAAGAATACCTCTCTGAGGATATTCACATGAAGTAGCCCTAGGGCTTCATGGTTGAGGAAAGCATGGTGTGCAAGTTAAAGAAATCCATCTATGGACTCAAATAAGCTTCTTGTAGATGGAACATCAGATTTGATGAAATCATAAGTGTTATGATTTCAAATAGAATCTTGATGAACTATGTAAAGCTTAGTGGGAGTGCTATTGTGTTCATCTTGCTAAATGTAGATAATATCCTAATCATTTGGAATGATATAAGGATGATAATAAGTGTTTTATAGACTGACTATTCCATACCTTGAGATATGATCTCAAGAATACCTCTTAGATCTTAGTTCTGGAGTTGTTCCGAAGCAAAGAGAAGAGGGTATTGGGACTGTCACATTAGTAGTACATCTTGGATATGTTCCATTTTTGGAAATTCCAAGAAAGGCTTCCTTCCCTTAAGATTTGGTACTGACTTATTTAAAGGGATAGCAGCTCAAAGAGTTGAGGAAGTGAATGCTAGAACTGCTTGCACCTATGCATCAGTTACGAGAAGCTGAGTGTATGCTAGATGTGTACAAAAGTCAGATATCTGCCATGTAGTGGGAGTAGTAAATTGTTACTAATCCTACTATGGAGAGAAAACACTTGGTTGCAGTAATAACAAAATCTTCACATATGACAAGATTTTTGAGATACTGATCTCAAACTCATATCTTCAAAAGCTTAAGACTTTATAGATAGAGATCTAAAAGGTCTTAAATGTGGATACCTAGAGAGATAGTGATCTCCAGGAATAAGGGTATTCTAATAAGGATTATGGATATACTGGTTATAATAATTGAGCAATAATGTCAAGGACACTATAACTGCTTTGACTAGATAGAGTATTGGTTGCATGAGATGCAACATTCACATTGGATACGAGCACTGTTACCTAGGGATATGCAAATGCCGTAAAAGGACTTGGCATAGTCTTTAGGGAACTGAGTGATTGATCAGCTTACCTAGCTATTTCTAAATAGCCTATGATTGTCACATGAGTGTGGGTTTAAATGATTAGCTCATTAATGGCTCTTAGGGCTAGTGGGAGATTGTTGGACATGTGATCCCACGGCGAGCCATTATGTAATAAATGTTATTGCGAATATCATTCCCTGATCTGAAATGAAGACTAAATAATTTGCATAATAGGTCCCTTAGTACAATTAGGGTTATGTACCATGGCTATCTTAATGATCATACAGATGTTGATTCAACAATTGAATCATAGAGGCTGGTGCTTGGATGAATACCTAAAGGGTTAGATTGAGGACTCATAAAGCACCGTTAAATGATTGTTAAGATGTCATCTCCAGCCTGAGTACGAGATGGCAATCCTTTCTCACATGGGCTGATATGTGACCGACCTCTCGATGCAGGTCCTCTGCATGGGAATAGTGATTCGGAGGTGTCAGATTAGTTAGGTTAATGGGTTGACTTAACGAGATCGAGATAACCTAATTCTTATGTTGAATGTTGTCACAGCATAGGCACGCATCCTGTGACCGGAGACAGATATATTGCTATATGTCTGAGTATGTACATTTGGCAGACCAATAGGATGATGACCTAACCAAGGTCTATACACCGGCGAGATGGTGTGTATATAAGGGTATATGAGCAAAATGATCTCTCAAAGGGATCATACAGGTTCACTTGTGAACCGGAAGAACATGAGCTCACTCATGAGGTATTGGGACCGATCAAATTCCATGCATGGTCGTCGTGCTTTGGAAGCATGACATGAATTTGAAGGTATGATATATGCTTTGGGAAAGCATATGATCGATACCAACTCCCAATGACCAAGATTTGAAAAAATTAATGATTAAACCCTGAAGAAGGCAGTGTAAAATTGATCTTGACCTTCGGGTTGATCATGGGTCTTCCAGTATGCAGGATGTACAGGTATTGGGAATACCTGAAGGGTGATGTGATCATAAACGATTGTATATCCATGACGCTTTCATTCCGAGGGAGTGATGAAACAGGTCTGGATTTTAGTGACTCCTTTCAGTAGAGAAGTAATCCGATCTTAGTCCAAGTGTTGGACATTGGTCTGAATGAGATTCATATTCAATGATAAGATTGGATTTGCGGTCTTGATTTAATCAAGCATCTGTCGGAGGTTCGTATGATCTGGATTTGAGATAAGATCTCAATATCCAAGTCACTATACATGGAATAATACAATCTCCCTGTCCTTATCTCCAAGTATCATCGGAGGAAAGCACATTATTCTTGAAAGGATTCAAGAATAATTCATTTGATGAAAGGTTTATCCAAGCAAGGACTTTGATGATTAAATGAGATTTAATTATCAAGCATAATATGAATATGATTCATATTATTATCCAAGATAATTAAATGAGATTTAATTATTAAGGATTAGAGAATGTGGATAATACTATCCATGATATTTGTGTATTGTAAATATGATTTATAATATACATATATTCAAGAGAGAGAATTTATGTAAATAGCATTTCTTAATTAATATTGTGGATTGGATTCACATTTATTAATTAATTGGAAATGCAATTTACTAATTAGTTTTAGTTGTGAATATGATTCACATAATATTCAATGGCATAATTGAAATATTCACAAATTAATTTGGAATTAATTTGGTGAATATTTTCTGTGATTACAAAATTAATTAAGAAATAATAAGATAAATAAAAAGGAGCCAAAATAACCACCAATTTCATAGGTGGCGTCACGTATGAATTGTTCATGGGTGACACCCCCTATTTTCAAGAGTGGTTAGTTGACTCCAATTTTATTATCACATTATCTCTTAATTAGTTAAGTGTTAAATTAAATTATGTTGATAAATGTTGCAACATATTTTAATTTAAATTAATGTTGTTGGTTTTAACCAACAACAATCATAGCCATTGATTTAGCATGGACCAAGCATGGCCGTTGGATCCATGTGTCCCATGGATTGAGATCCATTGCATCCTAAACTAGTAAATCAACAGACAAATGTCCAAGGCTTGATGCTAGATCATTGTCAAATGATCTTCATCCTCCTATTGACCTTATATGGTTTGATTTTCAGTATTAGAAATCTCAATGAATCATTCATTAATTTTCTAATTTTGTGGAGTCCACTAGATGTTAGTTTACTATCTGAAAAATTTCCATCATAACTCTTTATGATAGTTCTATCTCAGAATTCATGTTCATTTCCAACATTTAGAAACAAACAATGAGTGTACTCTACTATCTAGGTCATAGAGACATTCTCCAGGACTAATGGCTCTCCCACTGAGAATATGAGGTCTATCTATCCAACAGAAATTGCTGCAACAATTACAGCAATATCCATGTAGATGACCACTAAACCTTAAGATCAAATTTCTAATCTTCTAATATATATATATATGCAACCAATTGCGGATGTCATTAGAAGATTGGGATACAATTGTCAGACTTTATCTTATGAAATAAGAAAGTCAGAGTCAATGATTATTTGTAAATTATTCTGATGCTCTATCTGAGTCCTTCAGTATGGATTTTGGACAGATTTGATAGTCATACTATAAACACATCAACTTATTGCAGTATTGGCATTCATCCAACTCTTTGGATGTCATATGGAAGTCACATAAGTACAATAAACTCTTTGATTTTCCTTCTCACATGGGTCCGACCCATGCTTCCACTGTGCTCTCTTCATCTATAAACAACCATTGTTCAAGACAAAGAATCTCTGATGTTGAACTCAAAGTTTTCAATATAAGAGAACTTCAACATTTATACATGCTTCATTTAATTCGTACAATATAAATATTATGAGGCTTCATGAATGATTAGAGTATAGACAACAGAATGATGACACTCATCATATCTACATGCATCTTAACTCTTAGAGATTTAGGTTCCAGTAGGTATTCAAAACATTTTGAATACATCATCTCTTACGAGCTACCATTCTGCATAATGCAAGAAACCATGTCATTCATGATTAATGTCTAGAGCACATATGTATGCCAAAATATCTTCTTTTATTTTATAAGGATTATTCGACAATTACGATCCCCATCGACATGTCACTTCCAAAGTACACTCGATGAAAGATCAAGACTACAGAGACATACAAACCCTAAGGAGATGTCTTATTGTCTTACATAATTGTCATTCCTCATTTATGTTGAGGAAACTTGCACACTGCAACCACATACATTATGTGTCCAATTGCAAGTACAATATCTGGATCATGAGTCCAATCCAAGATATTTTACTCGTTATTATTGAGTATAACATTGAGTGGGTTTAATGAAGGATTATCTGAAATAAGAAATTTGCATAAGTGTATATATATTATATATACATGTTTTACTTTGATTTAGGAATTTTTATATCAAAGTTGTCTTGCATTGTCAACACTGAAAGTTCATTCCCTTATCACTTTCAATGTAAGAGATATTCTTACCATTATATCTCTAACAAGATCTGAGATCTCCTTTCCTATCTTCGTTGCATCCCAATAATATGAGAACCTACAACTCGGATAAAAAGAAGCGGGAACACATTCCGCCTTGCAAGTCCAACCTTGCATTTCCCAAATTCAGTCTTTAACACCCGAGCCCACCACCCCTAAGATGATGTTGACCCATCATTAATTGAACCACCGTCAACAGGCTTAATACTCGCTATACGCAATCCAATATCGCCCCAATAATATGTGGACCCGATATTGGGGTCACTACGTATACGGCCTTACTCTTTCGAGAAGCAAAGAACCCGATCCAATTAAACATATATAGGATCTGTCACTTCGGACAGGCGTCTCCTATACACAACAACTGGCGACAAAATCCTTTGCCTTGACGGGAGACCATGGATGTCACTTATGTGATCCTCCACCTCATATTCAAATTGTAATTAATTATCGTGAATCATATTCACATAATTAATTCTTCCAAGGGAAATACACATCTATTAATAATAGAGTGTCTATTGGATATAATTAATTTAATCGTATTAAATTAATCATTAATCCTATCATCAACAAACATGTTTTTTACTTGAATAGTAGGTATATTCTCAAATATACGTATTATTCGAATTTTAATAATTAGAAAAATACACATTGACTTTCTCCGGCATTATACAATCCCTAACCGCTGTCATGGCCAGTAACGACGAGAGTGGGACGGACCACATACGTTGCAACCCGTGACCCCAATGCTCTCCGACTAGGCACCATATCCGCCTCGGGAAAGGATAGTACCAGATAGATCATCATGTACTTTCAGATGCTCATCGGTTTTTCAACCGAAATTTATACCATATAATATACATCAAAACTATTTTTGATTATATTTATAAGGAGATTTGCTATACAAATCCCCAATCCTATTCAAGCAAAGAGGGTTTTTTCATGTAAATGTTGTCCTACAACTATTGTAGGATAAACTATGATTTTCATGAAAGCAATGTTTGTTGATGAACCAATGATCAAGATCTAATATCTCATCATTGTGGTTTAGGCAAGTGTCATTCAATGAAATAATTATCTCTTTAAATATTTCACAAATATTTATCACTAATTATTCCAGAAAATTAACAATTAATTTTTATCATAATAATTGAATGACATATCACAAGGTTCAAGATCAAAAAAAGTAAATTTCCAGCAGTGACCCCCAATCACTAAAATTAACTTATCTTGATCAATTTAAATCCAAAAAAATGCAAACTCAGTTTCCCAAAGATTTCCTATTTGATTTATTAAAGAACCCAAGTGATGATTCATGCATTTCGAGGCGGATCAAAACCGTAATTATCTCATTTAACCACATTTAAATCCGCAGTTCCCGCAACAGTGAATATAGTCATATTCAAAAAGCCATATCTTGAGCAAATGAAGTCCCAAATTTAGTAAACTCCAAGTCCTATGGTTTCCTTAATTAATGGGAAACAAAATTCAATTGAAAATTTCGTGTTTAAACATTTCAACAGTACAGAAAAATTCAATTAGACAGAGGTGCGAAAATTGAAAGGCAGTAAAATTTTCGCAACCCTTTCAAGAACCAAATCGTCTAAGGTCCATGGATCATATCCAAACCCTTATTCAACCTATTTCTGATACCACATGAAGGATATTGTGAATCCTTAAGCGCATCACGGAAGGTGTGTTGATCGCATCAAATGCAATCGGAGCACCTAGTCGCACTAGATGCTAGATGCAGCGGAAATTAGAATTTTTTAAAACTAAAGATGAAACCACATGATCACGAGAACACTTCTCGGATCATTTCATCAAACCACAAGTATAAGGAATACCTCTTGAAGCGTGGTTGTGATCGTGAGATCCCAAAGTAGAGATCCTCCTGTCTCAAGTCCGATCACAAAGAACGCAGTTAGGCAGGCAAGATGATGAGTCACGTTCCTTCCCGCAATCCTCGTTGAAGATCCAAGCGATGGCTCCCCTGACTTCGTCAAACAAAATCCATCGCCTTCCTTTAACGTAAGCAACATCAAAGAAGAAGGAGATCCTCGAGTCGTCGAAGAAGAAGCCGAGAGTCTCTCCTTTCTCAACATAGATGGACGACCATCCTTATGGAGGAGAGAAAAGTGAGAGGGCGAGAATATGAGAGAGAGAGTTGCAACCTTGTGCAACTCTTAATAAATGTAACATGGAAGGCTACCCTAGCCCTCCTTTTATACTAGTTTAGGATCCAATGGATCTCAATCCATGGGATACATGGATCCAACGGCCATGCTTGGTTCATGCTAAATCGATGGCTATGATTGTTGTTTGTTTAAAACCAACAACATTAATTTAAATTAAAATATGTTGCAACATTACCAACATAATTTATTTAACACTAACTAATTAAGAGATTAATGTGATAATTAAATTGGAGTCCTAACCACCCTTGTAAATAGGGGGTGTCACCCATGAAAAATTCATACGTGATGCCACCTATGAAATTGGTGGTTATTTTGGCTCTTTTTTATTTATCTTATTATTTCTTAATTAATTTTGTAATCACAAAAAATATTCACCAAATTAATTCCAAACTAATTTGTGAATATTTCAATCATGCCATTGAATATTATGTGAATCATATTCACAACACAAACTAATTATTAAATTGCATTTCCAATTAATTAATAAATGTGAATCCAATCCACATTATTAATTAACAAATGCTATTTACATAAATTCTCTCTCTTGAATATATGTATATTATAAATCATATTTACAATACACAAATATCATGGATAGTATTATCCACATTCTCTAATCCTTAATAATTAAATCTCATTTAATTATCTTGGATAATAATATGAATCATATTCATATTATGCTTGATAATTAAATCTCATTTAATCATCAAGTCCTTGCTTGGATAAACCTTTCATCAAATGAATTATTCTTGAATCCTTTCAAGAATAATGTGCTTTCTCCGCAGAAACTTGGAGATAAGGACAGGGCGATTGTATTATTCCATGTATACTAACTTGGATATTGAGATCTTATCTCAAATCCAGATCTTACGAACCTCCCACAGATGCTTGATTAAATCAAGACTGCAAATCCAATCTTCTCATTGAATCTGAATCTCATTCAGACCAATGTCGAACACTTGGACTAAGATCGAATTGCTTCTCTACTGAAAGGAGTCACTAAAATCCACACCTGTTTCATCACTCCCTCGGAATGGAAGCGTCATGGATATACAATCGTTTATGATCACATCACCCTTTAGGTATTCCCAATACCTGTACATCCTGCATACTGGAAGACCCATGATCAACCCGAAGATCAAGATCAATTTTACACTGCTTCTTCAGGGTTTAATCATTAAGTTTCTCAATATTGGTCATTGGGAGTTGGTATCGATCATATGCTTTCCCAAAGCATATATCATACCTTCAAATTCATGTCATGCTTCCAAAGCACGACGACCATGCATGGAATTTGATCGGTCCCAATACCTCATGAGTGAGCTCATGTCTTCCGGTTCACAAGTGAACCTGTATGATCCCTTTGAGAGATCATATTGCTCATATACCCTTATATGCACACCAGCTCGCCGGTGTATAGACCTTGGTTAGGACATCAACCTATTGGTCTGCCAAATGTACGTACTCAGACATATAGCAATATATCTGTCTCCGGTCAGAGGATGCGTGCCTATGCTGTGACAGCATTGAACATAGGACTTAGGTTATCTCGATCTCGTTAAGTCAACCCATTGACCTAACTAATCTGACACCTCCGAATCACTATTCCCATGCAGAGGACCTGCATCGAGAGGTCGGTCAGATATCAGCCCATGTGAGAAAGGATTGCCATCTCCTACTCAGGCTGGAGATCACATCTTAACAATCATTTGACGGTGCTTTATGAGTCCTCAATCTAACCCTTTAGGTATTCATCCAAGCACCAACCTCTATGATTCAATTGTTGAATCAACAGCTGTATGATCATTAAGATAGCCATGGTACATAACCCTAATTGTATAAGGGACCTATTATGCAAATTATTTAGTCTTCATTTCAGATCAAGGAATGATATTCGCAATAACATTTATTGCATAATGGCCGTGGGCTCACATGTCCAACAGGATTTCCATGCCCGATTCTTACCCCCATTTCTCTCGATGTCTTCCGACATTTTGACCCTTGATATTTGTAGTTCAATGCGAGGACCATTCCTTGATAAATGGTATGGTGAATCGAGTGTCATTCCCCTATGAACCCATTCATGGACATATACCCCCAATTGAAATCAGTTGATACCTTGATACCTCTTCCTCCATTCAAACCTTAGTATTCGAGTCCCTTGAACGTCCTGGTGACAACTGGAGTATTGAGAGAGATCGAGCGAGCCATTTGGCATTGAATCAAGGTTCATCCGAGTTGCAGCCACCTCCTCCGCCAAGAGCTTCGCTCCACGCCCAAGTCGAGTAAGCCCTCTTTTTCCTTTTCTTTTCGTTCCCTAGCTTTGTACTAGATTAGGATAGTCTTTTATTTTCTATGATTTCATTTGATTTATCTCAAATTCATTAGAATTTTCTTGTTAGAGCTCTTGCTCCGCCTCTTGTTTCCGACCACTTCAAGCATCCTTCTCCTCTTCTTGCACCTCTACACCTTGCCCTACCACTTCTTCTCACCCCTCGCACATCCACCTTTCCTGATCTTGCTAAGAATAGACTATTTACATTCATCCTCTGCCACTAACCGAAGTTGTTGCTGCCACGCTCTACCTACGTTCACCCTGATTGAATAACACCACTAGGAACATAGTTTTCGTGAACCTTCACTTGCTTCAAGATTAGGTGGGACAAAGGACCCCTCATGGGTTGATTTTGATCAGGAAAGAAGCACTTGTGGCCTCTATGCCTCTCCAACCTTGCCAGCCTTTGTCGCAGCTCCATGTGCCCATCTGAAGTTTTCTACAACTTCGAGGCACTTCCATCCTTGTTTTGGGACCTTCAAAAATTAAATAAATAATTTACTATTTTATTTACATTTAATTCTCTTTTTTTTCATTTTCTCCTCATGCAAATGACATGGCATAAACATGGGCTCATTGTCCCCTGACCTCGGTCAACTCTCTGACTGACGCTCTAGCTTTTGTTAGACTCAGTTTTGACCTGCCTTCCTCGGATTTCCATGCCCGATTCTTACCCCCATTTCTCTCGATGTCTTCCGATATTTTCACCCTTGATATTTGTAGTTCCATGCGAGGACCATTCCTTGATAAATGGTATGGTGAACCAAGTGTCATTCCCCTATGAACCCATGCATGTACATATACCCCCAGTTGAAATCACATGATTCCTTGATACCTCTTCCGCCATTCAAACCTTAGTATTCGAGTCCCTTGAACGTCCTGGTGACAGTTGGATTCTTGAGAGAGATCGAGCGAGCCATTTGGCACTGAATCAAGGTTGATCTAAGTTGCCGCCACCTCCTCGCCATGAGCTTCGCTCCATGATGTAGTCATGTAAGACCTCTTTTTCCTTTTCTTTTCGTTCCTTACCTTTGCAGTATATTAGGATAGTATTTTATTTTCTGTGATTTCATTTGACTTATCTCAAATTCATAAAAATTTTCTCGTTAGAGCTCTGGCTCCGCCTCTTGTTTCCGACCACTTCAAGCATCCTTCTCCTCTTCTTGCACCTCTACACCTTGCCCTATTGCCTTTTCTCACCCCTCGCACATCCACCCTTCCAGATCTTGCTAAGAATAGACTATTTACATTCCTTCTCTACCACTCACCGAAGTTGTTGCTGCCACACTCTACCTACGTTCACCCTGACTGAATACCACCACTAGGAACATGGTTTTTGTACACCTTCATTGCTGCAAGATCAGGTGGGACAAAGGACCCCTCATGGGTTGATTTTAATCAAGAAAGAAGCACTTGGAGCCTCTATGCCTCTCCAATCTTGCCAGCCTTTTGTCGCAGCTACAAGTGCCCATCCGAAGTTTTCTACAGCTTCGAGGAACTTCCATACATGTTTTGGGACCATCGAAAAATAAATAAATGATTTACTATTTTTTTAAATTTATTTCACTTTTTAATTTTCATTTTGTCCTTATGCGAATGACATGGCCCAATTAGGGGCTCGTCGTCCCCTGACCTTGGTCAACTCTCTGACTTACGCTCTAGCTTTCTTTATACTCAATTTTGACCTTCCTTCCTCGGATTTCCATGCCCAATTCTTACCCTCATTTCTCTCGATGTCTTCCGTCTTTTAACCCTTGATATTTGTAGTTCCATGCGAGGACCATTCCTTGATAAATGGTATGGTGAATCGAGTGTCATTCCCCTATGAACCCATGCATGTACATATACCCGCAGTTGCAATAACTTGATTCCTTGATACCTCTTCCGCCATTCAAACCATAGTATCGAGTCCCTTGAACGTCCCAGTGATAGCTGGATCTTGAGAGAGATCGAGCGAGCCATTTGGCATTGAATCAAGGTTCATCCGAGTTGCCGCCACCTCCTCTGCCACGAGCTTCGCTCCACGCCGAAGTCAAGTAAGTGCTCTTTTTCCTTTTCTTTTCGTTCCATAGCTTTGCAGTAGATTAGGACAGTCTTTTATTTTCTGTGATTTCATTTGTTTTAGCTCAAATTCATAAAAAATTTCTTGTTAGAACTTTGGCTCTGCCTCTTGTTTCCGATCACTTCAAGCGTCCTTCTCCACTTCTTGCACCTCTACACCTTGCCCAATCGCTTCTTCTCACCCCTCGCACATCCACCCTTCCTGATCTTGCTGAGAATAGACTATTTACATTCCTCCTCTGCCACTAACCGAAGTTGTTGCTGCCACGCCCTACTTACGTTCACCTGACTGAATAAACACCACTAGGAACTCGATTTTCGTACACCTTCACTTGCTGCAAGAATCAGGTGGGACAAAGGACCCCTCATGGGTTGATTTCGATTAGGAAAGAAGCACTTGGAGCCTCTATGCCTCTCCAACCTTGCCAGCCTTTGTCGCAGCTCCAGATGCCCATCCGAAGTTTTCTCCAGCTTTGAGGCACTTCCATCCATGTTTTGGGACCTTCGAAAATTAAATAAATGGTTTACTATTTTTTACCTTTATTTCTCTTTTTTAATTTACATTTTGTCCTTATGTGAATGACATGTCCCAATTAGGGGCTCGTCGTCCCCTGACCTCGGTTAACTCTCTGACTTATGCTCTACCTTTCTTTATTCTCAGTTTTGACCTGCCTTCCTCGGATTTCCATGCCCAATTCTTACCCCCATTTCTCTCGATGTCTTCCGATTCTTTTACCCTTGATATTTGTAGTTCCATGCGAGGGCCCTTCCTTCATAAATGGTATGGTGAATCGAGTGTCATTCCCCTATGAAACCCCGTGCAAGTACATATACCCGCAGTTTGAAATAACTTGATTCCTTGATACCTCTTCCGCCATTCAAACCTTAGTATTCGAGTCCCTTGAATGTCCTGGAGATAACTGGAGTCTTGAGAGAGATCGAGCGAGCCATTTGGCATTGAATCAAGGGTTCATCCGAGTTGCCGCCACGTCCTCTGCCATGAGCTTCGCTCCACGCCGAAGTAAGTAAGCGCTCTTTTTCCTTTTCTTTTCGTTCCTTGGCTTTGCAGTAGATTAGGATAGTCTTTTTATTTTCTGTGATTTCATTTGATTTAGCTCAAATTCATAAAAATTTCTTGTTAGAGCTGTGGCTCTGCCTCTTATTTCTGACCACTTCAAGCGTCCTTCTCCTCTATCTTGCACTCTAGACCTTGCCCATTTGCTTCTTCTCACCCTCGCACATCCACCCCTTCCTGATCTTGCTGATAATAGACTACTTACATTCCTCCTCTGCTACTCACCGAAGTTGTTGCTGCCACGCCCTACCTACGTTCACCCTAACTGAATAACACCACTAGGAACTTGGTTTTCGTACACCTCATTGCTGCAAGATCAGGTGGGACAAAGGACCCCTCATGGGTTGATTTCGATCAGGAATGAAGCACAATGGAGCCTCTATGCCTCTCCAACCTTGCCAGCCTTTGTCGCAGCTCCAGTTTCCCATCTGAACTTTTCTACAGCGTCGAGGCACTTCCATCAATGTTTTGGGAGCGTCGAAAATTAAATAAATAATTTACTATTTCATTTACATTTATTTCTCTTTTTAATTTTCATTTGTCCTTATGCGAATGACATAGCCCAATCAGGGGATCGTCGTCCCTTGGCCTCAGTCAACTCTCTGACTGACGCTCTAGCTTTCGTTAGACTCATTTTGTCCTGCATTCCTCGGATTTCCATGCCCAATTCTTACCCGCATTTCTCTCGATGTCTTCCGACCTTTTGACCCATGATATTTATAGTTCCATGCGAGGACCATGCCTTGATAAATGGTATGGTGAATCGAGTGTCACTCCCCTATGAACCCATGCATGTACATATACCCCGAGATGAAATAACTTGATTCCTTGATACCTCTTCCACCATTCAAACCTTAGTATTCAAGTCCCTTGAACGTCCTGGTGACAGCTGGAGTCTTGAGAGAGATCGAGCGAGCCATTTGGCATTGAATCAAGGTTGATCCGAGTTGTCGCCACCTCCTCCGCCATGAGCTTCGCTCCACGCCGAAGTCAAGTAAGCCCTCTTTTTCCTTTTCTTTTCGTTCCTTATCTTTGCATTAGATTAGGATAGTCTTTTATTTTCTGTGATTTCATTTAATTTAGCTCAAATTCAAAAAAAATTTATTGTTAGAGCTCTGGATCCGCCTCTTGTTTCCGACCATTTCAAGCATCCTTCTCCTCTTCTTGCACCTCTACACCTTGCCCTTTCGCTTCTTCTCACCCCTCGCACATCCACCCTTCCTGATCTTCCTGACAATAGACTATTTACATTCCTCCTCTGCCACTCACCGAAGTTGTTGCTGCCATGTCTACCTACGTTAACATTGACTGAATAACACCACTAGGAACTTGGTTTGTGTACACCTTCACTTGTTGCAAGATCAGGTGGGACAAAGGACCCCTCATGGGTTCATTTTGATCAGGAAAGAAGCACTTGGAGTCTCCATGCTTCTCCAACCTTGCCAGCCTTTGTCGCAGCTCCAGGTGCCCATCTGAAGTTTTCTACAGCTTCGAGGCACATCCATCCATGTTTTGTTACCATCGAAAATTAAATAAATAATTTTGCTATTTTATTTACATTTATTTCTCTTTTTAATTTTCATTTTGTCCTTATGAGAATGACATGTCCCAATCAGTGGCTCGTCGTCCCGTGACATCAGTGAACTCTCTGACTGACGCTCTAGCTTTCGTTAGACTCAGTTTTGACCTGCCTTCCTTGGATTTCCATGCCCGGTTCTTACCCCCAATTCTCTCGATGTCTTCCGATCTTTTGACCCTTGATATTTGTAGTTCCATGCGAGGACCATTCCTTGATAAATGGTATGGTGAATCGAGTGTCATTCCCCTATGAACCCATGCATGTACATATACCCCCAGTTGAAATAATGTGATTCCTTAATACCTCTTCCACCATTCAAACCTTAGTATTCGAGTCCCTTGAATGTCCCGGTGACAGCAGGAGTCTTGAGAGAGATCGAGCGAGCCATATGGCATTGAATCGAGGTTGATCCGAGTTGCCGCCACCTCCTCTGCCATGTGCTTCGCTCCACGCCGAAGTCAAGTAAGCCATCTTTTTCCTTTTCTTTTCATTCCTTGGCTTTGCAGTAGATTAGGATAGTCTTTTATTTTCTGTGATTTCTTTTGATTTAACTCAAATTCATAAAAATTTACTTGTTAGATCTCTGGCTCTGCCTCTTGTTTCCGACCACTTCAAGCATCCTTCTCCTCTTCTTGCACCTCTACACCTTGCCCTATCACTTCTTCTCACCCCTCGCACATCCACCCTTCCTGATCTTGCTGAGAATAGACAATTTACATTCCTCCTCTGCCACTCACCGAAGTTGTTGCTGCCACGCTCTACCTACATTCACCTTGACTGAATAACACCACTAGGAACTTGGTTTTCGTACACCTTCACCTGCTGCAAGATCAGGTGGGACTAAGGACCCCTCATGGGTTGATTTTGATCAGGAAAGAAGCACTTGGAGCCTATCTGAGTTGCCGCCACTTCCTCCGCCATGAGCTTCGCTCCACGCCGAAGTCAAGTAAGCCCTCTTTTTCCTTTTCTTTTCATTCCTTAGCTTTGCAGTAGTTTAGGATAGTCTTTTATTTTCTGTGATTTCATTTGATTTAGCTCAAATTCATAAAAATTTACTTGTTAGATCTCTGGCTCTGCCTCTTGTTTCCGACCACTTCAAGCATCCTTCTACTCATTTTTGTCATGCATTCCTCGGATTTCCAAGCACGGTTCTTACCCCCATTTCTCTCGATGTCTTCCGATCTTTTGACCCATGATATTTGTAGTTCCATGCGAGGACCATTCCTTGATAAATGGTATGGTGAATCGAGTGTCACTCCCCTATGAACCAATGCATGTACATATACCCCCAGATGAAATAACTTGATTCCCTGATACCTCTTCCACCATTAAAACCTTAGTATTCGAGTCCCTTGAACGTCCTGGTGACAGTTGATCGAGCGAGCCATTTGGCATTGAATAAAGGTTGATCCGAGTTGCCTCCACCTCCTCGCCATGAGCTTCGCTCCACGCCGAAGTCAATTAAGCCATCTTTTTCCTTTTCTTTTCGTTCCTTATATTTGCATTAGATTAGGATAGTTTTTTATTTTCTGTGATTTCATTTGATTTAGCTCAAATTCAAAAAAAATTCTTGTTAGAGCTCTGGCTCCGCCTCTTGTTTCCGACCACTTCAAGCATCCTTCTCCTCTTCTTGCACCTCTACACCTTTCCCTATCGCTTCTTTTCACCCCTCGCACATCCACCCTTCCTAATCTTGCTGACAATAGACTATTTACATTCCTCCTCTGCCACTCACCGAAGTTGTTGCTGCCACGCTCTACCAACGCTCACACTAACTGAATAACACCACTAGGAACTTGGTTTTCGTACACCTTCACTTGTTGCAAGACCAGGTGGGACAAAGGACCCCTCATGGGTTGTTATTGATAAGGAAAGAAGCACTTGGAGCCTCTATGCTTCTCCAACCTTGCCAGCCTTTGTCGCAGCTCCAGGTGCCCATCTGAAGTTTTCTACAGCTTCGAGGCACTTCCATCCATGTTTTGGAACCTTCGAAAATTAAAAAAATAATTTTTTCTAATTTATTTACATTTATTTCTCTTTTTAATTTTCATTTTGTCCTTATGCGAATGACATGGCCCTATCAGGGGCTCGTCGTCCCCTGACGTCGGTGAACTCTCTGACTGACGCTCTAGCTTTCGTTAGACTCGGTTTTGACCTGCCTTCCTTGGATTTCCATGCCCGATTCTTACCCCCAATTCTCTCGATGTCTTCCGATCTTTTGACCCTTGTTATTTGTAGTTCCATGCGAGGACCATTCCTTGATAAATGGTATGGTGAATCGAGTGTCATTCCCCTATGAACCCATGCATGTACATATACCCCCTGTTGAAATCACGTGATTCCTTGATACCTCTTCCACCATTCAAACCTTAGTATTCGAGTCCCTCGAATGTCCCGGTGACAGCTGGAGTCTTGAGAGAGATCGAGCGAGCCATTTGGCATTGAATCATGGTTGATCCGAGTTGCCATCACCTCCTCCGCCATGCGCTTCGCTCCACGCCGAAGTCAAGTAAGCCCTCTTTTTCCTTTTCTTTTTATTCCTTAGCTTTGCAGTAGATTAGGATAGTCTTTTATTTCCTGTTATTTCATTTGATTTAGCTCAAATTCATAAAAATTTTCTTGTTAGATCTCTGGCTCTGCCTCTTGTTTCCAACCACTTCAAGCACCCTTCTCCTCTTCTTGCACCTCTACACCTTGCCCTATCGCTTCTTCTCACCACTCGCACATCCACCCTTCCTGATCTTACTGAGAATAGACTATTTACATTCCTCCTCTGCCACTCACCGAAGTTGTTGCTGCCACGCTCTACCTACGTTCACCCTGACAGAATAACACCACTAGGAACTTGGTTTTCGTACACCATCACTTGCTGCAAGATCAGGTGGGACTAAGGACCCCTCATGGGTTGATTTTGATCAGGAAAGAAGCACTTGGAGCCTCTATGCTTCTCCAACCTTGCCGGCCTTTGTCGCAGCTCTAGGTTCCCATCTGAAGTTTTCTACAGCTTTGAGGCACTTACGTCCAGGTTTTGGGAGCTTCGAAAATTAATTAAATTATTTTGCTATTTTATTTACATTTATTTCTCTTTTTAATTTTCATTTTGTCCTTATGTGAATGGCATGGCCCAATCAGGGGCTCGTTGTCCCCTGACCTCAGTCAACTCTCTGACTGACGCTCTAGCTTTCGTTAGACTCAGTTTTGACATGCATTCCTCGGATTTCCATGCCCGATTCTTACCCCCATTTCTCAAGATGTCTTCGGATCTTTTAACCCTTGATATTTGTAGTTCCATGCGAGGACCATTCCTTGATAAATGGTATGGTGAATCGAGTGTCATTCCCCTATGAACCGATGCTTGTACATAAACCCGCAGTTGAAATAACTTGATTCCTTTATACCTCTTCCGCCATTCAAACCATAGTATCGAGTCCCTTGAACGTCCTGGTGATAGTTGGAGTCTTGAGAGAGATCTAGCGAGCCATTTGGCATTGAATCAAGGTTGATCCGAGTTGCCGCCACCTCCTCCGCCATGAGCTTCGCTCCACGCCAAAGTAAAGTAAGCCCTTTTTTCATTGTCTTTTCGTTCCTTAGCTTTGCAGTAGATTAGGATAGTCTTTTATTTTCTATGATTTCATTTGATTTTGCTCAAATTCAAAAAAAAATTCTTGTTAGAGATATGGCTCCGCCTCTTGTTTCCGACCACTTCATGCATCCTTCTCCTCTTCTTGCACCTCTACACCTTGCCCTATTGCTTCTTCTCACCCCTTGCACATCCACCCTTCATGATCTTGCTGAGAATAGACTATTTACATTCCTCCTCTGCCACTCACCGAAGTTGTTGCTGCCACGCTCTACCTACGTTCACCCTGACTGAATAACACCACTAGGAACTTGGTTTTCGTACACCTTCACTTGTTGCAAGATCAGTTGGGACAAAGGACGCCTCATGGGTTGATTTTGATCAGGAAAGAAGCACTTTATAACCTCTATGCTTCTCCAACATTGCCAACCTTTGTCACAGCTCCGGGTGCCCATCTAAAGTTTTCTACTGCTTCGAAGCACTTCCATCCGTGTTTTGGGACATTCGAATATTAAATAAATAATTTACTATTTTATTTATATTTATTTATCTTTTTAATTTTCTTTTTGTCCTCATGTGAATGACATGGCCCCATCAGGGTCTCGTCGTCCCCAGACCTCAGTCATCTCTCTGACTGATGCTCTAGCTTTTGTTAGACTCAGTTTTGACCTGCCTTCCTCGGATTTCTATGCCCGATTCTTACCCCCATTTCTCTCGATGTCTTATGATCTTTTGATCCTTGATATTTGTAGTTCCTTGTGAGGACCATTCCTTGATAAATGGTATGTTGAATCGAGTGTCATTCCACTATGAACCCATGCATGTACATATATCCCCAGTCGAAATCAATTGATTCCTTGATACCTCTTCCGCCATTCAAACCTTAGTATTCGAGTCCCTTGAACATCCTGGTGACAGCTGGAGTCTTGGGAGAGATCGAGCGAGCCATTTGGCATTGAATCAAAGTTGATCCGAGTTGCCTCCACCTCCTCCGCCATGAGCTTCGCTCCGTGCCGAAGTCAAGTAAGCCATCTTTTTCCTTTTCTTTTCATTCCTTAGCTTTGCAATAGATTAGGATAGTCTTTTATTTTCTATGATTTCATTTGATTTAGCTTAAATTCATAAAAATTTTCTTGTTATATCTTTGGCTCTGCCTCTTGTTTCCGACCACTTTAAGAATCCTTCTCCTCTTCTTGCACCTCTACACCTTGCCCTATCACTACTTCTCACCCCTAACACATCCACCCTTCCTGATCTTGTTGAGATGTTTTGGGAGCTTCGAAAATTAAATAAATAATTTACAATTTTATACACATTTATTTCTCTTTTTAATTTTCATTTTGTTTTTTTGCGAATGACATGGCCCAATCAGGGGCTCGTCGTCCCCTGACTTCGGTCAACTTTCTGACTGATGCTCTAGCTTTCGTTAGACTCAGTTTTGACCTACCTTCCTCGGATTTGAAGGATATTGTGAATCCTTAAGCGCATCACGGAAGCGTATTGATCGCATTAAATGCAATCGGAGCACCTAGTCGCACTAGATGCTAGATGAGGCGGAAATTAAAATTTTTAAAACTAAAGATGAAACCACATGATCACTAGAACACTTCTCGGATCATTTCATCAAACCACAAGTATAAGGAATACCTCTTGAAGCGTGGTTGTGATCGTGAGATCCCAAAGTAGAGATCCTCCTGTCTCAAGTCCAATCCACGAAGAAGGCACTTGCGGGCGCGATGATGAGTCACGTTCCTTCCCGCAATCCTCGATGAAGATCCAAGCGATGGCTCCCCTGATTTCATCAAACGAAATCCGTCGCCTTCCTTTAAAGTAAGCAACTCCAAAGAAGAAGGAGATCCTCGAGTCGTAGGAGAAGAAGCCGAGAGTCTCTCCTTTCTCAACATAAGATGGACGACCATCCTTATGGAGGAGAGAAAGAGAGAGGGAGAGAATATGAGAGAGAGAGAGAGTTGCAACCTTTTGCAACTCTTAATAATGTAACTTGGAAGGTTCAAACTTTGAACTTCGATATCCTATTTTGTCTATTTAATTGGTTCATCCTCCCTCATTCTCACTTGATTAATCTTTTGGTGAGAGGAGCCTATTCTCTAAGAGCCATCTTGTCATATAGAGGTTCCCAACTTCCGAGCTATCTGGGTGTCAGCGAATCAATGCTCATCAAGGCCATCATGACATTATCTGCTCCCATTCGGTGAGATCCTTTTTTCTCATTTTTAATCTAGGTTAATAGTAGTTTAATTTTTACATTTTTAATCTCATTATCATTTTCAAAATTCTATATCATAGAAATCATTGTCTCCATTTGACCTGTCCTCGAATCATATCTTCCATCTCATTTTCGAAGCTGTAGAAAACTTCAGATGGGCACCTGGAGCTGCGACAAAGGCTGGCAAGGTTGGAGAGGCATAGAGGCCCCAAGTGCTTCTTTCCTGATCTAAATCAACTCGTGAGGGGTCCTTTGTCCCACCTGATCTTGCAGCAAGTGAAGGTGTACGTAAACCATGTTCCTAGTGGTGTTATTCAGACAGGGTGAACGTAGGTAGAGCGTGGCAGCAACAACTTCGGTGAGTGGCAGAGGAGGAATGTAAATAGTCTATTCTCAGCAAGATCAGGAAGGGTGGATGTGCGAGGGGTGAGAAGAAGAGATAGGGCAAGGTGTAGAGGTGCAAGAAGAGGAGAAGGATGCTTGAAGTGGTCGGAAACAAGAGGCGGAGCCAGGGCTCCAACAAGAAAATTTTTATGAATTTGAGCTAAATCAAATGAAATCACAGAAAATAAAAGACTACCCTAATCTACTGCAAAGCAAAGGAATGAAAAGAAAAGGAAAAAGAGGGCTTACTTTACTTCGGTGTGGAGCGAAGCTCATGGCGGAGGAGGTGGCGGCAACTTGGATTAACCTTGATTCAATGCCAAATGGCTCGCTCGATCTCTCTCTAGACTCCAGTTGTCACTAGGACGTTCAAGGGACTCGAATACTAAGGTTTGAATGGCGGAAGAGGTATCAAGTAATCAGGTGATTTCAACTGGGGGTATGTACATGCATGGGTTCATAGGGGAATGACACTCGATTCACCATACCATTTACCAAGGAATTGTCCTCGCATAGAACTACAAATATCAAGGGTCAAAAGATCGGAATACATCGAGAGAAATGGGGGTAAGAATCGGGCATGGAATTCTGAGGAAGGTAGGTCAATGTTGAGTCTAAGAAAAGCTAGAGCGTCAGTCAGAAAGTTGATCGAGGTTAGGGGATGACGAGCCCCTAATTGGGCCATGTCAATCGCATGAGGACACAATGAAAATTTAAAAGAGAAATAAATGTAAATAAAATAGTAAATTATTTATTTAATTTTCGAAGGTCCCAAAACATGGATGGAAGTGCCTCGAAGCTATAGAAAACATCAGATTGGCACCTGGAGCTCCGACAAAGGCTGGCAAGGTGGAAGAAGCATAGAGGCTCCAAGTGCTTCTTTCCTGATCAAAATCAACACATGAGGGGTCCTTTGTCCCAATTGATCTTGCAGCAAGTGAAGGTGAACGAAAACCAAGTTCCTAGTGGTGTTATTCAATCAGGGTGAACGTAGGTAGAGGGTAGCAACAACAACTCCGATGAGTGGTAGAGGAGGAATGTAAATAGTCTATTCTCATCAAGATCAGGAAGGGTGGATGTGCGAGGGGCGAGAAGAAGCGATAGGGAAAGGTGTAGAGGTGCAAGAAGAGGGGAAGGATGCTTGAAGTAGTCGGAAACAAGAGGCGGAGCCAGAGCTCTAGCAAGAAAATTTTTATGATTTTGAGCTAAATCAAATGAAATCACAGAAAATAAAAGACTATCCTAATCTACTGCAAAGCTAAGGAACGAAAAGAAAAGGAAAAAGAGGGCTTACTTGACTTCGGCGTGGAGCGAAGCTCATGTGAGAGGAGGTTGCGACAACTCGGATCAACCTTGATTCAATGCCAAATGGCTCGATCGATCTATCTCAAGACTGCAACTGTCACCACGATGCTCAAGGGACTCGAATACTATGGTTTAAATGGCAGAAGAGGTATCAAAGAATCAAGTGATTTCAACTGGGGGTATATGTACATGCATGGGTTCATAAGGGAATGACACTCGATTCACCATACCATTTATCAAGGAATGGTGCTCGCATGGAACTACAAATATAAAGGGTCAAAATATCGGAAGACATCGAGTGAAATGGGGGTAAGAATCGGGAACGGAAATCCGAGGAAGGGAGGTCAAAACTGAGTCTAACAAAAGATAGAGCATCAGTCAGAGAGTGGACTGAGGTCAGGGGACGAAGAGCCCCTGATTGGGCCATGTCATTCACATGAGGATAAAATGAAAACTAAAAAGAGAAATAAATTTAAATAAAATAGTAAATTATTTATTTAATTTTTGAAGATCCCAAAACATGGATGGAAGTGCCTCGAAGATGTAGAAAACCTCGGATGGGCACCTGGAGCTGTGACAAAGGCTGGAAAGGTTGGAGAGGCGTAGAGGCTCCAAGTGCTTCTTTCCTGATCAAAATCAACCCATGAGGGGTCTTTTGTCCCACCTGATCTTGCAGCAAGTGAAGGTGTACGAAAACCATGTTCCTAGTGGTGTTACTCAGTCAGGGTGAACGTAGGTAGAGCGTGGCAGCAACAACTTCGGTGAGTGGCAGAGGAGGAATGAAAATAGTCTATTCTCAGCAAGATCGGGAAGGGTGGATGTGTGAGGGGTGTAAAGAAGAGATAGGGCAAGGTGTAGAGGTGCAAGAAGAGGAGAAGGATGCTTGAAGTAGTCGAAAACAAGAGGTGGAGCCAGAGCTCTAACAAGAAATTTTTATGAATTTGAGCTAAATCAAATGAAATCACAGAAAATAGAAGACTATTCTAATCTACTGCAAAGCTAAGTAACGAAAAGAAAAGGAAAAAGAGGGCTTACTTGACTTCAGCGTGGAGTGAAGTTTATGGAGGAAAACTCGGATCAACCTTGATTCAATGCCAAATGACTCGCTCGATCTATCTCAAGACTCCATCTATCACGAGGACGTTCAAGGGTCTCGAATACTAAGGTTTGAATGGCGGAAGAGGTATCAAGGAATCAATTGATTTTAACTGGGGGTATATGTACATGCATGGGTTCATAGGGGAATGACACTCGATTCACCATACCATTTATCAAGGAATGGTCCTCGCATGGAAATACAAATATCAAGGGTCAAAAGATTGGAAGACATTGAGAGAAATGGGGGAAAGAATAGGGCATGGAAATCTGAGTAAGGCAGGTCAAAACTGAGTCTAATGAATGCTAGAGAGTCAGTCAGAGACTTGACCGAGTTCAGGGGATGACGAGCCCCTGATTGGACCATGTCATTTGCATGAGGACAAAATGAAAATTAAAAAAGAGAAATAAGTGTAAATAAAATAGTAAATTATTTATTTAATATTCGAAGGTCCCAAAACATGGATGGAAGTGCCTCGAAGCTATAGAAAACTTCAGATTGGCACCTGGAGCTGCGACAAAGGCTGGCAAGGTCGGAGAAGCATAGAGGCTCCAAGTGCTTCTTTCCTGATCAAAATCAACACATGAGGGGTCCTTTGTCCCAACTGATCTTGCAGCAAGTGAAGGTGTACGAAAACCAAGTTCCTAGTGGTGTTATTCAGTCAGGGTGAACGTAGGTAGAGGGTAGCAGCAACAACTTTGGTGAGTGGCAGAGGAGGAATGTAAATAGTCTATTCTCATCAAGATCAGGAAGGGTGGATGTGCAAGGGGCGAGAAGAAGCGATAGGGAAGGTGTAGAGGTGCAAGAAGAGGGGAAGGATGCTTGAAGTAGTCGGAAACAAGAGGCGGAGCCAGAGCTCTAGCAAGAAAATTTTTATGATTTTGAGCTGGATCAATAAAATCGCAGAAAATAAAAGAATATCCTAATCTACTGCAAAGCTAAGGAACGAAAAGAAAAGGAAAAATAGGGCTTACTTGACTTCGGCGTGGAGCGAAGCTCATGTTAGAGGAGGTTGCGACAACTCGGATCAACCTTGATTCAATGCCAAATGGCTCGCTCGATCTATCACAAGACTGCAGCTGTCACCACGAAGCTCAAGGGACTCGAATACTATGGTTTAATTGGCAGAAGAGGTATCAAGGAATCAAGTGATTTCAACTGGGGGTATATGTACATGCATAGTTCATAAGGGAATGACACTTGATTCACCATACCATTTATCAAGGAATGGTCCTCGCATTGAACTACAAATATAAAGGGTCAAAATATCGGAAGACATCGACAGAAATGGGGGTAAGAATCGGGCACGGAAATCCGAGGAAGGGAGGTCAAAACTGAGTCTAACGAAAGCTAGAGCATCAGTCAGAGAGTGGACCGAGGTCAGGGGACGAAGAGCCCCTGATTGGGCGATCTCATTCACATGAGGACAAAATGAATACTAAAAAGAGAAATAAATGTAAATAAAATAGTAAATTATTTATTTAATTTTCGAA
This sequence comes from Ottelia alismoides, assembly GCA_037367405.1. Taxonomy (NCBI): domain Eukaryota; kingdom Viridiplantae; phylum Streptophyta; class Magnoliopsida; order Alismatales; family Hydrocharitaceae; genus Ottelia; species Ottelia alismoides. The sequence goes on from JAZKJV010004863.1 coordinate 27,726, forward strand.
GGTCCCAAAACATGGATGGAAGTGCCTCAAAGATGTAGAAAACCTCGGATGGGCACCTGGAGCGGCGACAAAGGCTGGCAAGGTTGGAGAGGCATAGAGGCTCCAAGTGCTTCTTTCCTGATCAAAATCAACCTATGAGGGGTCCTTTGTCCCACCTGATCTTGCAGCAAGTGAAGGTGTACGAAAACCATGTTCCTAGTGGTGTTATTCAGTAAGGGTGAACGTAGGTAGAGGGTGGCAGCAACAACTTCGGTGAGTGGCAGAGGAGGAATGTATATAGTCTATTTTCAGCAAGATCAGGAAGGGCGGATGTGCGAAGGGTGAGAAGAAGCGATAGGGCAAGGTGTAGAGGTCCAAGAAGAGGAGAAGGATGCTTGAAGTGGTCGGAAACAAGAGGCGGATCCAGAGCTCTAGCAAGAAAGTTTTTGTGATTTTGAGCTAAATCAATTGAAATCCCATAAAATAAAGGGATTTTATCACTTGTGCCCCTCCGAGATATCGCAATATCAGTTATGCCCCTATCTTTTTGGTAATATCAGTTGTGCCCCTCAAAACTTGCTATTTTATCACTTGTGCCCCTTGGGTTAGTGACCGTTCATCTACAGTGCAAACGGACGTTAACTTTGAGGACATAAGCGGTATTAAGTTAAAAAAAAGGGTTATAGGGTCATTTTATACCCTCTTCCTCATCCTCTTCTTCTTCCTCCTCTTCCCCCATCCTCTTCCTCCTCCTCCAACCTCCTCCTCCTCCCTCTCCGCTCGAAACTCCTCCCTAGCCCTCATCCCCACCCAGCTCCGCCCTGAGCTCCCCGCACCTCCGTACCTCCGCCTCCGCCCCGCGCCGCGCCTGCCCCTCCCCCGCGCCTGCCCTCCCCCGCACCGCCCCTCCCCCACGCCTGTCCTCCCCCGCGGCACCCTGCCCTCCCCCGCGGCGCCCCTCCCCCGCGCCTGCCCTCCCCCGCGCCGCCCCTCCCCCGCGCCTGCCCTCCCCCGCACCTCCTCCCTTCCCCAGCGCCGCCCCCTGCTCCCCCTCCCCCTTAACGGGATGACATGAGGAAATTCGACAACAAGATTCCTGCACGGGACTTCGACAATTTTCAGGTTGGAAGAGGTTAATTGAAGATTATCAGGACAAGGCGTTGATGGTCGTCCTTCTCAGGTAAATTTCTTGTTGTTCTCTGTTCTTCTTCACTTGTTGTATAAGAATGTGGCCAATCAACATCCCCTGCTGTTCTCTGTTCTTCTTCACTTGTTCTTGTATAAGAATGTGGCCAATCACCATCGCAGGCACGTAATCAGGAAGGAGAAGAGGGTGCTCCCGCGTCTGCCACCCCTGCCATCTACAACGCAATAGCAACCAGTAACAGAACCGCAGCTTAACGAGCAGGTCCAAGTAACAGAACCGGATAAATTTTCGATTAATTGATTCATGAAAAGTCACCAAAAAATTCAATAAAATTCACCATTTTATCCGTAATGAGTGATATATCCGTGAAAATGCAAAAATTTTAAAGATTCGATGGATGCATGAAGGTGCAAATAAGAGAGAGAAATTATGAAGAGAGGAAGAAGAGCAAATGGAGGAGGAAGAAGATGAAGAAGATGTGTGGACAATAATACCCCTCTTAACTGCACCAAGGTTTGAAAAAACCTTGGTTAAGTCAACTCATTGATGGTCAATCTGACGGAAGGGCACAAGTGATGACGGAGCAAGTTTTGAGGGGCACAACTGATATTACCAAAAAGATAGGGGCATAACTGATATTGCGATATCTCGGAGGGGAAAAAGTGATAAAATCCCTAAAATAAAAGATCTAATCTACTGCAAAGCAAAGTAACGAAAAGAAAAGTAAAAAGAGGGCTTACTTGACTTCGGCGTGGAGCGAAGCTCATGGCAGAGGAGGTGGTGGAAACTCGGATCAACCTTGATTCAATGCCAAATGGCTCTCTAGATTTCTCTCAAGACTCCAGCTGTCATCAGGATGTTCAAGGGACTCGACTACTAAGGTTTGAATGGCGGAAGAGGTATCAAGGAATCAAGTGATTTCAACTAGGGGTATATGTACATGCATGGGTTCATAGGGGAATAACACTCGATTCACCATACCATTTATCAAGGAATGGTCCTCGCATGGAACTAAAATATCAAGGGTCAAAAGATCGGAAGGCATCGAGAGAAATGGGGGTAAGAATCGGGCATGGAAATCCGAGGAAGGCAGGTCAAAACTGAGTCCAACGAAAGCTAGAGCATCAGTCAGAGAGTTGACCGAGGTCAGGGGACGACGAGCCCCTAATTGGGCCATGTCATTCGCATGAGGACAAAATGAAAATTAAAAAGAGAAATAAATGTAAATAAAATAGTAAATTATTTATTTAATTTTTGAATAGAAAATGAAAAATATTTATTATTTTATGACGTATTTAATGATGATTTTATTTATTTTTATGACTTAATTTATTCTATGTTGCTTTTTAAGGGTTCATTTATAGGTATCCATACCTATGATATTAGCATTTTTTAAATTTTGTAATTTATAATAAATATTTTATGCACTTAATTTATATATTGATAACCTACTTAAATATACACAAATATATTTTTTATTGTATTTTTTATATAATATGTATAGTTAATCTATTATATATATATAAATTACATTTATGTAAGTATAGTATCTTTATATATGTGTGTGTATATATTTATCTTAGAGTATTTTTATGGTTTTATTTATTATAAATATGTACATATATTGCAAAGAGTATTTATAAAGTGATAAAAATATAAAATGATGAAAAATGTAAAGAATTATTAAAATGAATATTTTATTCAAGTATACTGTAGAATACGGATCATGACATCCAACAGTTGCCACCCCGTCATTTACCTTCCTCCTTCTCCATGCTAGAGTTACACCTCGTACATCCCACATCCCTTCATATTTTGGCAGTTAACTCTACCACTCTCCCTACTAGATAATGCCACCCTCGCCTAACCCTAGCCTCCTTGAATCTTGTTCGGCCATTACTCCCCTTAATACTATTCTTATAGTGAAAGGGCGACGATTGAAAATCACCCTCTCCACCATCATGTAACGGTGAAAACCCACCTATAAATCACATCCTTTGCCACCGTTCTCCATTGTCCACCATTTCTCGGAGTAGACACTAGCCTTCTCCTCCTCCCTGTGACTGGGGGAGTGGGATCAAAGTGCGACAATGGTCGCCGTCCCCAAGTGTCGACCCATGTTTGATAGCCATGTCACGACCACCCTTGATGTCAGTGAGCATGCTGGAATTGTTGACCAGCTCGAGGGACGACACGCGTTTCGCTCAGAACCTCATCCAAAGATCCTCCTCTGCCATCCTTATTCTTTCATCTAGTAAATGTCTCCTTTTATTTTCTTTGTTTTCTTTCATTTTACTCGAAGCACCCACCCTTCAATTGAATCTCATTTGATATTCACCACACATCGAAGATCCATGTTCCACCCTCCGCTCATCACTTCCTTTTCTTTAGAATCTTGATCACCTCTATCCCCACTCCATCTCTCATTCGTTGGAAGTGGACCTTGTACCCTACATTCCTCCGCTCGAATTGGACCTCATCTCACTCACTCCCGCACACACAAACATGATTTGTCTATCTTAACCCCTTGCAGGTCATTGCTTCTTCGTTGGTCGGAGCTCATAAGGTGGCTCCGTTCTAGAGTAGGCTCACTGGTTAACTCTCTTTGTCTCCTTGTTCTGACCTCCTCGTAGCTCTGGTGATCTTCAATGATCTTCACTGACCCTGGTGAGGCCTTCTAGCACTTTAGATGGAGAAGAGGATCACATTGGAGAGATGGAGGGCTCGCGGGAGCCCCACTATCGCTACCGTGTGAATGGTGAAGGAAGATGACCGTCAAGATAGAGGTGTTGTCTGATCTACTTGATCGTACAACCACGATCCATCAGTAGATGTCACCCATACAAACTGGCTCGGTGCCACAGACCCACTTTCGGAGCACAAAGGAATGATATGCATGCTCTGAACCTGTAGTCGATCGAGCATCACACCAAACCTGGCCCACTCGCATGCAACACATACGTGGGTTGTGAAATTTGCATCCATACCCCACTGAGTTTTCACATTTCAAAGAGGTCCAATCCAAGCGTGCGTGCCTCACTGACGAGTCACTAAATACGATGTTTAATTGGGCATGTTGTAGTACGTATACTTAGCGAATCAGTCTGAACCAAGAGAAGATCTCCGTGATGAGTGTCTCAGCTTTAATTTATATCCCTGGTAAGTCCAAGGTCGAATACAGGGAGGCAAAGGAACAACTATAGGTTAATTCGAAAATTAATATTTAGATTTCCAGTGCGGATTTTTTTAGGTTTTTTTAATGCAAAATGAATGACAAATACAAGACGCGGCTAGATTAAGAAAATAAGAAAACACACAACTATGCAAAATTAATTTGAATAGAAAATAAGTCCAATTCAACCAAGTTATATTTTTCCTAGAATCCTAATCCAATGAGGAACACGAAACACGTTTTTTTGGAATTTTAAAATGCAACAATTAAAAATACACACTTTTTATAGGTATTTTCGTAAATTTTCACACAAATAGTGAGCAAAAATTATGAAATTTTACTGGAATAAAAATATGATGAAATGAGACTACCATAATTTTTTTGGAATTTTCTGACAAAATATGATTTTTATGGATTTTTTACCGAAAAAATAGTGACAGTGAGTAATTAATTCCTAATAAATCCATAATGTCAAAGTAATCATAGTGTAAATTATCTCAAATAGATATTTATATATACAATTCATGAGAGTTGAAATTTCGCAAAAACAATATATGTGGATTTAATTAAACAGCAAATATGAAAATCACTCTATGATTTATTTCAGGCACACAACAACTCCACTTCAGATGAAATTTGGATAGTATCTTAATCACATATCAAGGCATCATTCCTAAGTTTTGTGGAAGTTTTAGACAATCATGTGTTAAATATAAATTTAAGATCTCAATTTGGGTAAAATATGCAATATTTATGTTAGACAATTTTATTTAATTACCCAAATATCTATAAAATACAAATAAATATTCAGATTGTAGAGACTAAGTTGATCAACATAATGCTATTTTTCTTTACATAAAAAGATGCCAAAATGAGGTCCAAATTAAAATGACAATACATGGTTATGTGTGAAGATGATATGAACTAAACAAATGGGGATATGATATCAAAATGTTGTTATGGTCAAATAAGTAAACAAAATGTGAGATAAAATAAATAACAAGGAAATGTAGAGAGACAACTTAACTGATGTTCGCCGGATTGGCGGAGCAGCTACGCTGGACTCCTATTGTCGCCTCGATCCAATTGGCAAAATAAAACCGAAAAGGCTACGTGAGCTCGATGGGGAACTCGTGACGGGGCAATGGTGGTTTACGTGGGTCTCGCCTCGAGGAGGTCGTCGCTTAAAGAAGATGATAAGACGTTGTCACCGACACCATGTTTTAAGCTCTCTCCTTATTCTATTAGAATGGCGGATGGGGAAAATGAGGATGTACAAATGAATATAAAGAGAAGAGAAAGGGAGGTTAGAATGGTGGTGGTGTTCAATGGGAACTTGTATTATTGGTGGAGTTGAATGGGAGGTTGGTGGAAGAATATGGAGTAGAATGGGAGTTATTAAAAATGGTGGAGTTGATGGAAGTTGGTGGTAGAAGAGAAGTTATTGTAGAGAATGGAAAATAAATAATAAAATATATAATTATATAATGTAGTCTATTAAATACAATTAAAATAAGGATAAGAAAAAGAGTGGAGAATTTACAAAAGAAGATATACAACATGTACATATTATTGGTTTCCTTTTCTTTTTATATTTTTTGGTCTTTTTAATAGTAGCTATGTACAACAGGAAAATACAGTAAAATACTACAATCAAAATACAACACCACCATGTTTTTTTTTATTTTAATAATTAAGAAAGATAAAATAAAAAATGAAGAAAGAATGAACATGTACATAATATACAATGTACATCTCAGTCCCAAAACCCAACTTTTGCAAATGAGTCCGATTTTAATGAAATCACTTCGTTGGATAGATAATTTTCGAACTTGAACTTTAAAAGTGAGTTTGGTGAATTCAAAGTTTATACGGAGCGGGAATTTGGCTTAGAAGTTGGACTTTACGGCTTTTTCTCTTTGGGATCTAGGAGCATTTAATTGAGGTGAAATTTGTTTTGTATTTTTATATACATTGTTATGAACCAGTTAGAGAAAGAATTAGCCAAAAATGAGTTGAGATGAATTACTACAAATATATGAAGTTTTAGGCTATTTACATGTATAAAACTCCTTTATTTTTGCGGATTTTTATGGGTAATTTATTTTGTACAATGTAATATACAATAATTAGTGTGTTTTATTTACAAGAGTCATTTTGTTAATTTATTATTATTATATATATATATATATATTTGAGAATTTGCATAGGGATTTCGCTAAGAACAAGATAGTGAGATGATGGATCGCGGATTCATCACTCACATGTTGCACCTAGGAAAATTTCATTTAGGCCTTACCGGCCTATGGAAATTGCATATATTCCCTCCTAAGGACTATTATGCATAGTGATATTTTTACTTTTCATGTTTCTATTCAATTATGCTCCCATACTCCATTGATTATATCTTGAGCATCTTAACTCCAATTAAGTTTATTTCAGTTCCATTGTTCCTATTATTTGTTATCTTTCTAATGGTACAATTTCTTTCCTGATTTGACCCTTAGATTATCTGGCTAAGTTCTAAAGCACATAGTGTCTATTGCTCCTTTATTTAAAATGTTATTTTCTCATATTTTTGATTAATTTGTTGCATATTTGTATACTATTTCATGCATGGTTACTTGTCTAAATCACATAGCATGATGTTGAATATCATGCAACATTTCATCTCATTTTTAATTGCATAAAAATCAAATAAAAAAACATGCATCGTGTTTTAAGCCTCATTCTATGTCATTTAGTTTATATTACCACATTGTGTATCTGTGCATTTTGTAGTTTGCATTGTGACTGCATATGAAAACCTGGATTTATGATTATAATCACTCAAATTTAATCAATAAATTCCCATAGATCAATGAGGAGGCTCGTTTCTTTGTGTTCGACATTGGTACACTTACCTAGTTAAATTATCCACATATTCAAAAGTGTGGTTCTACATGTATCATCTTCACCACGTGTACTATGGTAAAAGATATTTATTAACGTGGTGAAAAAATGGTTCATCAATTTTGTCAAATCAGATGTTCCAACTACGGGAAGCTTATTTGAGTCCATAGATGGACTTCCTTTAGCTTGCATACCTTGACTTCATCGACCATGTATCCCGAGGGCTACTTCATATGAATATCCTCATTGAGGTATTCATAGAGGAATGCAATATTGATTTCCTTCTTGAAGATATAACAATCAAGTTGTGCGGCTATAATTAACAATATTATGATGAGTTTTAGCATGGCTATTGGAGATCATATCTAATTGCAAGCAATGTCTTCTTTTCGTGTGTAGATCTTGGCTACGAGTCATGTTTTCAAAGCCTCTACTTCCTCGTCTGGTTTCCTCTTTCTCTTGAAGATCCATTTACACCTAATGGGTATTACCCTTATTTGTGGATCCTCAAGGATCCATACACCATACTTGTGTATGAATTCTACTTTAGACTTTATTGCTAACATCCATATTTCTATGTCATGATCTTTAGAAACGTCCTCACATGAAGTTCGATCATTGTTAGACTTATCTGACACATGGAATCCATATGTTTTATGTGGTCTTACCACCCTCAAACTATTTTAAAAGGTATGAGTGTTTCATCTTTAATTATCCTTTTAGTTTTTTATTCTAAGAGTGTCATTATCGTCTTAGGAGAATATCATTAAGGATATATATATATACTGCAGTCTCTATTGCATATCCTTTTGATCTTCCTTCTAACTTTGGTTCTCAGCCAAAATTGTCAAATCTCTTAATATTTCAAAGGCTTCTACTGGTTAAGGAAGAAATCTCATTCCAAAAATAATCATCAATGGATATCACACATCATTAATGTTCATTATGGTATAGATGTTCTGCATACATCAATATGTAGAGGATCTTGAATACCCGTGCATCTTACACCATTTTCGGAGAAGGGTGCATCAGATATTGTACTTTGAATACAATATTCATAAGTATGTAAGGTTTGAAATTTCAGATAATCTAAATTTCTAATATATTGATCTTATTAATAGACTCATGTCTAAGGTTTGATGTCAGATCATTGCCAGAATATCTTCATCCTCATTTTGATTTTTGAAGGTTTAACATCCAATGTTAGAAAATTTAATGAACAATCCATTAATTTTCTAATTTAGTAGATCATGTAGATGTTAGATTACTATCAAAAATATATCTATCATAAATCTATATGATATGCATAATCAAGATTGTATGTTTATTTCCATTAAACTTAGAAATGAACAATAGATGTTTTCTAATATCTTCGTCATAGAGATATTCTCGAAGCCATGTGCTCTCCCTCTAGAAGTATGAAGTCTATCTATCCAATGGAGATTGTTGCAATAATTGCATCAACTCTCATATGGATGACTATTACACCTTTAAGATCCAATTTTCTAATCTTCTAAAAAATATGCAACCAATTACAAGGGACAGTAAAAGAATGATATATGAATATCAGACTTTAATCTTATCTAATAAGTAAGTCGATACCAATGATGACATGTAGATGTAGAATATCTTGATGTACTATCCAGGTCCTTCTCTAAGGATCATAGATAGTCTTGATAGTCATACTATTTGTACATCGGCTTGTTGCAGTATTGGCATTCATCCAACTCTTTAGATGTCATATGTATGAAAGTTGCAGAAGTACAAACAACTCTTTTACTCTCCATCTTACATAGGTCGGACCCATGATTCCATTACGCTTCCTTGACACTTAAACAACCATTGCTTAATATAAAGGATATCTTAAATTGAACATGTCCTTAAGGGACTTCAATATTAGACTATTTCAACATTTATTCTTTCCCCATCTCATTCACATAATATGAATATCATGATGCTTTATGAAAGACTTGAGAAGATATAGTAGAATGATGACATTCATCATATCCACATTCATCTTGACTCTAAGGTCTTTGGTTCAGGCAGGAACTCAAACATTTTGAGTACATCATCTCTTATCGATCCACCATTTTGCATAATGCAGTGAAGCATGCCATTCATGATTAAATATTGAGAGAACATATGTTTGCAAAAACATCTTCTTTGTCTTGAAGAAGGATCTTGACGATTGTGATCATCATCGCCATTTTACGTCTAAAGCACACTCAATGAGAGATCAAGATTGTCAACACACACAAGCCCTATATTATTCTCTATTGTCTATTCAATTGTCAATACTCATCATCATGAGGAAACTTGCACATTTCAGCCACATACATTATGTGTCCACTTGCATGTACTACATCTTAATCATGAATCCAATCCATGATGGTTTTACTGGCTATTATTGAATATAGATTTGAATAGGTTTAATGAAAGTTTGCAAAAATATAGTTTTTACTTCGATCAAGGATTTTAGATCAAAGTTGTCTTGCCTATTAAACTCTGAAAGTTCATTCCCTTATTCACTTTCAAAGCAAGAGATATAATTAAAATTATATCTATAGCAAGATAAGGGATCTTTTTTTACCTTTAATACATCTCACTTATATAAGAAACTACGATTTGGATAAAACGAAGTAGGTACTCATCCCGCCTTGCAAATCCAACTTGTATTTAATTCGATCTTTAACACTAGGGCCCACCACCCCTAAAGTGATGTTGACTCATTGTTAATTGAATCAACCATCAATAGGAATAGAACTGGCTATGCACAATCCAATACTTCCTCAATTATATGAGGATTCATTATTGAGGTCTCTACATGTAGTACTTTATTCTTTCAAGAAGCAAAAATACCTATCCATGTCCACTCATATGTATAAGCTATCACTTCGGATATACGTCTCCAGCATACAATCCATGGTGATGGAATGAGAGACAATGTATGCCATTTATATGATCATCCATATCCCAAAAAAAATTAATCAGTTATTGTGAATAATATTTGCATAATTAAATCTTCACATGGAATTACATCTCCATTCATAATAGAGTGTTTTTTATTTAGATCTAATTCGATTTAATCATACTAAATCAATTATCAATCCAGACAACCAACAAACAATAAGGGTTTTCTTTATATTACTATATAGTATGCACCCTCACATTGTGCACTTTTATTATTCCTATTTGTTGACTAAAGTACATAGAGACTTCTTATGATACCCATCCTTGAAATGGATCAAGATAGGTTGAATAGATTATGCTAACAGGTAGTGCTTCCATTGCGGTGCAATGTGCCAATTAAGTAATCTATTAGCATATCCATGCCCTAGACACCATCACCGAATCAATTCAAGAAAACATAATTGGTACAAATTGTAGTAAGAGGTTTTAACGATCACTTGCTCTTGGTGACCAACATGATACATATATATATCAATCATTCATAAATCTTAGGCATATTAAAACATTTTTAAATTCTAGTCATATCAAACAAACATGTTCTTGGTTTTGCATGTAAAAGTTGTCCTACAACTATTGTAGGATAAACTAGGATTTTGTCATGAAACATGCATTCAATGGTCGTTGATGTTTAATCAAATAAAATCATAGATATTAATCATCAAATAATAAGTGCCAATTCATAATTTCCTTGATTTTTATTGAATTATAAACATATTAAATAAAATGAAGTTCGAAGATTTCATCATCATCTAACCGACCTTCACAAAATATGGAATATCTAGGGCAAAATGGAGTCGGAATCGCATGAAATAAAATCGTGCAGTTTGCTGGTTTAATTCTCTAGTTGATTAAAGTGTTTATTTAACGTTTCATGATTGGAAAATAGTGACCAAAAATAACTTTATTACAGATCCATGAATACATGCAAAACAATGTCACTACGCGGACTTTTTGAATTTTTATTTATGCACCTTTAGAGACAACAATTAGATATTGTTTTGGGACACACTTAGACATTATAAATAAAGTTTATTATCCAAAAAACTTGTCAAAATAGTGCATAAACTTGAGTTTTTATTTTAACGAAAACTATTTGAAACATACATCATACATAAAAAACCACGAGTCCCTACACATCTGATACGCAGGGTTTGGATCACATCCAATGCCTTTAAGCATAGATTTGATACTACTAAGCCTAGATCTGATACCACCTACTCATCACAAAAACATGGAATATTTAGCAAATATTTTTCTAAAACAATCTTAGTTCATCGTATGAACTAGGAAATGCAGCACAACAATTTGTGCATTCCAAAATTATAAATTCTAAGGAAACAATTTCCAAAATAGTTTCTGATATTCACAATGAATAAAAGAGATAGATCTGGGTTACATCTTGAAGTGTGATTTTCCATATGAAGAAACCTCCTGAATCAAGTCCAATATGCAAAAGTCCCTCTTGTGGTCACGAGGATGAATCGTGTTGCTTCACACGAACCTAGACGTCGATCAGAGCAACAAGAAGAGGTATACAAGATATTGTGAGTCTCAAGACATTTCTATATCTCAAGGGGCACTAAATATTTAGGGGACTTTATTCTCCAAAAATGTATTGCAAAAGAGAGAGCCTTGCTCTCATTTTATACTTACAGCACATGTCCAACATATGTGTTGATGTCCCGTGAATTTTAAATCAAGGGCTTAGATCAAGTCCTAACTAAATAAAGATTATCTCCTTATTATCTCCAATCAATATTAAATAATCAACAATAAATAAGCAATGACTTATTAAACTAAAATTAATCTAAGTTGTTGCCTTTTATCTATTAATTAATTAACTTGATAATCTCATTTTAAAAATTGGAGAAATTATGGAACTAATCCTCAAAGTTTTGAATTATATTCATGAGCACAAAATTAAATGTCAATGCAATTTGCATCTACAAAATTAATGTCAATCAAATTCACACAATTTCATGTCTTGGAAATATTATGTAAATCATATTTACATAAATAATTATATGAATCATATCCATATAAATAATAATTATCGTAAATCACTATTCATATTAATTTATGAGATATATTTGTGAATCATATTCACAAAATTTCCCTTATGCAATGTTAACTATTATTATTGCAATATTGTCGTCAATAGGTATGAGCCCCTTCCAATTTGGATCCATGAGAAACAAATGAAGATACTTTTAGATAATATTAGAGAGATCATATTATCCATGTATAGTGACTTGAAATGTGGATAACTATCCAATTTCTGGGTTTATATTATTTTAGCAAAAATCCGGCACCTACGAATGTTGAGCTTGAGCTGTAACAATTTACACTCTCAGTGAGCTCAATGAACACATCATACTCTCCATGAGGTGGAGAAAGTGTCGGCAAGCTGAATCTAGATTCCTTAACCATTTCTAATCAAAGTCCAAACCATTTGGAGCTAATAAATGAGCTCAAGTAGCTTGTATACTTCCATTTTCATGACCATTTTCTGTTTCCAACATTTGGACATTAAATTTGGAATTGGAATTGGAATTGAAAATTGGATTCAAATTAATTGTAATTTAATTCAATTAAGTCACAAATCATATAGATAAATGGACACACTAAAATCTATCATGTTTTGTCACTCCATTGGAATGGAAATGTCATGTTAGATTATCTGTTACAACCGATGAAACCTTTAGTATTCCCAATACTCGTTAATCCTTCACATTAGAAGACTTTGATAATTTCGAAGTTCAGATCATGGTTTGAATGTCTTCTTCACAGTATATCAATAGATTTATCGTTTGATAATTGGGAAATAATAATAATCATATACTTTCCAAAAGCATATAATAAAATCTCGAATTAGTGTCTCATTTTATAAACAAGATGACCATGCATGGAACTCATTTTGGCCTCAAAATCTCTTATGAGTGAGTCATATCTTTTGGTTTAGTAGAGAAGCTCTATGATCGATTGGAGAGATCATATTACTCATATGCCATCGTGTACACACCAGCTCGACGGTGTATAGACCATTGTTAGGCCATCAACCTAATGGTCCTCCTAATGTACACAATCAGACATATAATAATACATATGTCTCTGGTCAGAGGATGGGTGCCTATATCATGCAATATATGATATAGGTCTTTGGTTATCTCGACCTCATTAAGTCAACTCTTCGACCTAGCTTATCAGACACCTACGAATCTCTATTCCTTTGTAGAGGACCTACATCCAGAGATCAGTTAGATACAAACCTTTAGAGAAGGATTGACATCTCCATCTTACATCGTATATCCTTTCTTAGTAGTCATTTGATGATGCTTGATAAGTCCTCAATCTAACTCTTTAGATATCATACAAACACTAGCCTCTATGATACAACCTTTGAATCACCAACTACGTAATCATTAAGATGGCCATGCTACATATCCCTAATTGAACAAAGGGAACTATTATACAAATTAATTATTCTTTATTTCATATTAGAGAATGATTTGTAATAACATTTATTGCTTAGTGGCTTGTCGTGGGCTCACATGTCCAACAAGCCTAGTAGTGGTAATGCAAGTTCAAAAATTTCAAGTGCGTATCTGGACGCCTGAGAGCGCTTTACTTAAGTGTCGAGTGGCTGAGATTAGATATCATTTCGTGTTGGTCCGATGGCTACGATCACCACTGGGTAGATCTGATGGATAAGATGCATAACAATCACATGTTGGAGATAAGAACTAGAGCACAATTCTGATAAGACTGTTGATGATGTACTGGAAGAACATGGAAGAATCTCTGCCATGAGTTCCTTCGATTGACTCGATCTATCTCCTATGTTCACCTCCCAATCTATGACATGACTCAAAATATTCCTGGCACTCCTCTACATCAACTTAAGATGTTTAAATGGTCCATGCCTCGTTGGAGGAGGCATGGAGCTGGGAGGAGCTTGTTGCACCTGGGGTAGGTTTAGTTGCTCAAATCACCCGTAGAAGGGGTTCTAAATTTCTGGAATCTGCACAAAGAGATACAAGGCTCAAGGGAGATGCCCTCAACATGATTATTAGGGGGAAATAATGGGGAGTGAGGTGATGTAGAGGTCTTCAGTGATGGATGCGGGATGAAGACCTGATGGCTCGAACTGTGCAAGTTCAAGATGATCTGGATGACTGGGGAGATAGCGAAGCATGTGGGGAATGAGATGGGGTAATCATAGGTCGGAATGATAGTTGTAGCTTAGGATTTAGTAGCTGAATGCTAGAGGTCTCACATATTTATATTGTTACATTAAATGCAAAAAGAACTGAAATCTACTGAAATAAACCACCATACTAAACTACATAAGGAAAGACGAAGCTAGAAGTAAACTAGGACTTGACAAGTCAAATACAAAGAAGCTAACCTTCACTAGAGTAAATCTCCAGTGATGGTTAATCACACATTGGCCGGCCTCCTCCTTGCCTTAGAACCTCGAGGATCTCCTCATGTCACAAGGTAATCTCTCCAACAACTAGTTTTAGTGGTTACAACGTGGTGAGAGTGGATCTTTTTTTAGAGGAGGCATCTTGAGAAACTATATATCAAAGAGCAGAGAGACTGCCTTTAACTTAGGGTTAAACACAAATCAAGGAGATCATTCTAATTGGTTGGCTTTGCTTGAATTATGGATCTCCACACAACACGTTTCGTAAAGGAATCTAGGCAATATGAGGTTAGGTTTGAGTGGGAAAAAATAAAGAAAATCGTACGGTCCAGTCTCTACATTGATTGATTAGGGGGGTGATTGACCGGAGGTATATGCTTCCTCACTCCTTATTGGGCCACATCATCTGCAGAAGACAAAATAGAGATAAAAATTGAAATGATGCAAAATAAAGTAGAAAATGGTTTTATTTAAAAAAACTCAAAACATAGAAGATGTTTCTTATTTTCTAAACTATTTTTAGTGACATTTATTTTCTATGAACTTATTGAATTGGTGATATTATTTATACCCTTTTATAGATATTTACTAGTGTCATAGTACCCCAATTGGATTGCTTTTGCATCTTAGCTCTGTTTTAAAGGAAACCACCTATTTTAAAGATAATTGAACTTGAAACACAAATGGAGGTGAGTTTGATACTGATCAATGAAATTTTCTTTACGCCCTTTTCAACTAAGTGTATATAATGGTATGTGCATGATTTATTTTTTCCAATAGTTTTATTTTTTCTCGACAACACTATGTACAATTTTGGTGTTTAACATATCTTTGTTTGAAGGGTTTATGATGAAGAACAAAATACTACAAGTTTGAGCTATGTACATAGTACACTATGCTTAGATTTTTAGGCTTTTCTCGATATTCTTGTACATTGTTTCACCCTATCTCCTACTTTATTCTTTGTTGACTCAGTCAATACTCGACTAGTCTCGGGGTTCATGATAAGTCAGTGTTATAGATACTTCCTTTATTTTTCTTTTCTTTACTTTATTCTTTTATTTTGGCTTGAAATACATGTATTTTATGCTGTTATTGTTTAATGTTATAATGTTAACTCATGCAAGTTAGTGATATTTACAAGTATTTCTTATGGATTTAAGCCTATATAAAAGAATAAAGGTGAATTAATGGGAATTCATTACCTTTCTATACTTAGTTTTGTTATTTCCTAGAAAACACTTATTAGGAAAATAAGTGCTGAAAAAGAAAACAAGGAAAGAATAGGAAGAACTTCGAATGATTATGATTTTAAACTTATCTTTATCAAATCAATGTATGGAACTTAGTCAGACCTTTGATTGTTAGTTTAAAAGAACCTTATTGGGAAGTGGATCTAAAACTTAACAACATTCAAGTTCTACAATGCTATATTCACTCCATCTCAACAGTCAGGTCAGAACAAGTCTTCACATATGCGAAATCTTATGACTATGAATCTCACTTGTACAATGAATGTGAAATGGTAGATCCCCACACCTAAAAGTGACAAAAAACAACCTTTTCCAGCAAGATAACACTAATTCCTCGATATAACTACTCTTTCCTCGAGGAGTGGGGTATTTCCTTCTAAGTTCAAATGCAACGGGCTCCAAGAAGAGGGGTAGAAAAGAGAATAGATTGTGACTAGTGAGGCCAAATATCCCATGGATCTTGGCTAGTGTATCCAAGTCTTCAGCTGCAGGCATCCTTGTAAACTTTGAATTTGAAGAACAAGCCTTGCTTATTGATGCATTTCTCCGGTGAGAATGTTTTTTCACTGACTTTTTGCATGTCTATTTTTTGGAGACTTTATTTCATACTCTTTTTTAACGTACATTATGACAACATTTATGTAAGAGTTTACTTCTTGAGCCAATAGACTATCCCTCTTTTGAAGCTTTATTGCAACCCACAACATCTTACCTTTAAACGTCAATGCCACTATACTTGGTTGGGGTGCACATGCCTCTTATTGGAGTGAAATATGTTTCAATCCACGTGCTTCTCAAGATAAAGAATTCTTCCCTTTACCATTTCATATGAGTTGAGCTATGTGCAATGTTCTTATAAGAATCCCTCCATCACTATTGATCAAGACACATGTAGCTTTCTGAAGCATCTCATGAAGCGTTAAGGGGTAAATTTATAAGTATCCCCACTCTTTTGTGTTTTTGTTTTAAGTTCTGTAAATAATAAAGTACTCACCCCCATACTTATTGGGCATTGTGGATAGTTGGTGTTAGGCCACCCCACGTGCCTGTGTGTGCGAGGGACATGGTTATTTTATAGAAAAGCCCTTCAAACTTCTTTTTTAGTACTAAAACATGTAAAATAAGTGTAAAACTTTTGACTATTTTTCACAAAATCCCTGGGACTTATATTTTATTGCAAAATAACCCCTTGTGGCAATGTGTTTTATTCCTTGATATTTTTTTAGAAATATCTCCACTACTTTATAAGTTTTGGAAAAATTGTAGTAAATATTTAACGTGATGCTTGTCCGCATCCATATTTTCATTTAGCATTTTACTACATTTCCCTAATTATAAAAATAAAATAGGACCTATTTATCCCCTATTTAGTTAGAAAAATACAAAAAAAATGAAAAACGTACTTTAAAAATTCCAAAAAATTTATTATATATTAGTAGATATTCTAACTCCAGACCAAAAATAAAAAATATAAAAAGAAAACATTAAAATAGTAAAATTCTCAAAATCTCGTAAAAAATCAGAAATTTTCTTTAAAAATCCATAAATTGTTGTTTCGGTTCTATATTTTTATTCATATTATACAGTTTACACTAAAAATAGTTTTGGGAATTTCTAGACCTATTATCCATTTCTAATTTCCAAAACAATTCAACCTATTTGTAATAGTTATTGTTTTGGTATTTCAAATAGATTAAAAATACATAAAAATAAGAAAAAAATTATAAAAAATAATAAAATATAGAAAAAGTTTAAAAAAGCAAAACCTTTTTGTTTTCTAAATGCTAACTATGTACTATATTTAAAAATATAAGACTACGCATAAGATATATACTTATATTTACTTATAAACTTATTATTATTTATAAATTCTTAATACGTACTTAAAACCATTAAAAAACAAAAAGGATTGTTCTTATATATTTATTTATTTATTATATATATCACATGTAATATTAGAATATACATATTATTATATATTTATATATATACATATGATATTTTTAAAATTAAAAGGAATTGAAAATCATAAACTTGAAAAGAAAATAAAAATTTTAAAAATTTAAAATATAAAAATAAAACATAAAAATCCATAAAAAGTAAATATGATAAAAAACCGACAAAAATCAAAATGCTAAATAAGTACAAAAATGGTTATTGTTTAATTTTTCTTAATTGACAATAATTATACCC
This sequence comes from Ottelia alismoides, assembly GCA_037367405.1. Classification (NCBI taxonomy): domain Eukaryota; kingdom Viridiplantae; phylum Streptophyta; class Magnoliopsida; order Alismatales; family Hydrocharitaceae; genus Ottelia; species Ottelia alismoides. The sequence goes on from JAZKJV010004863.1 coordinate 45,761, forward strand.
ATCCGTGATTTACTCTCAGTGGTTCGACTCCTACACTTGTTATCTATACACATCTTTATGTAGGGTATAATAAATTTCACCCCGTATTCTTTTACTATTTTATCATACATTGTGGGTTGATTGTTTGGTGAATTAATTGAGTGGCGTGTCGAGAATTGAGAGAGGGTTGATATTGCGATTGCCGGATCCGACTTTTTAGACACCGGGGGCTCCTCCAAGATTGGATGTTAGATGCCTCTTATAGATCCCTTCATTAAAAAGAGGTTCTTGCCATAGAGAAATGTAGGATAGAATTTTTGCATATATTATCAACATTATTTTTCTTGTCTTTTATTTATTTTTATAAATAGATGTTTATATTCTTCTGATCACTTTATCTATCAAATTATTTGTGAGATACCGTGTGGCAAAGGTTACTCTTCTAGGAGAATCAGTGCACCCAAACTACGAGGAGATCAACTCCTTCTTCATGAGCAAATTGGAGAGAGCAAGGAGAAAGTAGAGAGGGAGACTGAGCAACTTAACTTAGTTTTATTTTTTATTTTATTTTGTGAGAGAGACATTTTATTTTACATTTAATTTGTAATGATACAGATATAAGGACATTTGGACACTTAAACTCTCACATGCCTATTATACCAAGTGTCTATTCACTTAGGGGACGACTTAGTTTTCTCACATTTTATTCACTTTTCACCTTTTATTCTCCAAATTTTCGACTTGTTTTTATTTGTTTACCACGTTTTGAGTTTTCTGCCTTTATTTTCATGATTTATGTGAATGAGCCCTTGGATTTTAGGAGCTGCTTGATCGGTTAATTTTGGTTAAAATCCTTGATATTTGCATGTTCCTAAAGTCTCCGAAACATTTTTACCTAAATCAAACTTAATGCGTTCTTCATAATAATAGCAATTTCCACTTACGATGATTTTATTGGCTTGCATTCCATATAGTTTAGAGTTGAATTCCTTGTCTTGCATCCTGCATGGAGGGATCTAGTAAGCACTGTAAGTCTTCTATTTGAGCACACATCATTTGATACAAGGGTGAGGTCTCCATCTTAATATCCACTTGCATTACTTTTTCATCTTCTATCCCAGTTTTGTCTCATTTCAGATTTAAAGAAAGTTATATAAACACAGAATACGTCAAAAACACAAAAACAATTTATTTTGTAAATTTTGACTATATATATCTATATTTAAAAAGATAAGACCCTATATTGACAAATTATAAATCACAAATTTATCTACATGATTAATCTATATTATCTCTTTGGCTTTGGTTATTCACAAATTATAGCCAATCTTAGTCGACATTTAAACTGTTGTAAATAGCTAACCCTAATTATTGTGTATTAAAAACTCTATAGTGTGTCTGTATTTTATATGTTTATTATATGAAAATCAACTAAAAATAGCTTAATATCATACATAATGAATTCAATATTAATTATAAGACAAAATTCAAAAAAATAAATAATTAAATATTTTATTTTAATACTATTAGATGTATGCAAAATTATTTCTATGCATATATGACTTGATCTCTATTTAAGATCTACATGAAAGTTCTAGATCTCGATGAGATCTACAACTTTCATGTTGTCAACATTTTCTAACTCAACTTCCTTATATTTCTTTTCTATTTTATCTATTTATCTATTTTTAATATTTTTCATTGGGCCATGTGGCACCATCTCAACACACCATGTGTCCAGCTCCTTATTATTTGGCGCTTATTTTCCCAGCTATTGGATCGGCTATGATCCGATCTCATCCATTTATTCTGCTTGATTCTTGACCACTTCATATGATCATATGGCACATCTCCGAACTTCGTGTGCGCCCAAATCAGGACTTTTGGATCTCAATCCAAAATTACACGTGTTGTCTTGAACCTCGTGCCTCTTCATCCCATATTGTCACCAACTGTGCAACTGCCAAATTAACCAATTTGACTCGTCATCTACAACCTTCCTCTCTACTCGATTCCACCTTTATCCTATTCTATTAAACTCCATATTCCGGGCCATCATATTAGATCTTAACCTCCGAACTTACTCCACCATTTAGTTGTAGTTGAAACCTCCGGGAGAAACCTCCTTTCACCCACATCAAAACCACTTCTCTGCCTTCATAAACTAGGATCTACCCTCCCAACCCATCCACCTTTTTGTGATAGAGTGATTAGTGAGAAGGTGATTGAAGACACCGAGCAAATCTTAGTGAGATCTTAGGTGTCTACACAGTGTTGCAGACCTTCATTAGATAGCTTCTCAAGCTAGGTCTCTTAGCTGGAGATCTGATGCGATGACCCAAAGCTCCTAAGCTTCGATTTATGCCATGATTCATCGTTGTTTTTCTTTGTGTTTGTCTTTTTATTCCGTATTCATTCATCAATCATTCTACTATCTGAAACCTACAAAACAATTGCCTCGATTCCATCATTCACAAGTGCATCTCCAGATAATCCTTGTGTTTATGCATGTGTGTACTCATCTCAACCCATTCTTCTTCCTATAAGGAAGAGCAAACCGGTTCAGGCATCATTCCTTCATCCATTTAAGCCCTCCATTCCACCTTATTTCAAGCCTAGTACCCTCATTTCTGCGTGTTCGTTATTTCTAATACCTACAAGGGATGGGCGTGTTACTGATCGGAGAGGTTGAGAGCTCTCTAACCTCAAGATTTTCTCGGATTTCACTTTACAGGCAAGGAATTCTAAACATCCTCGGCCCTTGATTTCATAATCAACATCTTCGCAAGGAGATGGGGTATTGATGAATTGCCATTTGATCACTTTTATTATATCATTTTGGTCTTTAAAACCCTAGTAAATGCATGCAAATATCTCTAATTTTCATAAATTAACAATCATGCATTATTATGTAAATATTATATAAAATATTACTTTTAATGCTAAAATTATAGAAGAAAGAAAAAGAATAAAAGAATAAAATATCAAAGATATTTTATGACCCTAAACCTCGAGACCTAGGCATCTCGATGGCTAGGTCTACAAGGAATAAAGTAGAGGGAGATTATGGCCGTTAATTCAATAAAAATCCCTTTTATTTATTCATTATCTATGTTATTTTGGGACCTTTTTTATTTTTCACTTTTATACTTCAAATAAAGAAACTTTGTACACGAAATCCGTAGAAATAAATTATAGAAAAATACATAATTGAGTTTTTACAAAAATAATATATAGAATAAAAGTTGAGCTCGGAATAAAATTCCAAAATCCCAACTTCCCAGGCCCCTAACTCTAAAAAAACTCAAAATATATCAAAATTAACCTTTGTATGTAAATTTTAATAAGCTATTTAATGAAGGTGGTTTCACATTTTCTTGGAGTTAAGTTGTGAATGTTAGGTTTTGGACCCCTATTGTATAATATATCTGATTAAAATATTCTTTTTATTTAATCTTTATCATTTTTGAAATTTATATTTTTATGATTTTGTAAATATTATTTATAATATATATCTGAATTAAAGCTTGAAATGACCAAATAAAATATGTATATAAAACATGTAGATGAAATGCCTATACTTATACCTTTGTATTTAACACCTATAATTATTTAAGTTTAAATATTGTATCAAAAAAATATAATAAAAATATATTTACGTTCCTAAAAATAAGTTCTAAATATAGAAAATAATAAAATGTATTAATAAAATCAAACATACAAAAAAACACGAGACACAAAATAAAGATAAATATACATATATATATATATATATTAACCCTAAAAGGTAACTTGTAATTATATACCTTTAAAATTTAAATAAAAATAATAATAAAATACTTTCTAAAATAGTAAACATTTTTTATTTTATAATCTGGGATTATTAAAATCATTTGATATTTCTAATAGATTTTACCAATCTTTTTAGGCCAATTTTTCCTAGTTGGTCCATGGGGACCAACCAGGTGCCTCTGAGAGTTGACCAAGGTCAACACTCTGATCTACACTTGTAGAGTGTCAGAACCTCGTTTGACCTCGAGGTTCTCAATTTTTCTATGCTTGATCAATGCATTTTCTATGTTCGACGCCTGTTGGACTTTTGTTCCTCAATTTTGGGTAATTCACGCCAGCATGATATCTCGGGGGAATGGATCGATAATTTACGTGATCTCCCTCGATCTTTCTAATTGATCGCTCATCGCTATTTATCCTGGCCTCCATCCAAACTTGATTTTTTTATCCTTCTTCCACACGTGAGCCACCCTTTTGAGCGTCGATCCTTGCTCATGATGACAACAAGAGTTGAATCCACTCCTTAGACGAGCGCGTAGGTGTTGAATCGAAGAGATCTGGGCTCTCCATCGAGCCTTTCCATAGCTCCATCCTCTAGTTGATCCTCGACAACAATCTCTCCTTTCTTCCATTGATTTTATTCTTTAGGGTAGTTGTAGCGTAAGTTTAGTCCCATTTTCGTTCAATCCCTATTGGTGCCGTGAATTCGATCCTTTGTAACTTCACCGGAGCTCGTTGCTCTGCCGCCACATACTTGTCAATCCAGACTTCCTCTGCCCCAATAAACGCCTCCAATATCTCCCTCATCGCCTTCTGATCACCCATTGTCCCTTCATCCACCCGGATCTCTATCAAATCCGGAGAGTCGATCTCCCTCCACCACCTTCATCAGAGAAGTTTACCTCGCTTCATTCCACATTCACTCCTCTACACAAAGCCATCATAGGCTTCTCCTTTTTGCAGTTAACATCCCCCTGCAAGAAATGAAGAAAATAGACATCATTGTAGGGGTTTGCGAGGTAGGTTTTGAACCTTCCGTACTTGGACCTCGTTGGAGCTTCTTGTGATATCCGGACCAGTTTTGAAGACACCAACTGACGCGAGAGGCTTCTAGAACCGTTTTGCCCCTTTCCGAGATCCTGGAGATAGAAGAGTACAGATAATTGAATATTTGAGGCTTGTTAGAGGAGTGTTCTTTAGCGTTCTTCCTAGGTCCTCTCAGACCATCCGATCAGCCATGTTCTTCCAATGCAGCAGGATCCATTAGATCCTCTTGTGCTATCACCGTCGATCCACGAGAGATAATCTAATCTAGGTTATCCTTTGCAAAGCAGTATCGTGCGATGAGAACATGTCATGTGACATATGAACCATATCGAGTTGTCCAATCGCGCCTTGGTTGTAGGTATCTTGCACCATTGACCCTAGCATTTTTTTTATTTAAATATTAGAACCCCATTGTTTCTTGACCATTTAAATTATTTCTAATATTTTCAGAACGCCCCTAAATTTCGTTGACTGCACTTCAGTCCGTTCCACAACACCTCACGTGCCGTGGACCCCTGTAGCTTTTGGTATTTTTGCTTCAGTCAATCAATTTTTAGTGCACATTGTATAATTTGGAAAAAAATTACAACATGGCTCATGTGCTACATTTTATTTTCAAAATGCCCCTACTAGAAATGTACTTTTTCTTTATTGTCTGCATTTATTTTGAAGGGATTTTATCACTTGTGCCCCGCCGAGATATCGCAATATCAGTTATGCCCATATCTTTTTGGTAATATCAGTTGTGCCCCTCACTTCTTGCTATTTTATCACTTGTACCCTTCGGGTTAACGGCCGTCCATCCACAGTGCAAACGGACGTTAACTTTGAGGACATAAGCAGAATTATTTTTTTTTTAAAGTTATGTGGTCATTTTACACCCTTTTCCTCGTCTCTTCTTCTTCCTCCTCCTCCTCCCCATCCTCTTCCTCCTCCTCCTCCAACCTCCTCCTCCCTCCCTCTCCGCCCCGCCCCTGCCCCTACCACCCAGCTTCGCCCCGAGCTCCCCTCACCTCCTCTCAGCCCGCCGCCACCGCCCCTGCCCCACACCGCCCAGCCCCAGCACCCCCCTCCCCTCCCCGGTGCCCGCACCTCCTCCCCTCCCCGACGCCGCCCCCTGCTCCCCCTCCCCCTGGGCGGCACCCCATCCCAGCCCCGCACCCCCTCCCCTCCCGGGTGCCGCACCTCCTCCCCTCCCCGACGCCGCCCCTGCTCCCCCTCCCCCCTAGACGGCACCCCTTCCCAGCCCCGCACCATTGAAAATTTTTCTTGAGATGTTGTGTGTTTGGACACATCTTGGAGAATGCCAAATTTGTCAATGCAAGGAAGATAGAATTTGAAGTTTGTGACAAAAGAATCTGAAGCTGTGACCAATAAAGCATGGGATAAGTTTGGTGTTCAAATGGATATTCAAGGTCCTGTCATTTTCATAGTAGGCAGTCAAAAGAACCAGCCACTTTGACATTTGGATGATACCAGATAAGCTGGATGATTAAAGACAAGGGTTTAGAAGATTTGATGCTCTAGAAAGGGATTTGGCACAGAGCTTATTCCTGTTCTTCCCATTTGCCAACAGAAATTTTCTTTGGTTGCTTCAAAAGTGGCTTCACAGCCACTGATTCATGGCAGCAGCAGCTGACATTGTGGTTTAAGATGCAGCAACATCTAATTGGAACTCAGTTAGGGGCATCGTAGACTCTTCTTGCTCTGGTACAGAAGTGCAGGAACAAGTGCTTCTACGTCAGTTGGAGGAGCAACAACAACTGACCACCTTCACCAACGCTTCTCCACTTCATCACCTTCTACTCCCGATGACGACGTGCCTCCAGCTCTAGATTTCAGGCGTGCTCCACCGTCAACAACTCCTCTGGGCCTCCCCCTCCTTCCGTCGCGGTCTGCCCCGAGCTCCTCCCTCGAGCTCCTCCTCCGCACCTGATTTTATTTTGACCATAATACCCTTCTTAACCACACCATGGTTTGAATAAACCATCGTTATTTTAATTTTTTGACAGTCAATCTGACGGAAGGGCACAACTGATGATGGAGCAAGAAGTAAGGGGAACAACTGATATTACCAAAAATATAGGGGGTATAACTGATATTGCGATACTCGGAGGGGCACAAGTAATAAAATCCCTATTTTGAATAGCTATTTTGCTCGAAAAAATATCAATAGTTGCTGATTCCTGATTGAACACACTTCCACGCCCATATTTTGATTTTGTAGTTTTTAGGATAATTTCAGATATTGCCCTATTGCTCCCTCTTTAGCTTATAAAATCCGTAAAAAATATAAAAAGCTTTTGATTTTTTTAAAAAATATTTTGTCTTTATTTTTCCATTCTACAACTTCAAACCAAAAAATACATAAATTTACAAAAGGAAACGATTAAAAATTTATAAAAATCAAAACCCTTTATAAAAATCTATAAAATTCTCAAAAGTTCCAAAATATGTATTTTTTTGTTTTGTGATTGTTTCATTATAATTAGTACATTAAAATTAATTTGGAGAAATGTTGACGATGTTTACTATTTTTTTCATCTCCATTTTCATTCGGCCTATTTAAATAGACTTTGATTTAGGGTTTTCAACTTTAAAAAATTTAGTAAAAAAATCTTAAAAGTTTTCAAAATAATAAAAAAAATATTTCAAACCCCAAAAAAGACTATTATATGAATTTTGATAAATTTTATGTTTATTTACATCTATCATAACTTATATTATATATATGATATATACATATATCTATATTGTATTTAAAAAACTATATAAAATAGAAAAATAGAAAAGAAAATAAAAAATATAAACTAAAACCAGATACAATAATATAAAAATAATAAAATAAGAAACCCATAATAATCATTTTTGGCTAAGTAGTCGAGAGATAAATTGGGCTTTGATTCTTTATCTTGCCTGCTCTACTCCATTGCTTCCTGTGTTCGACCCCTACTTGCTTGCCACTATACATTCTTATAGGGTATACCAAATTTTAACTCCTATACTTAATTACTTTATTATCAATGTGGGCTAATTGTTGAAAAAATGAAAGGATTTGAGTAGTCTCCTCAGCGATAGTGAGTTTGATTTGTCAGGCCATTAGTTGCGACTCCGATTTTCTTGCTTTTCAAATGGCATCGTTGTCGGGGAGCGCTTGTAGAATATCTTTTTTCTCTTTACTTTCTTAGCCATTTTTGAGAATATCTATCTTTATTTGAGTATCTATTTTGAATGTCTAACATCTCTTCTCTGATCTTCGTGTGAAAGACCGCAGACTGAGGAGGATCACCTAGTTGATTCTACGTAGCCTTGGGATGAGGATTCAACTATTTTGACCTAGCCAACAGGAGAGAGAAGGAGGGTATGAGAGAGAGAGAGAGAGAGGAAATTAGCTTAGGATTTTATTTTTCTTGTTAGAGAGAGACATATTTGAGCTATTAATTTGTAATTATACATGTACTATGGACTTTGGGCACTCGGGTCCAAATTCTATTTCGAGATTTCATCGCCTTCTTTTGCTTTATTTCCTGCAGTTTAGTGCTTTCCACCCTTTGCTTCTATTTTTTGTGGAATGAGCCCTTAGTTTTTAGGCTTGCATGATCGTTTACTCTAAGGACAAACACCTAACTATTTTGCATGTACCTATAGTCTTCAGAGTTGGATTTAGAATTAATTAATTAATGGACACCTAGTTTTGAAACCGCGCACTGTGAGAGCACTCCATACTGCGCTTGCAGGTCCCACTGTGGTGGGCACTGAAGAGGCTTCATGACTGGACTCTAGGTTTTACTCTTGGTTTTTAGCATTTGGTTTTTCACGTATATCAATTGCTCTCTTAGGACGATTTCCATGTGCATATCTACATATAGTTTAGGTTTATAAATTCTTGTTTTGCATCATGCATGGAGAGAGATGGTAAGCATTTTAAGTCTTTTAACCTAGCATTCATCGTTTCGATACTAAGGTTAGATTTCCAGCTTCGTTTCACCTGGTATGGCTTTTCTGCTATCTCCCTCTATTTTTAGATCACAGAAAAATCAAAGAAAATATAAAAACGGTACTCACTTGTGTTGAATCTACTCAAAGCAAGTGATAACACCAAAAAAATAGAAAAAGGGACTGCTAAAAATACTTGTCCTAAATAAAATCTGTTAATTGGACTCATTGCCTTGGGTGAGCAAAGACCTTATTTGTTTTCATGTTTCAATGGAATGTCTCCTTCCCAGTGAGAGATCAGCTTCGTAAGGATTAGAACCTAAAATCCAGTCTGTGATTGCCTTGTATATCGCATGTATTTTTGAAGTATATCATACGTAGACGAGTAGGGCTTGGTCAATGATGATGTTCTCTATTGTGTAGATCATCCACCCTATCCGAAGTGTTGAGATTAAGCCATACCTTTACGGGGGTGTATGTCTCATCGTCTTGCGTCCGAGTAGGTTATTGCACGCTCATGGGTGATTTTGTTACAAGCGAGATCCGAAGTAGTGGTTTTGCCTATCGGCTTCCTCCTTCTCTTTCTTTGGTTGATTTGGGATCCAGGAAGGGTTACAAGTACCTTAAAAAGTGCAGACTACATGTTACAAAGGAGGAGGACAAGTACATGATACTTTTCCGACAGTACTCTCTCTCCTATAGGTGTAATGCTCTAAGGACTTGTTAAAAGATAAATTTCCTGAAAGTCAAATATAAAAACGACAAAGATAATTTACTAACCTTCACAGCTTCACGGGTCAAGTTGGTGAATCCCGTTGTTTTGAGGTTTGATTGATTTGTCTTGTTTAGGTCATGAACAAAAACATCGCACACTTGCGCAATTTCATTCTCCTTCCTTTTTGACCCTTTCTTATTGCGAGCCTTCTATTGTTTTACACTCCTTTTATTCCTTATTTGCCTTCATACTCTTCATCAATCATATATCTCTTTTAACCATCTCAAGATGTCGTCACACAAATAGTTTAATCAGGACCCCGTCGACGCCTACATTGATTCCTTGTCACCAACATCTTCAATAAGGCGGAGTGATCTCCAAGAAGTTAGCTTTGAATTTTGCGAGCTTTTCCTTGAAATCCCCAATTATCTCTTCTTTCAATACTCGCCTTTCCCCAATAAATCTGTTGTTCGGGAAGGATTTGCAACCTGAGCTAGCTCTTCCTCTCCAAATAAACGGGGATTACTCTTGTCCGAGATTTAACCCCTTGTGGATGGAGATTGATTTCAGTCAATATCCCATGCTCCGTTCACAAAAATATGGGATTGAACTTAATTACAGATTCATCTTAGTAGTTTGTGTTCAGGAAGAGATTGATCAAGGTTCACTTCATCATGCAGATTATCAACCCGATCATGAGCCAAACGTTTAAGTCGATTCAGAGGTGGCTCCTACAGGAAGAGGGAAGGGTCCACAACCCCAACTAGCCGAGCATGCATATTAGGGGGAAGGGAAGTACACCACATAGAATGAGGTCAACGGTCAGCTATGTTCTTCGATACATGCCATCCAACAAGAATTGACCAATCCGGCCCTAGCCCAGACCACCTTCTAAGATATGTTGAATGATTTGAGGAGAAGGGTCGATGAGATAAATGTCGGGATGGAGAATGAACCAGAAACTGAGGATGAGTTTAATCAGGGAGGTGAAGGAGATGAATTCTCAGTGGGTGGACCCTATTAAGAGAGGAGGGAGGCAAGATCACCGCAGCTGAAGCCAACTCTGAAGGAAACGTACAACCCTGGAGCAGGATGTGTCATAGAGTGGATCCATATTCCACAAATACATGCCCATTTCGATCTGAAGACACAATCCCGGTCTTTGCTTCCCACCTTCCATGGGAACACAACAGAAGAACTATATATCCATTTTTAAAAAAATATCATCTACGCCACAACACATTATGCCAATATTCCTTTGGGGGTGATCAAGATGACTGCTTTTCCTTTCAGCCTTCAAGACAAGGCCCTGTATTGGGTCGATCATCTGGGAAAAGTAGAGATAACCTGGGAGGAGTTGAAATCGACATTTTATCATAAATTTTATCCTCTCGGCTGACTGAATCAAATGCGTGTCTACATCTCCATCTTTTTTCAGCAACCCCATGAGACAATACACGAAGCATGGGAGAGATTCAAGGAGTTACAAGAAAAGTGTCCCCACCATGTGATTCCCAATACATGTCTCGTGCAACACTTCTTTGGAGGGCTGACACTGGAAAGACAAAGGCTCGTCGATGTCTCTTGTGGTGGCTCGTATTTCAACAAGGATAAGGATGTCATCTAGAACATTTTCAGGGAGATGGTCGAAGGAGAGGCCGCTCAATCCTAATCACGCACCAACATGAAGATTCCAGCCATCATCAACAAGACTATCAACATGGATACACATGTCAAATAAAAGGATGAGAGCTCCCATATCAGTATTAATGGGTGTCATTTGTCTAAGGTAGACATCACTGAGAAGAGGTCGCATGATCTCGAAAAACTGTCAGTTATTGAGAAGAGAAAGCAGGGCTTGGAGACGCTCGATCTGATCTCTGAATAGCTAGAGCAGCTAGTCCAAGATGTGAATCCCAATGCTTGCAATACTGTGTCTGCCACTACCGAGAATCTTACTGAGTAGAAGGAGCCACGACTGATACAACCGCCTCAACCAATTCTCTCGCAACCCCAACCTGTCTAGCATGTATACTACGTGTAGGTCCTGGAGCCTCCCTCGTAGTCCCAGAACCAAATGGTTGTTTATCAAATGGAGTTGCAACAAGCCTATCCAGAGCAATTTTCTCGACCCACGATCATAGATTCAAGAGATCAATGGTTTATGGGAAAATGAATAGCAGTTGAACCATCCTCAGAAGACACACTCAGGGTCACAACCAGCCAACCGACTACACCACCAACAACAACAGGGAGGGAAAAACTTCCAACACTACTCACCCCACAACCATCAGCCTCCGTAATATGGGAGCACATGGAGGCAGGGGTATCGGCGGCAACAGTCTTGCTATCATCATCAAGGCTTCCCTATGCAGCAGCCATCTACATCATACAAAAAATTTTATCCCTGTCAACAGTATTCACAGTATTCCTCTCGCCCTCCTCCTCACCAATTTTCACAAGGTTACGAACAACAATCTCCCCACACTATTAGTACTAGAGGCCCCAAGGGGGCGATTCTTTTGAGGTTGCACCGGTGAACCCAACCCTCATATGCTTATAGTAGCTCGTTAAGAACATTGTTGAGATGACCCAGAAGATAGACATCCTGATGGTTGCCAAAACCATTATACCAGCCCAGGAGAAGGCTAATACAAATAACATTAGATGCAAGGAGCAGGTAGTTTGCAGTGATCTACCTGAATCAGGTATAAATGATTTTTTTATATCTAACGTTGTTATTCTCAGGAGTGGTAGAGCACTACAGTCATCAACATCTGCGAAGGGAAAACATAATACATCTGATGAGGAATCGTCAGTCCAACCAGCACGAGAGCCAAACAACATTTTTGGAGGAACACCATCTACAGAAAAATAAAAAAAATGAATAAAATACAAAAAGACAACAACAACCTAGGTAGAAATTATCCAACATTGGAGACGCCTGCACGTGTCGTATAACGAGCTCTAGTCTTGAAGAATCTTCCACCTGCGACGAATCGAAAGACAACACCAGAACTTGAGACTACATTTTTTTATCCACATATTGTATAATTATATGTATTTTTTACATCTACCTATAAACAATGATATGGACACAATTTTGAATTATACTATTTCAGATTATGTAAATATTCCCTTTAGAGAAGCAATGAAAAAACACAAAAAATGAAAATTTTGAAAAATGTTTTGTCTAATACAGCTATTGTAGAAATTATCCAAAATTTGGTCTTGAGTATGCTCTTGAAGAAATCTCTTGAGTGCATGCTAGTGATAACGAAAGGATTGAATGATGCATATAAAACTAGGCGCATGTGTCATCCTCACAGTACAAGAAGTAAAGGTGGCAAGTTCAAAAATCACATTCATACAATGGCCACAGTCAATGCCATCAGCAATCTCCCAGTCAAAAAGGCAGATAAGGGCACACCTCTCATTTGTTGTCATATGTTTAACCAGGAGTTCGAATGTACTTTGCTTGACAACGAGTCTTTTATCAACTTTACGCCAGCCTTACTCCTCACGAAATTCTGGCTAGGATCGTTTAAACCCGCAATTATGATTATGCAATTCATAGACAAATCCACCATATGGCCTAGGGGCATGTTGGAGGATGTGATCGTCATGGTTCAGGGGATGTAGTTCCCTGCCGATTTTGTTGTGCTAGATATGGATGTCTCCACACCTTTGCTCCTCACCCCAATCATCCTTGGATGGTCGTTCGTGTGAACATCCAATGCAATAGGGAATTATAGCACTGGAGAGATCACATTCAACTCCAGCAATAACAAAATCAAGATGGAGACTGTGTTTGATGCAAAGCCTACAGAGGGAACATCTTCAACATGTGTGAGGGTGACCAATCATAATGATGATTGTGACTTTTTGGCAGAAATTCAAGACACCAACCTCTTTATGAACAATATTGAGATCCATTAATTCCTCTGCCTTGAGGAGGAAATCGAGAATGTAGTCGAATTTCCCCTTGTCGATCACGATGAGATTCTGACTGAATCACTTGATGAGGCTCCTATTAAGAACATGTTACCTCAAGACCAAGAGCATGTTATTGAGGATTTCTGCAATAAAGGTAATATTATTGAAGATTTTTGTGAATTTCTGAATGAAGAGGTTGAACTTAGTAGGGTGGACACCGAACAGACGAAAGAACCTCGACCTAGTATAATAGTCGAAGTCACCGTTGAAGTAGCTCCAACTCCGCCTGAGATGAAACAACTGCCCTCCAATATGAAGTAAACCTTCCTTGCGGGTGAACCTAATATGTACCTGGTTATTATCAATGCTTATCTGAGCAAATACCAGAAATCTTGTCCGGTGGAGGTTCTTGAACAAAATCGGAGGGCAATTGGTTGGAAGACTTCGGATCTCCATGAGATTAACCATTCCCTTTGCTCGCATTGCATCTTCCTTGAAGAGGATAACAAACCTTCCTGTGAATTTCATAGAAGATTGAATCCTAAACTTTGAGAGGTTGTTATGAAAGAAATTCAGAAATGGTGCAATGCAGGATTCATATACACCATCTCTGACAGCAAATGGGTGAGCCCTCTACATATAGCAAAGAAATCAGGGATCACTATTGTGAAGAATGACAAAAGAGAGGAGATCGTGACCAGAGTACCCACTTATTGGCGAGTGTGCGTGGATTATAGAAGACTCAATCTTGCTACTAAGAAGGATCACTTTCTGTTTCCATTCGTTGACTTGATTCTTGAAAGACTAGACGTGAAGGAATACTTCTGCTTCTTGGATGGATAGTCTTGATGTAATCTAGTTGTTATAGCTCATAAAGACAATGTTCCCCTATCCCTTTGGTACATATGCCTTCAGATGGATGTTGTTTGGGCTATGCAATGCCCCAACCACATTTCAGAGGTGTATGCTTGCAGATTTTGTTGACATGGTGGGCATTTTTCTTGAGTCTTTATGGATGATTTATCGGTCTATGCGGACTCCTTTGATCAATGCCTTAATTATTTAGACCGAGTCTTACGGAGGGGTTGTGAAGTAAATCTGGTGCTCACGTAGGAGAAGAGCAACTTCATGGTGAGTGAGGGAATTGTGTTGGATAACGTTGTATCTAAATGTGACACGAAAGTTGACCCAGCCAAGGAGGAGGTGATTTCCATCCTAGAGCCACCTACAACCATCAAGCCTGTCAGGTCATTCTTGGGCTATGTTTCAATAAGTTGGCCAGACCATTGACCGAGCTTCTAGGCAAGGAGAATGATTTCATTATCGACGACCATGTGCTCCTTGCCTTTAATCAGTTGAGAGAACTTATCACTCAAGCCCTATCTTGCAACCATCGATTTGGACACGACTTTTGAGATAATGACTAATGCGTCAGATTACGCCATCGGTGTTGTGCTCGAACATAGGAAAGATAATGTCCCATTCGCAATTCACTACGCTAGATGAACGCTATATGAAGCTCAAAGAAATTACACAATTACTAAGAAGGAGCTGTTGGTGGTAGTCTTTACCTTTGAAAAGTTCAGATCCCTTCTCCTTGGATCCAAGGTCATCATGTATATAGATTATTCGGCCATTTGATATTTACAGCAGAAGAAGGACACCAAACCATGTCTAATCTGGTGGATCCTTCTCCAGGAATTTGACCTTGAAATTTAAGATAAACCTGGAGTCGAGAATGTGGTGGCAGACCACTTATCCAGACTTCTCGAGCCTAAATCGCCTGAGCCAAACTTGCAACCTATCTCTGAGACTTTTCTAGATGGGTCAATTTTGTCAGTTAGCTCACTCCCCTGGCACGTTGATATTTTGAATTATCTTGTGACCAAGAGAACCCCACATGACTGGCCAAAGCTGAAAGTAGATAATTTCTTGTCTAAGATCCATTTCTACTAATGGGAGGACCATATCTATTTTGCGAGGGGGAAGATTTCATCTAGAGGAGGTGTATTCCATAGGAGGAAGTTCCGAGTGTCCTTGTACATTTTCACGATCAAGAATTAGGGGGACACCATTCAGGCAGACGAAAGGCAATAATGGTTCTTCAGACTGCCTTTTGGTGGCCCACATTATTCAAGGATGCAGAAGAATAGGTCAAGCAATGCATTGACTGCCGGAAGATGGGAAGCACAATAGGAATGAGAGATACGATGCCTCTGAAGTTCATTCAGATATCAGACGTCTTTGACACTTGGGGCATCGACTTTATGGGACCATTTCTGAACAACCATTACTATGAATATATTCTTCTTGTTGTTGACTATGTGAGTCGATGGCTAGAGGCTATTCCCACTGAATTGTCGACATTCAGACTGTCTGTCGATTCTTAAGAGATCATATCATTGCACATTTCGGGAATCCCAAAATTATAATATCAGAAGGGGGTAGACATTTCATAAATAGAGAGGTGAAGAAGTTAACTCAGGAATTCAGCATAGAACATCGTGTCACTTCACCATACTACCCACAGTCCAATGGCTTAGTTGAATGTTCAAATAGGGAGATAAATACAATTCTACAAAAGCTTGTGCATCTGAATCTCAAGAACTAGTCTCAAGTACTCGATTCAATTCTTTGGGATTACAAAACCGCATACAAGTCTCCTTTAGGAATGTCTCCCTACTGCCTGGCATATGGCAAGCCATGCCATCTGCCCGTTGAACTGATTCACAAATCTTTATGGGCCATCAACATCTGCAACTTGGACTCTGTGAAAGTCGGAAAGAATTGAAAAGTGGACCTAAACATATTGTTGGAGTTTAGAGTTATGCATATGATAACAACCTGATGTATAAGGAGAAGGTCAAAAAGTGGCATGACAAGCAGATCAACTACAAATCCTTCGAGCTGGGTTAGAAGGTACGGTTGTTCGATACAAAATTAAAGATCTTTCTAGGCAAGCTGATGAGCAAATGGACTGGGTCGTTTACAGTGAGGCATGTGCATGACACCGGAAGCAAAATGATATCAGGATTATCAGTTGATGCGCATCCATTTGTTATCAATGGACAACTTCTGAAATCATATCTTGAACATGACACATTTTTGTCGATCGTTGACTCAATCCAAGTGATTTATTGTGACGATCTGAATACTTCAATAGCTGCAGTTGAAGACAAAGCAAATCAAAATATTTTTAAATGACTTTTCTTCTTTTCTACTTTTCCTTCTTCATCTCTTGTTCTACCAGAAATGTGTCATCCCCTTCATCATTGCTGCACTTTGGACATCCTTTGTCAAGATATAGGGGGGATGTTCAGCCTGAGTTGCTCAAATTTATTATTCTATCTTCACTTATCTTTTCTTTTTTTTCTTCTTTTCCTTTTCATTCTTATTTTTCTATCAATTAGATGTCACCCCTTTTTGTCAATCTTCTATACTTAGGATGCACTTTATCCTAAGTATAGGAGGTGTGCACCCTGAATTCTTTCATTCTTTAATCCTCTCCGCTGTCTTATCTTCTTATCTATACTAAGGGATATCCTACCCTAAGTATAGGGGGAGACAGTCATTTGAAAACTACTTGGAAAATGTTTAGTTAAATATTTCTAAACTATGTAAAAATATTTTGTTTGAATAATTAATGAAATAAAAATGTTTGAAAAATCATTCGCAAATCTTTGAAAAATGGCTATAAAATATTTGAAAAATATATAATACTGTTCGGAAAATCTTTACAAAATTTTTAAATATGTGTGAATGTTTGTAAAAATTATTTGTAAAAATTAGTTTGGGCTATTGTTTTCAAAATTCTTTGTTAAATGATTTTAAAATAAATTTTAGGAACATATACATCATATTGAAATTCTTTATTAACTATATAAATATTTTTATAAAAATGAACATATATCCCATGTAAATTCATTAAAACCTAACTCTTGTAAATATAAAATGCATCCCCGCCAAGTTTTATCCATAATCTTTTGTTTTCAAAAATCATGAAAATATTTGCAAAATACCAAATATACAAAAACATTTGCAAAATATTTTTAAAAAATCCAAAAAAATGCATTTGCATCATCTTTATCAAAAATCCATAAAAAGTTCAAAACTTTGAGAGTTGCATCATAAAAAAAATACTTTCTGCATTGTACATAACGTTTGCATAGCATTAGCATATTTTGGATTGAGTTTGATAATTGAACAAGTTTATGTAAAATCCAAAGATTGGAGGTTGGTTGGACCCTAAAATCTACCTAATAACAGGATTATATGATATCAAATTGAGGTACTTCAGGTCTAGTTGACTTAATTCTTTGAGAATCACGAGACTTGCTTCTACGGACTCTTGACTGCCTAAGTAGACTATCTCGGAGCACATACACAGATCTTACCAATAATGACCTAACTGTTGGACATGTGAGCCCTGGGCGAACCATTCTTACAATAAATGTTATTGTAATATTTATGTTTATCAGTAAAAGTTATTGATGTTTCACTCCCTTTATGTAATTATTTGAATGAATGCATTATAAGGTCCCCCTGTACAATTAGGGTTATGTACCATGGCCATCTTGATGATCATACAGCTATTGATTCATTAAATGAATCATAGAGGTTGGTGTTTGGATGAATGTGTAAGGAGTTAGATAGAGGACTCATCAAGCACCGTCAAATAATTATTAAGAGTCTCCAGTCTGAGTAGGAGATGGCAATCCTTTCTCACATAGGCTGATATCTGACCGACCTCTCAATGCAGGTCCTCTACATGGGAATAGTGATTCGGAGGTGTCAGATTAGTTAGATCAATGGGTTACATAACGAGATCGAGATAACCTAAGTCCTATGTTCAATGCTGTCACATCGTAGGCACGCATCCTCTGACCGGAGACAGATGTATTGCTATATGTCTGAGTATGTACATTTGGCAGACCGATAGGTTGATGGCCTAACCAAGGTCTATACACTGGCGAGCTAGTGTGCATATAAGGGCATATGAGCAATACGATCTCTCAAAGGGATCATACAGGTTCACTTATGAACCGGAATACATGAGCTCACTCATGAGGTATTGGGATCGATCAAATTCCAAGCATGGTCGTCGTGCTTTGGAAACATGACATGAATTTGAAGGTATGATATATGCTTTGGGAAATCATATGATCGATACCAACTCCCAAATGACAAAGATTGAGAAACTTAGTGATCAAACCCTGAAGAAGACAGTGTAAAATTGATCTGGATCTTCCGGTTGATCATGTGTCTTCCAGTATGCAAGATGTACAGGTATTGGGAATACTTGAGGGTGATGTGATCATAAATGATTGTATATCCATGACGCTTCTATTCCGAGGGAGTGATGAAGCAGGTCTGGATTTTAGTGACTCCTTCCAGTAGAGAAGCAATCTGATCTTAGTCCAAGTGTTGGACATTGGTCTAAATGAGATTTTGATTCAATGAGAAGATTAGATTTGCGGTCTTGATTTAATCAAGCATCTATGGGAGGTTCGTAAGATCTAGATTTGAGATAAGATCTCAATATCCAAGTCACTATACGTGGAATAATACAATCGCCCTATCCTTATCTCCAAGTATCTGTGGAGAAAGCACATTATTCTTGAAAGGGTTCAAGAATAATTCATTTGATGAAATGCATATCCAAGCAAGAAGGACTTGATAATTAAATGAGATTTAATTATCAAGCATAATACAAATGGGATTCATATTGTGAGAATAATTATCCAAGATAATTAAATAGGATTTAATTATCAAGGATTAGAGAATGTGGATAATACTATCCATAATATTTGTGTATTATAAATAAGATTTATAATATACATATATATTGAAAAGAGAGAGAAATTTCGTAAATAGCATTTGTTAATTATTAAATGTGGATTGGATTCGCACTTATTAATTAATTGGAAATGTAATTTACAAATTAGTTTGAGTTGTGAATTTGATTCACATATTTTTCGATGGCATGATTGAAATATTCACAAATTAATTTGCAATTAATTTGGTGGATATTATTGCAATCATAGTTATTGCAATCTATTAAGAGATAATAGGATAAAAATAAAAGGATACAAAAATACCACCTAAATAAAGGTGGCGTCAACTATGACTTATTCATAGGTGGTGCCCCCTATAATTTAGGGTGGTTTGTTGCCTCTCTTTTTTTTGCTATCACATTAACTCTTGATAAATTAATTTATGTTAAATTAAATTGTGTTGATAATGTTGCAACATATATTTGTTTGTTTTAGCCAACAACAATCATAGCCATTGATTATTACATAGACCAAGCATGGCCGTTGGATCTATGTATCCCATGGATTGAGATCCATTGGATCCTAAACTAAAATAAAAGGAGGGCTAGCCTAGCCTTTCTTGGTACATCATCAAGAGTTGTAGAAGCCTACTACTCTCCCTCTCTCTCTCATATTCTTGTCTAGCCTCTCTCTCTCTCTCTATTCAAAGTGGTCGTCCACTTTGTGCATTGAGAAGGAGAGCATCTTGCCTTCGCCTTCGACGACTCGAGGATCTCCTTCCTCTTTGGAGTTGCTTATCCTAAAGGAATACAACGGATTTTGTTTGACGAAATTAGGGGATCCATTGCTTGGATCTTCATCGAGGATTGTGGGAGAAACATGACTCATCATCGCACCCCCAAGTGCGTTCTTCGTGGATCGGACTTAAGACAGGAGGATCTCTTGTTTGGGATCTCACGATTACAACCACACTTCAAGAGGTATTCCTTATACTTTGTGGTTTGATGAAATGATCCAAGAAGTGTTCTCGTGATCATGTTGTTTGATCTTTTAAATTAAAAAATTTTAATTTCCACCGCATCTAGCGAGTAGTGCGACTAGTTGCTCCGATTGCATATGATGCGATTGACATGCTTCCGTGATGCGCTTAAGGATTCTCAATATCCCTTCAAGTGGTATCAGAGCCAGGTTGAATAAGGTTTTGGATATGATCCATAGACCTAGGACAACTTGGGCTTGAAAGTGTCGTGAAAGTTTTTGTCGCATTTGAATTTTCACACCTCTGTCTAATTGATTTTTTCAGTACTGATTAAATTGTTTAAACACGAATTATTCATTTGGATTTTGTTTCCCTTTAAATAAGGAAACCATAGGATCTGAGTTTGTGTAATTTGGACTTCATTTGCTCAAGATATGGTCTTTTGAATATACATGTATTCACTGTTGCGGGAACAGCAGATTTAAACGTGATTAATGAGTTAATTACTGCTTTGATCCGCCTCGAAATGCGTAAATTATCTCTTGGATTCTTTAGTAAATAAAATTGGCAATCTTAGGAAACTGATTTTGCAATTTTTGGATTTAAATTGATCAAGATATGTTAATTTTAGTGATTGGGGGTCGCTGCTGGAAATTGACATCTTTTTATATTGAATCTTGTGATAAGTCATTCAAATATGTTGATGAAAATTAATTGTTAATTATCTGAAATAATTAGTGATAAATATTTGTGAAATATTTAAAGAGATAATTATTTCAGTGAATGACATTTGCCTAACCCATAATGATAAGATAATTGATCTTGATCATTGGTTGATATGAATTCATCAACAAACATTGATTTCATGAAAAACCATAGTTTATCCTACAATAGTTGTAGGACAACTTTTACATGAAAACCCCTCTTGCTTGAATAGGATTGGGGATTTGTTTATCAAATCTCCTTATAAATATAATCAAAATTGTTTTGATGTATATTATATGGTATAATTTCGGTTGAAAAACCGATGACCATCTCAAAGTACATGGAGATCTATCTGGTATTATCCTTTCCTGAGGTGGATGTGGTGCCTAGTCGGAGAGCATTGGGGTCGCGAGTTGCAATGTATGTGGTCCATCCCACTCTCGTCGGCACTGGCCATGACAGCGGGTAGGGACTGGATAATGCTGGAGAAGTCAAAGTGTATTATTCTAATTATTAAAATTCGAATAATACGTACTTTGAGATTATACCTACTATTCAAGTAATAATCAAGTTTGTTGATTAATAATAGGATTAATGATTAATATAATGTGATTGAATTAATTATATCCAATTAACACTCTATTATGAGTAGATGTGTATTTCCCTTGGAAGAGTTAATTATGTGAATATGATTCACGATAATTAATTATTCAATTTGAATATGAGATGGAGGATCACATAAGTGACATCCATTGTCTCCCGTCAGGGCTCTGTCACCAGTTGTTGTGTATAGGAGACTCCTGTCTGAAGTGACAAATCCTTTGTATGATTCTGATGGATTGGGTTCTTTGCTTCTCGAAAGAGTAAGGCCGTATACGTAGTGGCCCCAATATCAGGTCCTCATATTATTGGGGTGATGTTGGATTGTGTATAGTAAGTTTTAAGGATGTTGTCGGTTGGTTCAATTAACAACGGGTCAACATCATCTTAGGGGTGGTGGGCCCAGGTGTTAAAGACCGAATTGGGAATGCAAGTTGGACTTGCAAGGAGGAATGAGTTCTCGCTTCTTTTTATCGGAGTCGCAAGTTCTCATATTATTGGGATGTGACAAAGATAGGAAAGGAGATCCCAGATCTTGCTTGAGATATAGGGGTAATTATATCTCTTACTTTGAAAGACAATTAGGGAATAATCTTTCAAAGTTGACATAGCAAGACAAATTTGATTAAAAATACCTTAAGCAATTATCTTAAAATGAATATATATTTATCTATACATTCTAATATACTGCATTCTTAATTTCAGAAAATGAAGTCCATGAACCCACTTAGCATGCTCCTGGAGGTCAACCAATTGACCGGACCAAATTATTCGGATTGGATCCGAAATTTGGATCTTGTCCTATCTGCGGAGCGTATCTCTTATGTGCTATGCAAGGACAAGATAGCAAACCCTAAGACTGCAAATGATAAATCATATAATGAGAAATATGATGAAGACCATAAACTGGCAAGGTGTTACATCTTTGGGTCATTGTCCAATGTGCTTCAGAAGCAACATGTGGAGACGAAACATTGCTAAGAGATTATGTTGAATCTGAAGGACATGTTCGGTCACATAAATCGCACACAGCGTTACAATGTGATGAAAGAGCTTATTTGCTATAAGATGCAGGAAGAGACATCTGTCAGAGAACACATACTCAAAATGTTTGGGTACCTCTCTGAGCTGGAAACCCTGGGAGCCTACAAGGATTCTGAAATGCAAGTTGATTTCATTCTCCTGTCGCTCCCTAAGTCTTTCAACAACTTTGTCGTGTCTTACCACATGAACAAAGGCAACTTCACTAATGTTGGGCTGTTAGCTGCATTGAAGTCTGCAGAAGACGTCATCAAGAAGGACGACCCCTCTGCTAGTGCAATGGTTGCACAAGTGAGAGGAAAGCGCGGGCGGAAGCAAGGTTCTCGGAAGGGCCCTGCCCATAAGAGAAAGAAGAAGAATCAAGGAGTTGGTTTGTCTTATAGTGCTTCCACACTGATGACATCGAAAAAGTCTGATGTCTGTCACCACTGCAAGAAGCCGGGGCACTGGCGGCGTAATTTCCCAGATTACCTGAAGTCTGCTGACAAAGGTAAAGACCTGACATGTATGAAATCTACTTTCATCATTGAAACTAGCTTTCTCGTTGGACGAGAAGGAAGTTGGGTTGTAGATTCTGGTGCTTCTGTATATGTATGCAATTCGTTGCATTTGATTCAGGAAACTAGGAATCTGGAGCAAGGGGAGATAGTCATCCAGATGGGATCTGATGCATGTGTTGCAGCAGTCGCCATCGGAATATGCAGACTATCGTTATCTAGTGGTCGAGTCCTACTACTTAAAGAGTGTCTTTATGTACCTGAAGTCAGTGAAAATTTGATATCTTTACCTAAGCTTGTTAGACATGGATACTCCTTCCTGTTCTGTAATAAGTTAGTAATTAATCATTATGATAAATTTATTGCGGAAGGTGTTCTAACTTCTGGTGGACTCTATGAATTGTGCATTGCTGAATGTGTCATAAATGTCACTACTACTGATAATAAAAACCCTAAGAGATCCAGGGAGAATGGAAATCATTCGAATATGATTTGGCATCAAAGGCTTGGTCATTTATCTGTTGATATGATCAATAGATTGATAAAGGATGGACCCTTATATTTTCTACAGGTTCAATCTTTACCTACATGTGAACATTACATTCGAGGTAAAATGACCCAGATGCTTTTCCGTAACAAGATTACGAGATGCGAAGGTATTCTTGACCTAATACATACTGATGTATGCGGTCCCTTCAGTACCGCGACTAGA
Organism: Ottelia alismoides; assembly: GCA_037367405.1. Lineage (NCBI taxonomy): Eukaryota > Viridiplantae > Streptophyta > Magnoliopsida > Alismatales > Hydrocharitaceae > Ottelia > Ottelia alismoides. Next base: position 69,474 of record JAZKJV010004863.1, read on the forward strand.
AATGGATATCGATATTATTTGACGTTTATTGATGACCATCCGCGATACGGGTTTATCTTCCTACTACGTCATAAATCTGAAACCTTTGAAAAGTTCAAAGAGTTCAAGGCTTTGGTTGAGAACCAAACCTATAGGAAGATCAAACGGATTCGATCTGATCGAGGTGGTGAGTACCTCTCAGATGAATTCAAGGAATATCTTAAAGAGAATGGAATTGTCTCAATCTCACTCCCCCTGAAACTCCCCAGCTTAATGGTGTTGCTGAAAGACGCAACAGGACAATCATGGACATGGTCCATTCAATGATGAACAAAGCACGTTTACCTCTTAGTTTCTGGGGATGTGCAGTAGAGACTGCAATTTATATCCTGAACAAGATTCCTAGCAAGTCTGTACCCAGGACTCCTCACGAGCTCTGGTATGGGACCAAACCTAGTGTTAAACACTTGAGGGTTTGGGGGTGTTTGGTCCATGCGAAGAACATGGACGCAAGTAAGCTAGAATCTCGCACTCGTGAGTGCTACTTCACTGGGTATGTTAAAGATGGTATTGGATACCAGCTTTATGACCTTGAGACCCAAAAGGTTTTTGTCTCTAGGGATGTGAAATTTCTAGAGGATGATTTCCCTAAAGGTCAAGACATAAATGAAGTAATGGAACTCATTGAATCCCCTGAGGATTCTGATATTACTGAACCAGAAACTGAAGGGATAAAGATGAATCACCCATACCTCTTTGAAGGAGTTCGAGGGTGGTTGCTCCACCTGAAAGGTATGGATTCCATGTGTTAGGAGAGACTGACAATGATCCTTCTTCATTTGATGAAGCACTCACGGATCATGACATGGATAGATGGATGCTAGCAATGAAGTCAGAGACTGACTCCATGCATAAGAATGGTGTATGGACCCTAGAGGATCCACCTAAAGGGGTAAAACCCATTGGGTGTAAATGGATCTTCAAGAGAAAAAGGGGACCTGATGGGAAAGTAGAGACTTTCAAGGCACGACTCGTAGCCAAGGGATACACACAGAGAGAAGGCATCGACTATGATGAGACGTTGTCTCTTGTGACTATGTTTAAATCCATCAGGACACTGCTCGCTATAGCCGCATCTCTTGACTACGACATCTGGCAGATGGACGTCGAGACAGCTTTCCTCAATGGATACCTCGAGGAGGATATCTATATGGAGCAGCCCCAAGGCTTCATAGTTGAGGATGGTAAAGTATGCAAGCTGAAGAAATCCATCTATGGGCTCGAACAAGCTTCTCGTAACTGGAACATCAGATTTAACGAAACCATAAAGAGTTATGATTTTGTGCAGAATCCTGATGAACTTTGTTTGTACAAGAAGCTTAGTGGGAGCGCCATCGTGTTCATTGTGCTTTATGTAGATGATATCCTTATCATTGGGAATGATACAGGAATGATGACCAGTGTGAAAATTTGGCTATCCCATACCTTCGAGATGAAATATCTTTGAGAAGCCTCTTACATCTTAGGCTTGAAGTTGTTTAGAAACCGAGAAAAGAGAATACTGGGATTATCACAACATGGATACATCAAGAATATTCTTGAACGATTCCGTATGAATAGTTCAAAGAAAGGATTCCTCCCCTTAGGACATGGTATCCATTTGTCCAAAGGGATGGCTCCACAAAGTGTTGAGTAAAGTAAAGCCATGGCTGGATGCCCTTACGCATCAGCTGTAAGAAGCCTGATGAATGCCATGATGTGTACTAGGCTAGACATCTGCCGTGTAGTGGGAGTGGTAAGTCGTTACTAATCCTGCTATGGAGAGAAACATTGGAATGCAGTAAAGAACATATTCAAATATCTAAGACAGATGCAAGATTACATCTTGGTCTATGGGGATGGTGATCTCCAAGTCTTGGGATATACAGATTCAGACTTCCAATCAGATATTGATGATCGAAAGTCGACATCAGGGTTTGTATTCCTGTTGAACGGTGGTGCTGTGAGCTGGAGAAGCAAGGAGCAGGACACTACGTCAGATTCAACAACAGAATCCGAATACATTGCCGCATCGGATGCTGCAAAGGAGGCGGTGTGGTTGCACAAGTTCATCTTGGAGCTTGGCGTAGTTTCCTATAATACTCCCGTCCCGTTACTCTCTGATAACACCGGAACCATTGCCCGAGCAAAGGGACCCATGTGCCATCAAAAGAGCAAGCACATGGAAAGGAAATACCACATCATTCGAGAGATTCAAAAGCGTGGTGATATCATCATTACCAAGGTGGTCTCTGCCAACAACATTGCTGATCCTCTTACCAAACCTCTGACGCAAAAGGTTTTTGACCAGTATGTAATAAGTATGGGTTTACGGATTGTACCTGAATGGTTCTGAGGGCTAGTGGGAGATTGTTGGACATGTGAGCCCTGGGCGAACCATTCTTACAATAAATGTTATTGTAATATTTATGTTTATCAATAAAAGTTATGGATGTTTCACTACCTTTCTGAAATCATTTGAATGAATGCACTATAAGGTCCCTCTGTACAATTAGGGTTATATACCATGGCCATCTTGATGATCATATAGCTATTGATTCATTAAATGAATCACAGAGGTTGGTGTTTGGATGAATATCTAAGGAGTTAGATAGAGGACTCATCAAGCACCGTCAAATGATTATTAAGAGATGATCTCCAGCCTGAGTAGGAGATGGCAAACCTTTCTCACATAGGCTGATATCTGACCGACCTCTCGATGCAGGTGCTCTGCATGGGAATAATGATTCGGAGGTGTCAAATTAGTTAGGTCAATGGGTTGACTTAACGAGATTGAGATAACCTAAGTCCTATGTTGAATACTGTCACAGCATAGGCATGCATCCTCTGACCGGAGATAGATGTATTGCTATATGTCTGAGTATGTACATTTGGCAGACTGATAGGTTGATGGCCTAACCAAGGTCTATACACCGACTAGCTGCTGTACATATAAGGGCATATGAGAAATATGATCTCTCAAAGGGATCATACAGGTTCACTTATGAACCAGAAGACATGAGCTCACACATGAGGTATTAGGATCTATCAAATTCCATGCATGATCGTCGTGCTTTGGAAGAATGACATGAATTTGAAGGTATGATATATGCTTTGGGAAAGCATATGATCGATACCAACTCCCAAATGAACAAGATTGAGAAACTTAGTGATCAAACCCTGAAGAAGATAGTGTAAAATTGATCTTGATCTTCGGGTTGACCATGGGTCTTCCAGTATGCAGGATGTACAGGTATTGGGAATACCTGAGGGTGATGTGATCATAAACGATTGTATATCCATGACGCTTCCATTTCGAGGGAGTGATGAAATAGGTCTGGATTTTAGTGACTCCTTCCAGTAGAGAAGTAATCTGATCTTAGTCCAAGTGTTGGACACTGGTCTGAATGAAATTCATATTAAATGAGAAGATTAGATTTGCCATCTTGATTTAATCAAGCATCTATGGGAGGTTCGTAAAATCTAGATTTGAGATAAGATCTCAATATCCAAGTCACTATACGTGGAATAATACAATCGCCCTGTCCTTATCTCCAAGTATTTGCGGAGAAAACACATTATTCTTGAAAGGGTTCAAGAATAATTCATTTGATGAAATGCATATCCAAGCAAGAAGTACTTGATGATTAAATGAGATTTAATTATCAAGCATAATATGAATGGGATTCATATTGTGAGAATAATTATCCAAGATAATTAAATAGGATTTAACTATCAAGGATTAGAGAATGTGGATAATACTATCCATAATATTTGTGTATTATATATATGATTTATAATATACATATATATTGAAGAGAGAGAGAAGTTTCGTAAATAGCATTTGTTAATTATTAAATGTGGATGGGATTCGCATTTATTAATTAATTGGAAATGTAATTTACAAATTATTTGGGTTGTGAATTTGATTCACATATTTGTTTGATAGCATGATTGAAATATTCACAAATTATTTTGGAATTAATTTGGTGGATATTATTGAAATAATAGTTATTTCAATTTATTAAAAGATAATAAGATAAAAATAAAAGGAGACAAAAATACCACCAAACTATGACTTATTCATAGGTTACGCCCCCTATAATTTAGGTTGGTTTGTTGCCTCTCTTTAATTTGTTATCACATTATCTCTTGATAAATTAATTTATGTTAAATTAAATTGTGTCGATAATGTTGCAACATATATTTAATTTAAATATAAATTAATGTTCTTGGTTTTAGCCAACAACAATTATAGCCATTGATTATTACATAGACCAAGCATGGTTGTTGGATCTATGTGTCCCATGGATTGAGATCCAATGGATCCTAAACTAATATAAAAGGATGGCTAGCATAGCCTTTCTTGGTACATCATCAAGAGTTGTAGAAGCCTACTACTCTCCCTCTCTCTCTCTCTCTCATATTCTCGTCTAGCCTCTCTCTCTCTATTCAAAGTGGTCGTCCACTTTGTGCATTGAGGATGAGAGCATCTTGCCTTTGCCTTCGACGAATCGAGGATCTCCTTCTTCTTTGGAGTTGCTTACTCTAAAGGAAGAGAACAGATTTCGTTTGACGAAATCAGGGGATCCATTGCTTGGATCTTCATCGAGGATTGTGGGAGAAACGTGACTCATCATCGCTCCTGCAAGTGCGTTCTTCGTGGATCGGACTTAAGACAGGAGGATCTCTTGTTTGGGATATCACGATTACAACCATGCTCCAAGAGGTATTCCTTATACTTTGTGGTTTGATGAAACGATCCGAGAAGTGTTCTCGTGATCATGTGGTTTCATCTTTAGAATTAAAAAATTTTAATTCCCACCGCATCTAGCGACTAGTGCGACGAGTTACTCCGATTGCATATGATGTGATCGACAAGCTTCCGTGATGTGCTTAAGGATTCTCAATATCTCTTCACTAACTTAGACACCTACACCTTTCTCTTGGCTCAACTCAGTTGGAATGGTGAGGGGATTGGATTTACCGATATAAGATGCACACAAATGGAAATATTTGTCCTCGTCTAGGGAGGAAAATGCACCCCAACCCGCCCAATGGCATAGATATCTAAAGATAGGAGAGTGTGGGTTGCAATAATGCTTCAAAAGAGTGATAGTCTACTAGCTCGAGAGGAAAAACTCCTTATGTAAATGTTGTTGTATGTATTATTTCAGAAAAAATCAAAAGGCAAAAAAGACTCCAAAAAAGTGGACATGCCTGATTGAAAATAAAATGCTTGTTAGAGTGTACATATTTGTATAGTGAATAAGCAAGCTTGAGCTTTAAAGTCAAATCGTGTAAGCCTGCAACTAGATGACTTGAGTACACCGGTCTTGCATCCTACGATATGTTGCTAAAATTTCTACCATCCATTCTTCTCTTCATCCCTCCCTTGAGTTGCTTTTCACTTGAACATAGAAGGGAATACCCTACTCCTCGAGGAAGGAGTTGTGAGATTGGGGAATCATTGGATTGCCATGATAGAGAAGTCAGCTTCTTTATCATTTCATTTGAGGAGAACCACTATCACAAACATTGTACAAGTCAACTTCATAGTCATACGGGTTTGCGTATGAGTTGAAGTATTCTGACCTAGCTATTGAGGAGACTTGAGTAGAGTTTTAGGATTCTCAAAGGCTGTTGAATTTCAAATCTGATTCCCAATAAGGTTCCACCTGCATTAAAATTTTAAAGGTCCGACTTGAGCTCCAAACTTGGATTTTGTAATGACAAGTTTGGGAACTAAACTTAATCCACTTTCTTTCTTTTTCTTTTACTTTATTTCTCTTTTCTACACTTATTGCATAAGTGTTTCCTACGGACTAGCAAAGGAAAGTATAGGGGGTGATGAATCGTCATTTCAACATCTTTATTCTATCATTTTGGCCTTCAAATTCCTAGTAAATGCATGTAAATACCTCTTATTTGCATAATTAACATTCATGCATTATTGTATAAATATTGTTTTAATGACAAAATTTATAGAATAAAGAAAAATAAAAGAAAAAGAATAAAATATCAAAGATATTTTATGACCCTAAACCCCAAGACCTAGGCAACTCTATGACTAGATCGATAAGAAATAAAGTAAGAAGAGATAAGGGCCATTAACTCAATAAAAATCCATTTTATTTATTTGTTATTTATGCCATTTTGGGACCTATTTTATTTTCTACTTTTATAAAACAAATAAAGAAAGTTTGTACACAAAAGTTGTAGATAATACACTATAGAAAAATAAAAATTGAGTTTATACAAAAATAATATACAAAATAAAAGCTGTACTCATAATAAAATTCCAATATCCCAATATCCCAAACCCATGAATCTCAAATACAAACTCGAAATATATCAAAACTACCTTTAATTATATATAATTTTTAACTATCTATTTAATGAATGTGGTTTCATATTTTCGGAGTTAAGGTGTAAAAGTGAGGTTTTGGACCCCTATTGTATAATATACCTGATTAATATATTCATTTTATTTATTCTTAATTATTATATAAATTTATATTTTTATGATTTTATAAATATTGTTTATAATATATGTCCATAATAAAACTAGAATAAAATAATAAATAAATCATCAAAATAAAATATGTATATAAAATATATGGATGAAATACCTATAATGATACCTATGTATTTAACATCTATATTTATTTATGGGAAATATTATATCAGAAATATATAACAAAAATACGTTTACATATTTAAAAATAAGTTATAAATATATAAAATAATAAACTAAGTTAATAAAATTAAGCATACAAAATAAAAATACAAGACACAAAACATAGATAAATATACCTATATATTAACCCTAAAATGTAACTTGTAATTGTATACATCTAAAAATAAATAAAAATCATAATAAATTACTTTATAAAATAATAAATATTTTTATTTTATAATCTAAAATTATTAAAATCATTTGATATTTCATTTAGATTTTACCAATCTTTTTAGGTCAGTTTTTCTTGGTTGGTCCACGTGGACCAACCAGGTGCCTCTGAGAGTTGACCAAGGTCAACTCTCTGACATGTGCCTGCAGAGTGTCAGAACCTTATTTGACCTCGAGGTTCTTGATTTTTTTTGCACCTGATCCATGCATTTTCTAAGCTCAATGTCTGCTGAACTTTTGTTCCTCAATCTTAGGTGATTCACGGCAACATGATATCTCGAGGAAAGGTTCTATGATTTACTTAATCTCCCTCAATCTTCCCAGTCAATCACTCGCCCCTATTTAACCTTGCTTCCATCTAAACATGATTTTTTTATCCTTCTTCCACCCGTGAGCCACCCTTCTGGGCATTGATCCTTGCTCGTGCTGATAGTAGTAGTTGAATCCACTCCTTAGACGAGCATGTGGGTGTTGAATCGAAGGGATCTAGGCCTTTGTCGAGCCTTGCCAGAGCTCCATCCTCTAGTCAATCCTCACGGTAAGATCTCCTTTCTTTTGATTTTTTTTCTTTAGCATAGTTGTAGCGTATGTTTAGTCCCATTTTTCGTTTAATCCATGTTTGTGTCGTGAATCCGATCATTGGTAACTTCATCGGAGCTCGCTACTCCGTTGCCGCTCATTACTCACTCCAGACATCCTCTGCCCCACTAAACACCTCCATTATTTTTTTCGTCATCTTCACCTAACATCCCTTCATCCACCCGGATCTCACTCAGATCCGGAGAGTCGATCGATCTCCCTCCACCACCTTTGTAGGAGATTTTCGACTCACTTAATTCCACACTCACTCCGCTGCACGAAGACATCGTTGGCTTCTCCTTTTTGTAGTTAACATCCCCCTGTAGGAAATGAAGAAAAGAGGCATCGCTGGAGGGGGTTGCTAGGCAGGTTTCGAACCTCCAGGCCTTGGACCTTGCTAGAGTTTCTTACGAGGTTCCTACTAGTTTTGAAGACACAAACCGATGCGTGTGGCCTCCAAAACCGTTTTGCCCCCTTCCCAAACTCTTGGATACAAAATACTATGGAGAATTGAATCTTTGAAGCTTATCAGAGGTGTGTTCTTTAGCTGCTCTTCTATGGTCCTCCTAGATCGTCAGATCAACCATGTTCTTCCAACACAACAAGATCCATTGGATCCCCATGTACTATCACCATCGATCCTCGGGATATTATTTAATCTGGGACGTCCTCTGTAAAGCAATATTACGTGACGAGAACACGCCATGTGGCATGTGAACCAGATCGAGACGTTCGATCCTGCCTTAAATGTGGGTATTTTACGCCTTTGACCGTAACATATTTTGTATTTAATTATTAGAACCCAATCGTTCCTCAATCGTTTAAATTATTTTATAACATTTATGGAATGCCCCCATACTTTCATTAATTGTACTTCAGTCCGCGTCACATCACCTCACATTTCGTGTGCGTGAGGATTGGGCATTTTGCGAGCAGACCCCCATAACTTTTGGTATTTCACTTTAGCCCATTAATAATTTGTATACATTGTATAATTTGGGAAAATTTGTTGTAATGCCTTCGTGCTTTAGTTTATTTAAAAAAATGCCCATGTTAGTATTGCAGTTTCCCTTTGTTGTCTCTATTTATTTTAAATAACTATTTTGCTTGCAGAAATCCCTCAAAATAGGTATCCTCTGATGATTGCACACACTCCCATGCCAATATTTTATTTTGCAGTGTTAGGATATTTTCATATTTATTAAAAATCGAAATAGCCTTTTTATCCCTTATTTAGTTTATAAAATCCATAAAAATATAAAAAGTTTCTAAAAAGTTACAATATATATTGTCTTTATAAAGTTAGTTTACAATTTTAGACCAAAAATCCATAAAAATTACAAAAGAAAATGCTTAAAAATTGAATAACCATAAAAAACCTTATAAAAATATATAAAATTCCCCAAAATTCAAAAAATTATATTATCTGTATTGTAATTTTATTTATATTATTATTATTATTATTAACTTAAATTAATTTGAGAAATTTTGAAATTTTTTAATATTTTTCATCTCCATTCTCATTCGGCCTATTTAATTAGACCCTTATTGAGGGTATTTTTACTTTAAAAATATATAAAAAGTAGCAAAAAAATCCTTAAAATTCATATAAATAGTAAAAAATTATTTGAAACCCCAAATTTTTTTATTATTCAAATTTTGATCATTTTTTTTATTATTTACATCTATCTTAGCTTATATTGTATATATACTCTATCCATATATCTTTATTTAAAAAATAGAAAAATATAAAAAATAGAAAAAGAAGATAAAAATATAGAAGTAAAACCAAATACAAAAGTATGAAACAAAAATAAAATAAAAAAATAGAAAATCCCACATAAATCATTTTGGCTAAGTAGTCGAGAGATAAATTGTGTTTTGATTATTTATCTTGCATGTTGTACTCCATATCTTCTTGTTTTCGACCCGTACTTGCTTGACACTATACATTATTAGTAGCGTATAAAAAATTTTAACTCATGCTCTTAAATATTTTATTATCTGTGTGGGTTAATTGCTGAGAAAATGAAAGGATTTGCGTAGTTGCCTTAGCGACAGTGAGCTTGATTCGTCAGGCTATTACATGCGACTCCGATTTTCTCTCTTTTCAAATGAATAAAATAATAAAGGTATTCCCTATGATAGCGATTTTCTATGGATTTTGTCATCCCATTACTTGCAAGAGTGAGCCTGATTTTTCATCTCGATTTACATGTATTTTCTATGGATTTTTAGCCAATATAAAATAATAAAGGTGAATTAATGGGAATTCGTTACCCCTCTCTACTTAGCTTTTCTATTCCCTAGAAAACACTTATTAGGAGGATAAGTGCTGAAAAAACAAAGAAAGAAAAAGAGATGATTATGATTTTTAAACTAATCTTTATAAAATTAAAGTATGGAGCTTAGTCAGACCTTTGATTGTTAGTTTGGAAGTACCTTATTGGGAAGAGGATTTAAAGCTTAACAACCTTCAAGTTCTACAATCCTATATTCAATTAATCTAAATAGTCAGGTCAGGACAATTCTTCACATATGCAAAATCTTATGACTATGAATCTCAATTGTACAGTGAATGTGCAATGGTAGCTCCCCACATCAGAAAATGACAAAAAAAAGAATCTTCTCCAGTAAGATAAGCCTAATTCCCTAGTCAAACTACTCTTTCCTCATGGAGCAGAGTATTTCCTTCTAACTTAAAGTGCAACTTTCTCCAAGAAGAGGGGGTAGAGAAGAGAATGGATTGTGACTAGTGTAGCCAAATATCCCATGGAGCTTGGCCAGTGTAGCCAAGTCTCTAGCTGTAGTAAACCTTGTAAACTTTGACTTTGAATCATAAGCCTTGCTTATTGATGCATTTCTCCGACAGGTACGAATTCTCATCGACTTTTTTCACGTCTAATTTTTTATTGACTTTATTTCATACTCTTTTTTAATGTACATAATGGAAGCATTTACATAAGAGTTTTCTTCTCGAGCCTTTAGACTGACCCTCTTCTGAAGCTTTATTGCAACCCACAACATCCTGTCTTTAGACACCAATGCCACTAGATTATGTTGGGGTGCACTATATCCTATCTTTAGACGTCAATGCCACTAGATTAGGTTGGGGTGCACTGGCCTCTTATTGGGGCAACATATGTTTCCATCCGTGTGCTTCTCAAGATAAAAAATTATTCCCTTCACCACTTCATCTGAGTTGAGCTACGTGCAATGTGCTTATAATAATCCCTCCATCACTATTGATCAAGCCACGTGGAGATTTCTGAAGTGCTGATGAAGCATTAAGGGAAAATCTATAAGTATCCCCCTCTCTTTTGTTTTTTTGTTTTAAGTTCTATAAATAATAATGTACGCTTAAATAGCTTTGTAAAAATTGCAAAGGTGTTGCCATACTTATTGGGCATTGTAGATAGATCCAGTGTTAGGTCACCTCATGTGCCCCCGGGCATGAGGGACCTGGTTATTTTGCATAAAAGCCCTTCAGACTTCTTGATTATTTAGTACTAAAACATGTAATATAAGTGTAAAAATTTTGGTTATTTTGCACAAAACCCCTTGGACTAATATTTTATCATGAAATGGCCCCTTGTGGTATTTTATTTTGTTCCTTTTTTTAGAAAATTATCTCTTTTGCCTTATATTTTGGAGAAAACAGTAGTAAATACTTAACATGATGATTGTCCACATCCATATTTTTATTTAGCATATTACTACATTTCTCCAACTATTAAAAATAGAATAGGAGCTATTTATCCCTTGTTTTACTTAGGAAAATGCAAATAAATAAAAAACCTACTTTAAAATTTTCCAAAAAGTTAGTATGTATTAGTACATATTCTAACTCCGGACAAAAAATCACAAAAAATATAAAAATAAAACATTGAAATAGTAAAACTCTAAAAAACACATAAAATCAGAAAAAAAAATCTTTCAAAATCCATAAATATTTGTTTGCATTCTATTTTTTTTCTTCATATTATATAGTACATTTCAAAATTAATTTTAGGAATTTGTGGACCTATTATCCATTTTTAATACCCAAAACAATTCTTACTATTTGTTATAGTTATTGTTGTGGTATTTTAAATACATTAAAAATACCTAAAAATTAGCAAATATTATAAAAAATCACTAAAATATAGAAAACGGTAAAAACACAAAAACAATTTCTAAATGGTAACTATATATTATATTTAAAAATATAATACTCTACAAAGACTATATATACCAATATTTATTTCCTTAGTTATTATTTTTATTTATAAATACTTAATACATACTTAAACTCTTAAAAACAAAAGGATTGTTCCTATATATTTCATATATTTAGTTATTATTATCATATATAATATTTATAGTATACATATTATTATATATATTTATATATGTTTTTTATATTTTAAAAATGAAAGGAAATAAAAATTACAGAATTACAAAGAAAATAAAAAAAATAAAATATAAAAAATAAAATGTAACAATCTATAAAAATCAAATATAATTAAAAACCCTCCAAAAAATAAAAGAGCTAAAAAAGTACAAACATAGTTGTTGTTTAATTTTTATTAATTGACAAATAATTATACCTATCCACAATTTACTCAAAGTGGTTAGACCCTTACACTTATTGTCTATACACATCTTTATGTAGGGCATGATAAATTCCACTCCACATTCTTTTATTATTTTATCATACATTGTGGGTTGATTGTTTGTTGAATGGATTGAGTGGAGTGTCGAGAATCAAGAAAGGGTTGATATTGCGGTTGCTGGATACAACTTGTCGGATATCGCATGCTCCTCTAAGATTGGATGTTAGAAGCCTCTCATCGATTCCTTCAACAAAATGATGTTGTTCTCAGGGAGAAACGTAGGACATGATTTTTTCAAATATTATCAACTTTAAGGAGTGAATTATGTATTCTTCATTTCAGATTAATGAGTGAATTGCAATAACATTTATTGCATAATGGCTCCTCGTGGGCTCGCATTTCCAACACCTCTTTGTAGGGGCGACTCCACCTCTCGGGTAGCCCGTTTCACTATCAGAGGGAACATGGATCTGATACCATTTGTAACATCACAAGCTTAGGTCCCCGGTCCGTCATCGAGGAAAATTGACCCTGACAACTTATTAGGTTCAAACTCAATTGGATATGTTGACAACCACCCAAAATGCTTAAGCCTAAGTTGTCAAGTTATAATCCCCACCACTTACAACCTTCCCTCACACTTTGTGAGTTTTAGATGTGTGACTATCTTTGGGGAGGTATGGGTGTTACAGTTAACAAGTTCATGGCCATTCCAAGAATATGCTCTAGCATATATTGGGTCTCTGCACATGTGTCCTATAGTAGAGGGATCATTGGTGTGCCTACTGAAGGATATTGGGAATCCTTAAGCGCATCATGGAAGCGTGATGATCGCATCTTATGCGATCGAGGCGACTAGTCGCACTAGTCGCTAGATGCAACGGAATTTAAAAATTTTAAACATGAGATGAAACCACGTGATCACAAGAACATTTCTTGGATTGTTTCATCAAACCACAAAGTATTAGAAATACCTCTTGAAGCGTGGATGCGATCACTAGATCTCTAAAGCAAGAGATCCTCCTAACTCAAGTCCGATCTACGAAGATGGCACTTTGGGGCGCGATGATGAAACGCCTGCTCCCCGCAATCCTCGATGAAGATCCAAGCCTTGAATCTCATGATTTCATCCAATGAAATCCGATGTCCTCGTCTAGAGAAAGAAGCTCCAAAGAAGATGGAGATCCACGAGCAATCGAAGCGACAACACAACAACGTAGAGACGATTGATATTCCCTCAAAACACAAGGTGGACGGCCACCTTAGAGAGAGAGAGTCGAGAATGAGAGATTAGAGAGAGAGAGAGAGTAGGCATATACAATAATGTCTCTTGAAGAGGCTAGGGTTGCCTCTTTATATACTAGTTTGGGAGTCCATGGATCACAATCCATGGCATATACAAAATCAATGGTTAGATTGATATGTATATTTAATCAATGGCCATGATTATTGTTGTTCAAAACCAACAATTTATTAATTTATATTAAATCAAATATATATTGCATTATCATCAACATAATTTAATTCAATAAAAATCAATAATCATATTGTAATGAGATAATAATTAAAATAGGATAATAATCCACCCAAAATCATGGGGCGTCACCCATGACCAAGTCATGGGTCACGCCACCTCATGATTTGGTGGATTATCTCCTCCTTTTAATTCATGTCATTATCTCTTTGCAATATTATGCACTAAATTAATTCCCAATTAATTAGTGTATATTTATTGCAAAATTATCCACTAAATTAATTCCCAATTATTTAGTCAATATTTCAGTCATGCCATTGAAAATATGTGAATCATATTCACAGCCCAAGCTAAATTGTAAATTACATTTCCAATTAATTGCTTAATGTGAATCTAATTCACATTAACAATTAATAAATGATATTTACAAAGGTGCTCTCTCTTTAATATATTATAAATCATATTTATAATATATACACAAATATTATGGATAGCACTGTCCGCAATCTATGTATCATCTATAATTAAATCTCATTTAATTTTCATGGATAATCATTCTCACAATATGAATCTTATTCATATTATACTTGATAATTAAATCTCATTTAATAATCAATATCTTGTTACTTGGATACATAATTCATCAAATGAATTATTCTTGAACCCCTTCAAGAATAATGTGCTTTCTCCGTAGACAATTGGAGATAAGGACAGGGCGATTATATTATTCCACGTATAGTGACTTGGATGTTGAGCTCATGTAATGGAATATTCAACTTGAAGATATAGATCAATTTTACACTGTCATCTTCAGGGTTTGATCACCAAGTTTCTCAATCTTGGTCATTGGGAATCGGTATCAATCATATGCTTTCCCAAAGCATATATCATACCTTCAAATTCTTGTCGTTCTTCCAAAGCATGATGACCACAGATGGAATATGATCGATCCTAATACCTCATCAGTGAGATCATGTCTTCTGGTTCACAAGTGAACCTATATGATCCCTTTGAGAGATCGTGTTACTCATATGCCCTTACATACACACCAGCTCGCCAGTGTATAGACCTTGGTTAGGTCATCAACCTATTGGTCTGCCAAATGTACACACTCAGACATATAGTAACACATATGTCTGTGGTCAAGGGATGTGTGCCTATGCTGTGACAGTATTCAACATAGGACTTAGGTTATCTTGACCTCACTAAGTCAACCCTTTGACCTAACTAATCTGACACCTCCGAATCACTATTCCCATGCAGAGGACCTACATCAAGAGGTCGGTCAGATATCAGCCTCTATGAGAAAGGATTGTCATCTCCTACTCGGGCCGGAGATCGTCTCTTAATAACCATTTGATGGTGCTTAATGAGTCCTCTATCTAACTATTTAGATATTCATCCAAACACCAGCCTCTATGATTCATTTAATGAATCAACAGCTATATGATCATCAAGATGGCCATGGTACATAACCCTAATTGTATAGAGGGGCCTTATAGTGCATTTATTCATTTAATTTCAGAAAGGGAGTGAAACATCAATAACTTTTATTGATAAGCATATATATTACAATAACCTTTATTGTAAGAATGGTTCGCCCAGGGCTCACATGTCCAACACCTACATGAAATTTTACAAGTGTATCGATATGTAAATTTTTCCTTGATTCAAGAAGAAAGATGAAATAAAAAAGGAATTGGGAGTATCTCCGTATAGATGGTATCAAACTCATTTGGGTTCATGTATCAAATAGATCCAAATGTGAAAAGAATAAACATCCAGAAAGTAATATAATTTGGTGAATAGACAAAGACATATCGAACATGGATTAAGTGCTTGCATATATCTAAACAAATTTGTTCTATAATACTGTAAAGTTTCATAGATGGGACAACATGTATTAAATGCTTCCATATATCGAAACACGTCAGTTCTATAATACTGTAAAATTGTAGAGAAATAATTAGTTTATAAACCCTGTGGAAATTAAAGACCAGAATACAGCTTTTCGAGAGCAACACGAAGTGCTCTTTGGAGAAGTCAAGAGAGCATTGAGAGAAGGAGATTCTCCATGTCCATGAGGGATACTATTCCCCATGATACATGATGCATGCAATGTAAAATTTCATGATGAACTGTATCAATTTTTAACATGATTTCATTGAAATTCATGAGGGATTTAGCTCCCCGGATGACATTTTTATATGTGCTTATCAATCTTCTTTTCCCCTCCCACCTCATGTCCTACAGTTTCATATTCCTTAATTTAAGACGGCATGAAAGTAAGTATTGGGAAGAGATATTGAGAATAAAAATGTATCTTTTACACCTTCTCATGTAACAAAACAATATGGTCTACATGACCATAAGCATGACTCGCATACTAAAAAATTATAAACTAGGAAAGGACTGATAAAACACAACTAAGCTATGACTTAACATGTCAATATACAAAGTGGACGCATTTTCTCCATAAAAACATTTGATGAACTAAGGCATAAATAGGAATATTTTTAGCCACTTTCTCCTTCTGGTTCTCAATTCTCGATGTCACAAACATCAATTCCGAGAATTCCACTCATTGAATGCAAAAGGCACTAAAAGATAAATGATTTATTGACAATACCATCCATCAGAAAATTCTTAAAAATGTTTAGGTATTTCACCCACAGTGCCAATTGTGGCATGTTCAATGGATGGCTGAGAGGAAAAAGATGTTGCGATAAAATTATGGCCTCAAACATGAAGAATATCAGATTTTAGACAACATTCTTATGTAAAGCATCAATGAGGCAACAATCTATAATCTAATGTGATTGACATGTTTAAGGTGGTATGAATACTAAGAAGAAGAAATATTGATACACTGATATAACTGAATCATGTCTGGGAGACTAGTGAATCTAGAAAAGATTAAAGTATTTACAATACTAGGTCTATTCGTAACGCACCTTCTTCTCCCTAGAGGAACAAGCAAACTGGATGACTTGAAAGCATTGGAGGCAGCAGTAAGCACCATTGCGATCTCAATGGTGGATGCAGGTGACCACCGTATGAGGCGAGAAGGGGAGGAGGTAATTGGTGGTCAGTTGCACAGGAAGGTGGGGAGGGAGGTCTGATGAATCTCGTATTCATCATGCTAAAATTTGTCAATTAAGATATGTTCCCCTTCATTAAAATGCATTTAATCATTAATAGAGCATCATTAGCATACATACATGTGTAAATAATATTTGCATTTCATCATGCATGATTGCATTAAAAATTCCATTTGTAAATTAGCCCAAAAAGCTGCTAACTTGTCATATTTTTAATTAATTAATCCTAACTCCGATTGATCCCAATATATCTCCATTGTGTAGATATTAGTAACAAAAAAATAAATAATACAAAAAAATTACTAACTCAAATAAGTGTCAAATAATCCCAAAGTCTGATTTCACATCTGACAGACTAAAATGAGCATATCTCCCTCATACAATGTTCGATTTTGGTCTACTCTTTTAAAGTACTCCATTTTCAAATATCTTCAAAACAAGACCAATTTCGTAAAATTCTGAGCTCATATGTGAAAGTTGGGTTTTAGGCCTCTTTTGTGCATTTTGACTTTTTGCTATTTTTGACTTGAGTTTTTATGTACATAATCAACCCTTTTAATCTTATTTCTTCTTCACTTTTGTTATTTGATGAATGTTTTATTAAGCGATACAAAAATATGAATATAGATTAAAACTGAAATCAAAGAAACTGACTGAATCCAAGTATCCGTTGTGAGTCTGTACAAAAATCGTGTGTTTCATACTTCTATTTTATTTTCCAATTTTATTATTTATTAAAAATCCAAAAAAAAATAAGATTAGTGTGTAATTAATCTCCTTGTATTTTATTGTATTTTTTTAGTTTTTTTATACTCTTTCAAACCACCATAAAAATTACAAAACCTCAAAAAAGCTGGTTTTCTATACACATGGAGAACCACCAAAAATATCACTTCACACAAATGACCTCTTTTGCTCCCGGGTCCTACATAAAAATTTAGATCTCATCGAGAGGAACAACTTTCGTGAAGGGAATTTTTTGATCCGAGGTCTCCTTCTATTTCTTTTCTATTTCCTTTCTCTTTTTTATTTTGAAATTTTTAAGGTGCCACGTGGCATCCTTACACTAGTCCAACACAACCCACTTAACCAAGTCATCCATTCCCCTCACCTCCTCTCTTTTCTAGCCAATCAAATCCTTGCATCCATTGACCCTCTACTCAACACCCTCTCCATAAACCATTACATGAAGGGACCCAACGTGCCCACTCCTCCTTAATGAATGCCACCTCCCACGACCTTGGATCCGCCATGCATGTAACTCCCATCGTCCCATCATGTAACCGAAGCCATTACACCTATAGTTTCCTCCTCCACCACTTATAAGAACACATCTCCTCCCACCATTATAATTATCCACCACTTCATAGAATGAGAGATCGAGCCCCTAGAATCTTAGGTGACAGCTGAGATATTCCAGTCGAGCAACGACCCTCTCCCATCTCCGGTGTGATCCCACGAGAAGCTCTCGCTGTCGCAGCTGCATCTCCTTGTAGTTTCTCAAGCTTTGAAGGATTGCCAACTTCATAGAGCGAAGACCCCAGTTGGAGCATCATCTCCAGCTCCTCCCCAGGCTCCCATTCCACCAACTCATCAGGTATACCCCCTTTCATCTCCATCTTCTTCCTCCATTTGTTTACACCTTCTTATTCCCTTAATATTTTCTTTTACTTCATTTCATTATCAATCTTTCATCAAAATGCCAAAATTATTGCATTTCCATGGACATATCATGTCTTCTCATCAGGAATATGAATTTTATTTATTTTTTTGGTGAGATTTTGAGAATCAATTAATCAAATATTTATGCATGCAAAACAAATACATGCCAAAAAGGGGAAGTTGTGCAATCCCCTGCTTTTGTGGAAATCACCCCTCCCTACGTTCTCTCTCTTCATCTTCTCTTTTGTCTTCTTCCTCATCTCTTCCTCCAAACTTCTCCTCCTCCTTCCTTCCATATCTTCAACCACCAAACCATCCACTTCTTCTTCCCTACACCCCATCTGCTTCCATCTCCACATCTGCACCACCCTTGCACATCACCATCATTGATCGACCACCACACCTCCATCGTGATGCCTAGCTCCGTCATACTACACCCGACTAGCCTCGCCACCACCAAGCATCGCAATGCATCTTCCCCATTCCCCTTTCTTTCGTATTCTAACCACTTGCAAGTCAAACATAGAAGGATTCTTCTGGAGTGGAACTCCACTTGCAGGTGTTTAGAGCCTCGTTCACGATAATTGAAGCTTTACGGAGCTCCCCTGTCTCCACTGAATACGCATCGACCACAGGAGCTTTGAAGCTATGAAGCTTCGCCGATCACACAACCACCGTCCACCACCCTTCATCTTTTCTCAAGGAGGAAGGTGACTTCCAGAACATACAAATGTTGTAGCATACATCTTGAACCTATGGTTCTAATCCCGCCACTCCTTGACTGTCCGATTACAGCTGTGGGTGCATATCCTCCATTCGATTAAGAGACATCCAAGCATCCTGCTTCGGATGAATGAAGCCCATGTTGAGGCGCCACATCGGCACCAAGCCACAGGGTCAGCCCAAACAGCCTGCGCCGAGCCAAGCCATCAAATCATTTGCAGAGGCATGTGACATGGGGCAATTTACAGGCAGCCCCTTGATATATCCCCATTCATCACTCTTTATTCTTTTATTTTAGCTAGATAACTTTGCAAAACACCATGTAGATACTTGTAAATATAATAAATTACTAAAATGCATGCTTTTGTTAATATTCAATACATGTTTCTGTGCAAAAATAAAAGAATAAAGAAGAAAGAAAAAGTAGTTATTTAGAACAAATATCGAGTGACCCGAACCCAAGGGAGGGCCAAGCATTGGCCTGACCGCAAAAGAAATCAAGTAGAGAGAGATAGGGCCATTCACCTTGTTGATATTCCTCCATCATGTACATATTTTATAAAAACAAAAATAAAATGGGTTCTTATTAATTTGTATATATTTACAAAAAAAGAAAAATTAGAAAAATAAAAACAGAAAGAAAATAAATTCTCTCTCTCACCCTAGTATAAACCATGTACACATGTACCTATATCTATTTATTTTACCCCTGTAAATAAACAATGAAAATAAAATAAAAATTATTTTAGAGCCCTAATTTTATGATGTAAATAAATAAAATATAAAATTGCGGTAGTAGTATAAAAATAAAATAATAAATAAAAGTATAAAATACATAGGTATTTCATACCTGTATATAAAATAATACGATGTATATAACATAATTTATTTTTCAAAAAAATTAAAAAAATCACTAAAAATTAATTTGAAAAATAAAAAACATGTTGTAAATATTTTTAAATAAAATCTTTTTCTATTTTATTTTGAATTTACAAATAATTTTTGGCCAGGACTTATCTGATTGGCCCGCGGGGGATTGTTAACCTCCGGTCAACTTCCCCCCTGGACCGATCTTCGCCCGAATCCGTGTAACGACCCGATCTTCCTCGATTTATCCCGCATTGATCCCCCCACCATTTTCATTGATCTGAGGCTCCGGATACCGAGGACTGACCTGTGATTCTCGCCTGATACTATCCTTAGGGGTCCGCTCCTCGGAGTGCGCACCCGATCTCCATCTTTCTCGGACCTTGTCATGTATAAAGCTCAATGGAGCCGTAAATTTCAAGCATTTTGGCCATCCCCCTCGCCTTTGATGAGCTCCTCTACTTCATCTAAGTGACAGTTGATGCGAGCGTGAGTTGCAGTGAGGTAGCGAGCAACCGGGAACCTCAGATCCGGCGAATCTTCGCCATTCTCCGCCGCTGGCGAGCTTGATCCTTTAGAAGTATCGAACATTCGAGGCGATTACCCTCGGAGGTCCAGCACCTTCATCCCAGACGGATTCCTCCACCAGTTAGCGTAGATAGTCTTCAGTTAGCTTAGATTTTCACGTTTTTGATTCACAGCCAGAACCCTTCGTCGGCCCTTCCACCACTTTTCGATCACCCATTTGCCACTCCGACTAGCCCTTCACCTTCACAAGACTTCTCTCTACCTTCTCCACACCTTCAGCTACCCCGGTTCGCCACGTAACAGGGATATCAGCTCTCCTCTGTCGTCGCTCGCCGACATCATCGCTCCGCCTCATACGTCCACCCCCTTCGCCAGCTAATGGATCGAGGCAATTTCCCTCGACCCAGTGAGCTTCCTGTGCAGGTTTGAAGGCCAGCGGACCTCATCTCGAGGTCCAACCGTAGAAGAACATGAGCTCCAGGATTTCCTAGTCGCTGGAGCACTCCAGTGCCTTCAGGCCTCATCAGAGACCTACATCAGTTGCGGACAACCGTGAGCTTCGATTCACCCATCAGAGCAGTACCGGAGGAGCCCTCAAGCGCGCGTAACGGCCGGACGAACTTCGCCGGTGACCTGTTCTTCCAAAGTTCTCCACCGTCGTTCGATCGAGCTTCTCTGCCAAGTCTTATCTCCACCATCCATCTGCGGGAATCTCGTACCCGTCCGATCCATCTGAGGATCTGATCCAGAGCACTGATCGTCGAAGGGGTACCAACCATCCACAACCGTCCGATCAGGAATGGACCTCTCTCGACCGTCAGATCCATAATAGTAAGGGTAAATTTCACTTAGGCCCTTTATGTTTTAGCATTTACTTTTCAGTCCTGTAAATATCGTCTGTCGTTGTTTTTAAATTGGATAAATTGCACTTTGGACCTAAGATTTTCATATTTTGCATTTTAGTCCCTCTGTTTTGTGCAGCATGTGCTTCGTCACGTGATTTTCTAGGATATTTGCATGTGTGGGGGTAGGTTTAATGAAAGTTATGGTTTGAAATTTTAGTTTCAGTATTTGCACTTATACCCATGTGCATGCTGGATTAGAACATGTGCCGAATTTAAAGTGAAAATTGCATTGAATCCCCTATAGTCTTCGCACGTGTTATGATTAAGCCCCTCAAACTTATTTTCTTTGCATTTTGGTCCCTGTGTGCAGTGCCTCTTTTATTGGTTGAATAAAATAGAAAATCAACTCCAAATATCTTGAAATTTGGACACGTGGCCCATGCCACTGTGTAAAAATTTCATTTATTTTTTGGGACATTTTAATTTGATTTTATATTTTATAAATTTCAAAATCCCCCATTTTAGTTATTGTCTACATTTAAAAACCAACTTAAAATATTAAAAAGCCTCCAAAAAATCTAAACAACTTGTGGTTTGTTTGTCTTGTTGCTTCAGTTCAATTTTTGTTTGATTTGGACATATAAAAACCCTAAAAATTGAAAAACCCTAAAAACCTTATAAAAATAATTAAAAATTCAAAAAAAATAAAAAAATGCAATTCCTTTTTCTATAGTTAGGATTTTATTTGTAGTTTTTCATAAAATTGTCTCCAGATTTTTAGAGCTATTTTTATATTTTTAAATAGCCTTTCAAATCTAGCTGCACAGTAGTTTCAATTTTTAGCTTTATTTCATTTTTATAAAATCAACTAAAAATTATAAAAATCTGAGAAAATTATCAAAAACACTTGAAAAATTGTAAAATCCAAAAACATTTTTATTGTTATTTTCTGACTCTTTTTGTGATGTTAAATAATTCCTTGATTGTGACTTTTTGGCCTTGTTTCACATTTTCTTCATAATTGAAAATCACAAAAAAAATTTGAAAACCAATAAAATCCACCAAAAAAATTTTCTTCTACTTATTTTGATTTTTGATTACCTCGTAGGCTTTTAGCCAATCCGTGCTCCTTAAGTTTGACCCTGGTCGCTATACCAGGTTAAATAAAATAGCGAGACCGCTATTCGACTTTATTGAATCATTAATTAATTTGGTGGTCTTGATTTCTTGTTGATTGAGGTTCGAGGTTCGGGTTACAACGACCCGTATTTTTACCTTTACCCGGATCACGAAAGTCTCGTCATCAGAATGGCGTTGTTGTCGGGGAGCACGGCTTAGTAGTCATTTTCTTGTGCGGCTCTTTCGCGACATTTCTGTCTATATTTGTATATATTTTTCATCTCATTTAATTTTCATATTTTTATAAAAATTTGGACTGACACAATCTTGTTTACTTTTCTTGCGGGGTCTGAGGACCGAGGCGGCTTTCTTCGAAAAGCCAACGCAACCGCGGGAGTCAAAGGCAGCTCTTTTCTGCATAGAGCCGCAGGAGAGCGCGAGGGAGGAAAGCAGGAGTTTGGGAGCCGTAGAATAGCCTTAGAGTAGTTTTTCCATTTCTGCAGACTATATTATTGTAATAATACATGACCAACAGTACTTAGAGACTTTTTTGTGGTGATTATCGGTGTCTATTTTGCCGAGCACCGGTGTGCTCGGGGGACCTCACCACGGTTTCCGATTTTGTTTTTATCGTATTTTACTGCTTATCCGATTTTCGAGGATTTAGCCTTAGCCCTAGGATTTTTCTTGATTGTGACGTAATTAATTAAGGCTCAACCCTAATTATCTGCCTGCACCTATAGATCGTTAATTGGACCTTATTAATTAAATCACAAAGAAAAGTTGGCTTCATTAGACTTGAGTCCACGTATCGTAAGGATCCGTTGTGGCAGACACCGAGTGGCTCCCAAGATCGGACTCCGGACTTAGCTTAATTACCCGGCTACTATTCTTCACGTGTATAATTGCTTTGTCTAAGGCCGATTTCCCCGTGCATCATATAGGTAGTTTTATTATTGTCTTTACTTTTATGCGCGGATCACCCTGCATGCAGAGAGCTAGAGTCAGGTACGCATTTCTTACTCTGCATGCATCATCATGTTTGATCGCGCATCGGCTTTTTTGCCTTCTCCCCCCGTTTTCGGACTTAAATAATCAGGAGAATCGAAAAATTCATTAGGCATGTTTACTTGAAAGATACCTAAAAAACAAAAACTATAAAATTGGGACTGCTAAACACACTTGACCCTAAAAGGCACCTCACTTAAAAATCTTTCTTGGGGAGAGTAACCCCCTCTTTGTTTGGTTTGGATGAGTGAGAGAGTGACCCGTACACTAGGATAGAGTCATATCTGATTTCCTATTAGACTACCGGTCTTTTATACGGGACAATCTGTTGGGAGTATTGGATTCCCATCGGCTCGCTTAATCGCTCTGAAAGACTGACCTGGTCACCTAATAAAATTGACAAGATAATTGACCGAACCTTTACGGTCTTTGACTCATTCTTAAGTAGGTGAATCAAGGGTTTTGCTTGACCGATCTTGTATGTTTTCAAATCCCATCTGCCTTCTTCTCATTCATCTATATATCTTTCACCCACCCTCCCACCATTTGTTCTCCTTTTCCATCCCTGGATGATGGGTTGCCATCCTTTCTTGTCGGATCTTGCAGCTTCTTCTTCTCATCCCCATCATCCCCGACCACTCTCATCAGAAGTCGGAACTCCGAACGACCTTCCATTCTCTCTTTCTACTGTGCATGCTATGCTAGACGCCCATGGAGATCAGACTGATTAGATGCGAGACCCAGGTGATTTCATTGATGGGTTACGAGTACACCCTAGAGGCGATCATAGAGAGCATATGCGAGTTGCAGATACCTCCTTCGCTACGATGATGGTTGAGCATACCAATCAGGAAGCGCAATCAGCTTCTACATACAGTCCCTTCATTGTAGATGTGGAGTTCATTCAGAGTATGCCGACATTCTTAGGGGAGGTGCACGAGGAGCCATATCTGTCCGAGTTCGAGGAGTTCTGTAGGACCCAGACATATTCAGATATCATTGTTGAGGAGATGATGATGAAGACCTTCCCATTCTCACTTTAGGATAGAGCCATGAGATGGTACATATGATTGGGAAAGAGATTCGCTACGTGGGGAGAGCTATGCTTAGAGTTTTTACAGAGATATTATCCCCAATGTAGAGCATATATGATGTGATCGTTGATCACAGATTTTTCAGTAGACCCCCAGGAGCCAGTACATGATGCATGGTTGAGATTTCTTGACCACTTGAGGAGACTTCCAGATCACGGACTTTCACAGACCGACCTTATTGAGATCTCCATGAGGGGGATGACCGCTGCTCAGATTGCACTAGTAGTTACTGAAGGATATTGTGAATCCTTAAGCGCATCACAGAAGCGTGTCGATCGCATCGTATGCAATCGGAGCAACTAGTCGTACTAGATGCTAGATGCAGCGGAAATTAAAATTTTAAATACAAAGATGAAACCACATGATCACGAGAACACTTCTCGGATCGTTTCATCAAACCACAAAGTACAAGGATTACCTCTTGAAGCGTGGTTGTGATCGCGAGATCCCAAAGTAGAGATCCTCCTATCTTAAGTCCGACCCACGGAGAATGCGCTTGCGGGCACGATGATGAGTCGCGTCCTTCCCGCAATCCTTGACGAAGATCCAAGCGTCGAAGGCGAAGCAAGATCCTCTCCTCTTCAATATGCAAAGTGGACGGCCGCTTGGATATTAAGAGAGAGACCACACGAGATTTAGAAAGAGAGAGAGAGTAGTAGTCTTCTACAACTCTAGATGATGTACCATGGAGAGGCTACCCTAGCCCTCCTTATATACTAGTTTAGGATCCAATGGATCTCAATCCATGGGACACATGGATCCAAGGGATATGCTTGGTCCATGAAAAATCAATGGCTAGGATTTGTTGTTCAATAACAATAATTTAAAATTAATTAATCAAGAGATAACATGATAAATGAGATGGAGTTAACCATCCTCCTAAAAAGGGGGGGCTTCTCCTAATAAATATTCACCAAATTAATTCCAAATTAATTTTGTGAATATTTCAATCTTGCCATTGAATATTGTGTGAATCATATTCACAACCCAAACTAGTCCAATCTGGATAACGACGGTCTGCATGTCCCGATGGCGACTGCTGCAACACTTGCATCAGATCCCATCTGGATAACTATCTCCCCATGCTCCAGATTCCTAGTTTCCTGAAACAAATGCAATGAATTGCATACAAGAACAGAAGCACCAGAATCTATAACCCAACTTCCTTCTCGTCCAACGAGAAAGCTGGTTTCAATGATGAAAGTAGATTTCATACCTGCTGGGGCTTTACCTTTGTCGATAGACTTCAGGTAATCCGGGCAGTTACGCCGCCAATGCCCCGGCTTCTTGCAGTGGTGACAGACATCGGTCTTTTTCGATGTCATCAGTGTGGAAGCACTAGAAGATGAACCAACTCCTTGATTCTTCTTCTTTCTCTTCGAGGCTGGGCCCTTCTGAGAACCTTGCTTCCGCCCGCGCTTTCCTCTCACCTGTGCAACCATTGCACTAGCAGAGGGGCCGTCCTTCTTCATGACGTCTTCTGCAGACTTCAATGCAGCTAACAGCCCAGCATTTGTGAAGTCACCTTTGTTCATGTGGTAAGACACAACAAAGTTGTTGAAAGACTTAGGGAGCGACAGGAGAATGAAATCAGCTTGCATTTCAGAATCCAAGTAGGCTCCCAGGGTTTTCAGCTCAGAGAGGTACCCAAACATTTTGAGTACATGTTCTCTGACAGAGGTCCCTTCCTGCATCTTGCAGCGAATAAGCTCTTTCATCACATTGTAACGCTGTGTGCGGTTTATGTCACTGAACATTTCTCTCAGATTCAGCATAATCTCTTGGCAATTGTTCATTTCCACATGTTGCTTCTGAAGCACATTGGACAATGACCCAAGGATGTAACATCTTGCCAGATTATGGTCTTCATCATATTTATCATTATATGATTTATCTTCAACAGTCACAGGGTTTGCTATCTTGTCCTTGCTAAGCACGTAGGAGATGCGCTCTGCACAGAGAACAAGATCCAAATTTCGGATCCAATCCGAATAATTTGGTCCGGTCAACTGGTTGACCTCTAGAAGCCTGCTAAGTGGGTTCATGGACTTCATTTTCTGAAATTAAGAATGCACTATATTAGAATAATTATATATTCATTTTAAGAATAATTTGATTAAGGCATTTTAAATCAAATTTGTCTTACTAGGTCAACTCTGAAAGATTATTCCCTTATTTTTCTTTCAAAGTAAGAGATATACTTACCGCTATATCTCAAGCAAGATCTGGGATGTCCTCTCTATCCTTATCACATCCCAATAATATGAGAACTTGTGACTCGAATAAGAGAAGCGGGAACACATTCCGCCTTGCAAGTCCAACTTGCATTTCCCAATTCGGTCTTTAACACCCGGGCCCACCACCCCTAAGATGATGTTGACCCGTTGTTAATTGAACCAACCGTCAACAGGCTTAATACTCGCTATACGCAATCCAATATCGCCCCAATAATATGAGGACCCGATATTGGGGTCACTACGTATACGACCTTACTCTTTCGAGAAGCAAAGAACCCGATCCAATTAAATCATGCACAGGATCTGTCACTTCGGACAGGCGTCTCCCATACACAACAACTGGCGACGAAATCCTTTGCCTTGACGGGAGACCATGGATGTCACTTATGTGATCCTCCACCTCATATTCAAATTTTATAATTAATTATTGTGAATCACATTCACATAATTAATTCTTCCAAGGGAAATACACATCTATTCAAAATAGTGTGTTTATTAGGTATGATTAATTTAATCATATTAAATTAATCATTTAGCCCAATCATCAACAAATACGTCTTTTACTTGAATAGTAGGTATAATCTCAAAATACGTATTATTCGAATTTTAATAATTAGAAAAATACATACTGTCTGTCTCCGGTATTATACAATCCCTACCCGCTGTCATGGCCAGTACCGACGAGAGTGGGACGGACCACATACGTTGCAACCCGCAACCCCAATGCTCTCCGACTAGGCACCACATCCGCCTCGGGAAAGGATAATACCAGATAGACCATCATGTACTTTGAGATGTTCATCGGTTTTTCAACCGAAAGTTATACCATATAGTACAAATCAAAACATTTTTTATTATAAGGAGATTTGCAAGACAAATCCCCAATCCTATTCAAGCAAAAGAAAGGGTTTTTCATGTAAAAGTTGTCCTACAACTATTGTAGGATAAACTATTGTTTTCATGAAAGCAATGTTTGTTGATGAAACAATGATCAAGATCTAATATCTCATCATTGTAGTTTAGGCAAGCGTCATTCAATGAAATAATTATTTCTTTAAATATTTCACAAATATTTATCACTAATTATTCCAGAAAATTAACAATTATTTTTCATCATGATAATTGAATGACATATCACAAGGTTAAAGATCAAAATTGTTAATTTCCAGCAGTGACCCCCAATCACTAAAATTAACTTATCTTGATCAATATAAATCCAAAAAATGCAAACTCAGTTTCCAAAGATTGCCTATTTGATTTATTAAAGAACCCAAGTGATAATTCATGCATTTCAAGGTGGATTAAAACCGTAATCATCTCATTAATTACGTTCAAATCTGCAGTTCCCGCAACAGTGAATATAGTCATATTCAAAAAGTCATATCTTGAGCAAATAAAGTCCAAATTTAGTAAACTCAAGTCCTATGGTTTCCTTGTTTAATGGGGAACAAAATCCAATTGAGAATTTCGTGTTTAAACATTTTAAACAATACGGAAAAAATCAATTAGACAGAGGTGCGAAAATTGAAATGCAGTAAAAATTTCGCAACCCTTTCAAGAACCAAATCGTCTCAGGTTCATGGATCACATCCAAAACCTTATTCAACCTGGCTCTGATACCACTTGAAGGATATTGTGAATCCTTAAGCGCATCACGGAAGCGTGTCGATCGCATCGTATGCAATCGGAGCAACTAGTCGTACTAGATGCTAGATGCAGCGGAAATTAAAATTTTAAATACAAAGATGAAACCACATGATCACGAGAACACTTCTCGGATCGTTTCATCAAACCACAAAGTACAAGGATTACCTCTTGAAGCGTGGTTGTGATCGCGAGATCCCAAAGTAGAGATCCTCCTATCTTAAGTCCGACCCACGGAGAATGCGCTTGCGGGCACGATGATGAGTCGCGTCCTTCCCGCAATCCTTGACGAAGATCCAAGCGTTGAAGGCGAAGCAAGATCCTCTCCTCTTCAATATGCAAAGTGGACGGCCACTTGGATATTAAGAGAGAGACCACACGAGATTTAGAGAGAGAGAGAGAGAGTAGTAGTCTTCTACAACTCTAGATGATGTACCATGGAGAGGCTACCCTAGCCCTCCTTATATACTAGTTTAGGATCCAATGGATCTCAATCCATGGGACACATGGATCCAAGGGATATGCTTGGTCCATGAAAAATCAATGGCTAGGATTTGTTGTTCAATAACAACAATTTAAAATTAATTAATCAAGAGATAACATGATAAATGAGATGGAGTTAACCACCCTCCTAAAAAGGGGGGGGCGTCACCCATGAACAAATCATGGGTGACGCCACCCATGGAGGTGGTTATTCTCTATTTTATTTATCATATTATTCATTAATTAATCCTAATAAATATTCACCAAATTAATTCCAAATTAATTTTGTGAATATTTCAATCTTGCCATTGAATATTGTGTGAATCATATTCACAACCCAAACTAGTTAGTAAATTGCATTTCCAATTAATTAACAAATGTGAATCCAATTCACATTATTAATTAACAAATGCTATTTACATAAATTCTCTCTCTTATATATGTATATTACAAATCATATTTATAACATACACATATCATGGATAGTGTTATCCACATTCTCTTAATCCTTGATAATTAAATCTCATTTAATTATCTTAGATAATCATTTTCACAATATGAATCATATTCATATTTAAGCTTGATAATTAAATCACATTTAATCATCAAGTCCTTGCTTGGATATTTCATCAAAAGAATTATTCTTGAACCCTTTCAAGAATAATGTGCTTTCTCCGCAGATACTTAGAGATAAGGACAGGGCGATTGTATTATTCCAAGTATAGTGACTTGGATGTTGAGATCTCATCTCAAATCCAGATCTTACGGACCTCTCACAGATGCTTGATTAAATCAAGGCCGCAAATCCAATCTTCTCATTGAATCTGAATCCCATTCAGATCAATGTCCAATACTTGGACTAAGATCGGATTGCTTCTCTACTGAAAGGAGTCACTAAAATCCAGACCTGTTTCATCACTCCCTCGGAATGGAAGCGTCATGGATATACAATCGTTTATGATCACATCACCCTTCAGGTATTCCCAATACCTGTACATCCTGCATACTGGAATACCCATGATCAACCCGAAGATCAAGATCATTTTATACTGTCTTCTTCAGGGTTTAATCAATAAGTTTCTCAATCTTGGTCATTGGGATTTGGTATCGATCATATGCTTTCCCAAAGCATATATCATACCTTCAAATTCATGTCATGCTTCCAAAGCATGACGACCATGCATGGAATTTGATCGGTCCCAATACCTCATGAGTGAGCTCATGTCTTCCGGTTCACAAGTGAACCTGTATGATCCCTTTGAGAGATCATATTGCTCATATACCCTTATATGCACACCAGCTCGCCGGTGTATAGACCTTGGTTAGGTCATCAACCTATTGGTATGCCAAATGTACATACTTAGATATATAGCAATATATCTGTCTCTGGTCAGAGGATGCATGCCTATGTTGTGACAGCATTCAACATAGGACTTAGGTTATCTCGATCTCGTTAGGTCAACCCATTGACCTAACTAATCTGACACCTCCGAATCACTATTCCCATGCAGAGGACCTGCATCAAGAGGTCGGTCAGATATCAGCCTATGTGAGAAAAGATTGCCATCTCCTACTCAGGCTGGAGATCTCCACTTGACAATCATTTGACGGTGCTTGATGAGTCCTCTATCTAACTCTTTAGATATTCATCCAAACACCAGCCTCTATGATTCATTTAATGAATCAACAGCTATATAATCATCAAGCTGGCCAAGGTACATAACCCTAATTGTACAGAGGGACCTTATAGTGCATTCAATCATATAATTTCAGAAAGGGAGTGAAACATCAATAACTTTTATTGATAAACTTAAATATTACAATAACATTTATTGTAAGAATGGTTCGCCCAGGGCTCACAAGTCTAACAGTTACCTCTTGTGGTGGTTCACACCATAGTTCCTACATCGATTTACTTGATGTCATCTCGAGAGCATTTTCACATAAGCCATCTTTACGAGATACACTAGTCGGGACAACACACGAGGATGCTGCAGTACTAGTGGGGTGTGTCGTACTTCATGAGGATACAACTTCTACACACCATATCGAGGCGATGGATTCTGATGCAACACAGATGATAGATGACATGACTGTTGCAATGGAGCATCTGACCCAAAGACTACTCGAGTTTCCATTGGTCTTCCAGCTAGAGTTTGAGTCAGTCCCGGACTTTTCAGTTGACAAGTCTTGGATATCAGATCTTCTGATATTCCAGGAAATGGAGGAGCCCACACTACTACATCCATCAGTCCCGACATTTTAGTACACATTTCCATATGACTCGGCTTCTATTTTGCAGAGGTACTTCTCGGATTCAGATGGACATCCTGATTCAGCCCAGCAGCCAGAGCTAGATGTGGGACACCACTTTGAGATGACAGATAGAGATATTCCCATATTTGAGCCGTTTGTCCTTCAGTTTGATGAGAGAGAGATATTGCAGGAGGACTAGACGATAGCCAACACTGCCGCATCTCGAGGATCGGTGTCAGACACTTTGACAGCTTCTGTATTGTTGACCAGCACTTTTTCATGTTTCCAGATTTTTCAGAGGCCGACTTCAGCAGATGAGACATCTTGGTGCGAGGAGTTAGTGCTAGACAGTTG
Organism: Ottelia alismoides; assembly: GCA_037367405.1. NCBI lineage: Eukaryota > Viridiplantae > Streptophyta > Magnoliopsida > Alismatales > Hydrocharitaceae > Ottelia > Ottelia alismoides. The sequence continues at coordinate 100,971 of JAZKJV010004863.1, forward strand.
TGCAGATTCCTATTTAGATTCTGATCTTCTCCTTCTCACTGATGATTTTGCATTTCTCCCCGAGGGTTATCTGCGGGAGAATGCCACATGCTCTGTGTACTCGGTTTCACTTTCGGAGAGTGTATCCAATATGGCAGATCACGAAACCGAGTCTTCTAATATTGTTGATCTTTTTGAGTCTAAGTTTTCCCTCCTCAACGACCCTCGATGAGCTGATCTTTGAGATATTCGATGACCTGTCACTTTTTTCTCCATTATGTGCATCGGATATCAGTTTTCTTAGGGAGTCTCCTGATCTTGACATTCCATACATTTTCGAGACACAGATTTCCGTGGAGGATTACATGACGGATCCTTCTTTCTCCATGTTTGATTTCTTCAGGTCTACACTTACACTCCGGTCTGATCTTGATCCGATGATTTCGTTTGTGCTACCGGATCCCGATCACATCTTCCCATATCATTACCCGGTAGCAGACACCCGCCTGATTGCCTATTTGGGTGTCTTCCTTTACATTGTTGATTTTGTCGTAGTTCATCTACCGAGACTGCGACGACAGTACGGCATTCGCCTTACAGATGTCGTCCTGAACCTTGACACTGCTTTATCCTAGCCTTTGCGCCCAGCTAGGGGCATAAAATCTAGCGCTTGTTGAGAGGTACCTCAACATTTTCCACTTTGTATATATGTGTTTCGTCATGATTTGATACTTGTCTCTTCCACGTTGTTTTCACCCCAGGTCTCGCTTAGGATTATTTTTTCTATACTTAGGATTTACCTCATCCTAAGTATAGGGGGTGTAAACACCGAGTTGTTCCTTCTGTTATGTTTCATTACTCCTGTTGTTGCCTATACTTATGGATCCTTCACCTTAAGTATAGGGGGAGTGATGCCCTTCCATCTTGTATATATTTGTATTCTTCGACATTTTCTACCTCTATTTTGTTGCCTATACTTAGGGATATTTTACCCTAAGTATAGGGGGGTAGACCATGTACATTCTGCCACTCAGATTTCCCTTCATGTACAACTTGCTATATTTAGGATTACTTGATCCTAAGTATAGGGGGAAACACCGAGTCCACTTCATTCTATTCTTTGATTCATCGTTATAGTAAACCATTCCTTTTCACTTCCATATACTAAGCACGAGTTATGTCTTCTTCATAGCACTTGATTCACATTGAGGGCATCGTTCAAGCTAACTATAGGTGGTGTCGTATATATTTCATATATACTTTAGACATAACTCGTACTTTGTGTGAGTGTGTTAATAAATAAAATGGCTAAAAATTCATAAAAATTTAAAATTTTTCCTTGTACATAAAATTCTTTTTGCACATACATAGCTATTTATAAAAATTATTTTTGTACAAACGATTGTAAAAATGATTTGTGTAAATAGTTTGCAAATACTTTGATATCAAAATTATGTATATAGTATAAAAATTTCTGTAAAATGTTTGAAAAACAAAAAGTTTGCAAAAACCTTTGCGTAAATGTGTGTAAATATTTCACAAAACTTCGCATTCATGCATACATCCATGTTTTCAAACATTTTTCAAAAATTTTGCACATTTTCAAAAATCTCGTAAAAATTGCATATTTGTAAATATTTGTACAGTTTTTCCAAATCATAGTTGACATTTATACTGGCCTGGAATTAAATTGGAAAATGGAGCTTGGTTAAAACCTTAATCCACCTATATCTAAGAGGAACCTTATAAGGCTTAGGATTAAGATTTTTCAGGTCCATTCGGGAATTATTCTTTGAGTCCACTAGGCTATGAGCATATGTCATCTTGATATGCCTAAGTAGAACACTTAACAACGCACGCATGACTCTCAGAGACAATGGCTTTACTTGCACCAACACTTTACACATAGCTATCCACGGATGAGGTGGTGAGGAGGCAGTTTGCTTTTGATTGGGGTAGCATATGAGGGTAGTACTTCTAGGCGAACCCTCTCTTCTTCTTATAGTGAAGGAAGTACGTCTCAACTTGGTCTGGTGGTGATGAAGTCTAAAGACAGGAGTTGTGGGTTGCAATAAAGTTTCAAAAGAGGGATAGTCTACTGGCTCAAGAGGAAAAATTCCTTATGTATATATGTTGCACCATGTAGATATGTTGTACATATGCACATCAAAAAAATGTGCAAAGAAAGAAAAGCTCCAAAAAAGTTGTGGGTCTGATTGAAAATAAAATACCCACTGGAGTGTATATAGCCAAATAAAGCAATGCTTATGTTACACATGACCATCACATGAAGCTTGCAGCGGGAGACTCAGCTACACTGGTTGGGCTCCCAGGGATACATGGCTACACTGGTCATGGTCCATTCTCTTCTTGCCCCTCTTCTTGAGTCGGTTGTATTTGAACTTAGAAAGGAATACCCTGCTCCTCGAGGAAAGAGTTACTAGACTGAGGCATTAGAGTTACCTCGTTAAGGGGGGTTGTCGCTTTGTCATTTCTGAGGTGGGGAGCTACATATTACTTACATAATACAAGGAAAGATTCATGGTCATTAGAGTTTGTGTATGTAGACTTGTTCTGATCTGGTTTATTGAGGAGTCTTGACCATATATTGGTGGAACTTAGAGGCTGTTGAGTTTTAAGCTTAAGTCCAAATAAGGTTCCGACTAATTAATAATACAAAGGTCTGACTGATCTCCATATTTCAATTTAATGAAGGAAAGATTAATAATCAACATTGATTTCCCTTCCTTTTCTTTTTCTTTCTCTTTTTCACTTCTTTTTCAAATTAGTGTTTGCTAAGGGACTAGCAAAAGTAAAGTATAGGGGGTGATGAATCCCCATTCATAACTCTTTATTCTTTTATTTTAGCTAGATATCTTTGCAAAACACCATGTAGATACTTGTATGCATGCTTTTGTTAATATTCAATAATTAGCATGTTTTTGTCTAAAAATAAAAGAATAAAGAAGAAATAAAAAGAAGAAGATATTTAGAATAAATATCGAGGGACCCGAGCCCAAGGGAGGGCCAAGCATTGGCCTGACCGCAAAAGAAACCAAATAGAGAGAGATAGGGCCATTCACCTTGTTGATATTCCTCCTTCATGTGCATTTTTTATAAAAACAAAAATAAAATGGGTTCTTATTAATTTGTATATATTTACAAAACAAAATAAAAATTAGAATAATAAAAACAAAAAGAAAATAAATTCTCTCTCTCAACCTTGTATAAACCATGTACACATGTACCTATATCTTTTTATTTTACCCTTGTACATAAACAATAAAAATAAAATAAAAATTATTTTATAGCCCAAATTTTATGTTGTAAATAAATAAAATATTAAATTGGGGTAATTTTACAAAAAAATAATAAAAATAAAAATATAAAATACATAGGTATTTCATACATTAATATAAAATAATATGATGTATATAACATAATTTATTTTTCAAAAAAATAAATAAAAATCACTAAACAATAATTTGAAAAATAATAAACATTTTTCATGTTGAAAATATTTTTAAATAAAATATTTTTCTATTTTATTTTGAATTTACAAATAATTTTTGGCCTGGAGTTATCGTATTGGTCCACAGGGGATTGTTGACCCCCGATCAACTTCCCCCTGGACCGGTCTTCGCTCGGATCCACGTGACAACCCGATATTCCCCGATTTATCCCGCATCGATCCGCCCACCATTTTCATTGATCTGATGCTCCGGATACCAAGTACTAACCCGTGATTCTCGCCCAATATTATCCTTAGGGGTCCACTCCTCGGAGTGCGCACCCAATCTCCATTTTTCTAGGACCTCGTCATGTATAAAGCTCAATCGAGCCATAAATTTCAAGCATCCTTGTCCATCCCCCTCACCTCTGATGAGCTCGTCCACTTCATCTGAGTGACAGCTGATGCGAGCGTGAGTTGCAGTGAGGTAGCGAGCAGCCGGGAACCTCAGATCCGGCGAATCTTCACCGTGCTCCGCCATTGGCGAGCCCGAGCCTCTGGAAGTGTCAAACCATCGAGGTGACAATCCCCGGAGGTCCAACACCTCCAGATCAGACGGATTCCTCCTCCAGGTGGCGTAGATAGTCTTCAGTTAGCTTAGATTTTCAAGTTTTCGATTCACAACCAGAACCCTTTGTGGGCCTTTCCACCACTTTCTGATCACCCATTCGCAACTCTGACCAGCCCTTCACCCACCCTGGTTCACCATGGAACAGGGATATTGGCTCCTCCACTGTCGCTCACCGGAGAGCATCGCTCCGCCTCATACGTCTACCCCCTTCGCCCGCTAACGGGTCGAGGCAATTTTCCCTCAACCCAGTGAGCTTCCTATACAGGTTTGAAGGCCAGCGGACCTCATCTGGAGGTCCAACTGTCGTCGGAGCACTCCAGTGGCTCCAGGCCTCAACGGAGACCTCCATCAGCTGCGGACAACCGTGAGCTTCGATTCACCCATCAGAGCAGCACCGGAGGAGCCCTCAGGCACGCGTAACGACCGGACGAACTTCGACGGCGACCTGTTCTTATAGTGTTCTCCTCCGCCGTTCGATCGAGCTTCTCCGCCAGGTCTTATCTCCACCATCCATCTGCAAGGATCTTGTAGCCGTCCGATCCATCTGAGGATCTGATCCAGAGTGTTGATCATCGAAGGGGTACCAGTTATCCACAGCCGTCCAATCAGGAGTGGACCTCTCTCGACCGTCGGATCCATAATAATAAGGGTAAATTTCACTTAGTCTCTTTCTATTTTAGCATTTACTTTTCAGTCATGTAAATATCGGTTGTCGTTGTTTTTAATTTGGATAAATTGCACTTTGGACATTAAATTTTCATATTTTGCATTTTAGTCCCTCTGTTTGTGGAGCACGTGATTCCTCACGTGATTTTCTGGGATATTTGCATGTACGGGGGTCAAGTTTAATGAATGTTTTGGTTTGAAATTTTAGTTTCAATATTTGCACTTATACCCCAGTGCGTGTTGGACTAGAACATGTGCCGAATTTAAAGTGAAAATTGCATTGAATCGCCTATAGTCTTCGCACGTGTTATGATTAAGCCCCTGAAACTAATTTTCTTTGCACTTTGGTCCATGTGTGTTGTGCCTCTTTTATTGGTTGAATAAAATACCAAATCAACTCCAAATCTCTTGAAATTTGGAAATGTGACCCTTGCCACTGTGTAAAAATTTCATTGATTTTTTGGAACATTTTTGTTTTGATTTCATATTTTTAAAATTTCAAAATCCCCCATTTTTGCTATTGTCTACATATAAAAACCAACTAAAAATATTAAAAAGCTCCAAAAACTCTAAAAAATGTGATTTGTTTGTCTTATTGTCTTGATGCTTCAGTTCAATTTTTGTTTTATTTGGACTTATAAAAGCCCTAAAAATTGAAAAACCCTAAAAACCTTAGAAAATCATTAAAAATTCAGAAAAAATAAAAAAATGCAATTTCTTCTTCTGTAGTTAGGATTTTATTTGTAGTTTTTCATAAAATTATCTCCATATTTTTAGAGCTATTTTTATATTTTTAAATAGCCTTTCCAATCTTGTTGCATAGTACTTTCAATTTTTAGCTTTATTTAATTTTTATAAAATCAAATAAAAATATAAAAATCTGAGAAAAATACCAAAAACACTTGAAAATTTATAAAATCCAAAAACATTTTTATTGCAGTTTTCTGACTCTTTTTGTGGTGTTAAATAATTCCTTGATTGTGATTTTTTGGCCTTGTTTCACATTTTCTTCATAATTAAAAATCACAAAAAATATTAAAAACCTAAAAAATCCACCAAAAATATTTTCTTATCTTTATTTTGATTTTTGACTACTTTGTAGGCTTTTAGCCAATCCGTGCTCCTTGAATTCGACCCTGGTCGCTATACCAGGTTAAATAAAATAACGAGACCGCTATTCGACTTTCTTGATTGATTTATTGATTTGGTGGTCTTGATTTCTTGTTGATTGAGCTTCGAGGTTCGGGTTACAACGACCCGTATTTTAACCTTTACCCGGATCATGAAAGTCTCGTCATCACCCCTCCAATTGATAAAAATCGCAAGAAGACCCACTGACGGAACGTGTTTTGCACGTGACGGGAATGTTGCAGTCAGGACCTCCAGAATTGTATTAATTGCAAATATACCCTCGCAATTGAATATTCTCCAGAAATTAATGATTTTTTCTACAGGAAGTTGATTAAAGATATTTATTTCTTTGTGATTATCACAATTTATTAATTTGTACAGGGGGCTAAATCGAGGAAGAATTTAATCAATTTCCTTAGTCATTTCTCTGATTAAATAGCGATTTTTGAGGAGCGAATTATAGTGAGTCCTGACAGGATAATTCATTACCCCCCCTGCAACTTGCATTTGATTGCATAAATTAAAATTTGAATTTTCTACTTATCTGTGAATGGTTTTGAGGATTTATTGATCATACCATTGAGGTTTTAAAATCGTGTAAAATCTCAGATCATGAGCTTCATTCTCGCTATTTATTTATTTGCATCTTCATTGCATTGTATTATATTTTTCCAACATAGAAATTAATAAACCATTAATTAATTATTTAATTTAATTTAAAACTATGCAACTGAGAATCACCATTCCCTGTGTTCGACCTTGGTAGACTTGCCAAGTATAAATACTCCACAACATTCAAAGATTGTGGTTTTTGCTGAACCGAATTTGCCTCCTATACTACGACAATTATCTATTTTTAAAGAGGCAAATTTCACGTTCATTAAATGGCGTTGTTGCCAGGGAAGGGTGAATTTTTAGGGTTTTAAATCTATTTTTATAATTAATTTTGTGAAGTTAATTTTTGTGTCATTTTTTTTCTATATTTTATTTTGCATTCCTCTCTTATTTCTGATACTAACCGCAATTTCTCTCTTTGCAAACTACTGGGAGCAACATTTTGGAATTTAATTCAAGGATCTGCAAGGACGGAGATTAAGTTTTAATTTTTTCGAGAGAGAAAGCTTAGTCTAGGTTTACTTTTCTGCATTATTCAAGGGTCACTATCTCTTTATACCATGTTAATTTGTAATATTCAGGATTGGACTCTCTGTGGCATGACATAGAATTTAGGAGCACATACGCTAGATTAGAATTATTTTTATTCGTGCTCGTAAATTTTAGGACACACATTATTCATTAACTATACACACTATAGATCGTTCAACATTAGCCAAATTTTGAAATCAATTCTTCCCGCTAATAGAACTATCTGCTTAGGACGTCTTTCATCTGTTCATATCATTTAGTGTAAATTTTAATTCCTTGTAATGCATCCCGCATGAAGAACGCGGGGATTCTCTGTAAGTATTTCTCTTAAGCATGCATCATTGATTTACGTTTGCATTGGCTTTTTCGATTCTCCTACCTCAAGTTTTACAACTTAGGAATTAAAGGAATTCAGACTCTGCTTGTTAGGCGTGAATTTCTATGTTCATTTAAACTTCAGTGATAACCTTAAATTAAAATTAGGACTGCTAATCAAAGCGACTGTAAATAAAATTGACATAAAATGAACCTGTGTCTGGTGGAGAGAAACCCACTCATTGTTTGTAAGGACAAGAACGCACACTTGGGACAGAGCTAAAACTGAGAAATTTCACATAGACTACTGTTTTAAAAAAATAATTGGCTACTATTCAGTGAGGGTCTCGGGTAGCCGTTTTACGGTCCGACTTCCCTTAGCACAGTGGGTGGTTTAGAGGACACTACGCAAGACTCCGTCCTCAAATAACACGGGTAACCGTTTAAACGGTTCGTACTTACACCTATACTGGCTGAAAGTGGGTGCAACTTGTTGTATAAACTCAGGACAATCTTTGTGAAATATTTCCGCACCTAGCAGTTCCGCTTAATTTTCAAGATTGTTTTGTCATTAAATTAAAATTGAAAAGATAAGCTGTCGACCCCTACTGTGCCTTCACCAGTGTTGAGTGAGTGAATCTACGTGTTTGTTTTATGCTTGATTTGTGTGCGTTAAAGACCTTGCAATCACAAGAAAATCGTGGTGCACTAATCATTCCATCCCTCTTAACAAGATGTCGGCACAGTGGTCTTCTTTCCTGATCTCCACGACCGTGCCCAAATATCCTTCTTCTCACACTCCTCAGGGGATCCTTCTCTTCAAATCAGGTTCCTCTCAACCATCATTCTCTTCTCGCCCATACATCCCACCCTATGACCACACTTCTTCTAGGAATATCCCTCTCTCACATTCTGACAATCATATGGATATTAGAGAGAGACTAGAATTGAGGATGAACAATAGAGTGACCGATATTGATAGTAGAACACGATTTCTGGTTACTATGATCTCATAGTCTCTTGAACCATTCCCTACTCAAGATGACTATCCTCTTGAGTACAATCAATTTTCCTTCGACAATGCACGAGAAAACCAGAGTCAAGTAAATATACGTCATGACCAGACCATAATGATTATGAACAATCAATACTCTACTCGAGGTTACATGTTAGAATCACGACACGTAGAGAATGATTTTTCAATCACTAGTCATGAGATGTTTGCGGATAAGATTACTCGGATTAATCATAGAGCAGACACTTTAACTGAGGGAATATATGATCTCATCTAGTCTACGCAAAATTCAGAAGAAGTGAGGCCACCACCTTGCAGACCACTAAATCAGCAAGTGACTCACAATCAAAAACAACCACTGACCTCTAACCCCCCTACTGACCATATCACAGAAAATAATAAAAAAATTGAAAATTTTGAAAACTCAAAAATTTTGGACAACTCTGAAATGGAAGCATTGTGCAAGAGTCTGATCTTAGAGCTTCCATTGATCAAAGCCATAGGATATGTGCCCGGTCTTAAGAGATTTGTGAAGAGTCGAATAAACCCCAAAAAGACGGGTAAGAAAGATCAAGGACTGAATATCATGTCGTATCTATGGCCAGCTCTTTGGTGCTGAATCATAAAATCAAAAGTCGTAAAGTCAAGCGGTTGACTCGGATTACATGTAAAATTGAGGATTCTACATTCACACATGTTCGGTTAGACGATGACTCTACTTTAAACATCCTCCTGAAGTCTGTCTTTAATCAACTCAAACTCGGACAACTCAAAAAGAATAGGGTGATCGTTCAATTACCCGATCGATCTACCAAAAGACCGTGGGGGATCGTTTCTGTCGTCGTAAATTTTCGAGGTAAAGAACATAAAGTGGACTTTATTGTCCTTGACATTGAGCACCCTGGAAGGTTGTCTGAGTCTCCTTTCATTTTAGGAAAGTTGTTCTTAGCCTCCGCTAAGGCGATCATCGATTGTGAGACTCTGGAAATCAAGTTCACAAACTCAGATCACAATAAACAAACACCCAATGACATGACATGCTCTGAGGAAAACCAACTTGAAACCGACAGTTATGATCAAGAGATAAATATTTCACAAGACACACAGATACAAACCCTAGGAGAGTCACCTAAAAGACTGATTGTTGGACAAACTTCATATTTTGACCACCCTATCACCGCTCCTAAGAAAAGTCAAGATTTTGGGGCTTATGAAGAATTGGACCATATTATTGAGGATTGTCATGATTATTTGAGTGGTCCAATCATTGAGTTGGCAGTAATTCATGAAATACTTGAACCATACAAAGAGTTGACTCAGGAAACCTCTGATGTCATCAAAATTCACGATCATCAGGAAGTGACATCAACATCCCCGGCCATAACCCACAAAATCACCCGGAACAATCTCCCTCGACCGAAGCAACGCATGACCCTTCAAGAATTTATCGACTTTTACGTGGATTCATCAGAAGAGGAACTCATGAATGCCAAATCGGTTACTCAAGACAAGGAGATGAAGACTGTCCAACTTCCTCCCAATACTTCGCAAGGAAACAAACTGACCAAAAAAGTCATCTTTGATCTTAGACACCAGGTGATTTCTGAAGAGTCCTCCTTTGATCTTGAAGTGGTTCATCATATTAGTGCAATAAGTACAGCTCTGATCCAAGGTAACTTACCTCTGATTGACAGTAGTTGGAGATCCTCTGCATACGACTACTATTCTCCCGAGGATGACTCCGACGATGGCTGGTATTCTTCATCCACCCCTCTTCATCGCCCTCCACGTCTCCATACTATCTCCCTCCACATTCTCGCAAGAAGGTCCGTCTCAAATCTCCTTGATCTTGTACATTCGTAAATCTACCTAGTCCTCCACGTGTATTTATCTGATTATACTTAGGCTAACCTGAACCTAAGTATAGGGGGGTCGGTACCATTGTTTATTTCTCACTTATCTTCTATTGTTTTTTGACTCACTATACTTAGTACGAGCTATGTCTACATTTCACTTTATGCCATGAGGACATAGCACACGCTATGTATAGGGGTGTTTTTGTATATATATATATATATTCTATCTACTTTATCCATAGCTCGTACTTTAATCATTTTTATCTAACATCAGGGATGGGTACAAGTAGTGTATATTATGTGTATAATACATGTCTTTCAAAAAAACAAAAAAAAACAACACAAACAAAAAAACTTTTTTGCATAAAAAAATTTCACTCATGGTCTTGCATTCCATCAAGCATTTCATGCATCCCTTGGTTGATATATTCCTAACACATTCACTATCACTCAAGGCTTGAGGATTTTTTAGGACACTTGATTTCTGAGATCTTGAGATTCAGGGTTAGACAGCCTTGGTCATTAGAGTTTTGAACTTAATTATCCACACTTCCATAGTTTAAAAGATTGAGTGCTATATTGCACTCTTCATCTCTACCTTCAAAAAAAATATGATCAGCACAATCACTTTTAGAACTGCATGATTGATGAGATGAATTGAGTTATCACGTGAGGAACTAGGACTAGAGATTTGAGTTTAGACCAAACTTAATGATATTCGGTGATGTGATAAAGTTAATGAAGGCTTCAAAAAACCTGAGTATAAGCAAAACCGTAGCCAGTATGTGGATTGTTGGACATGCAAGCCCACAGTGAGCCATTATGTAATAAACGTTATTGTATATATCATTCCCTGGTCTGAATGAAGAATAAACAATTTGCATAATAGGTCCCTTAGTACAAGTAGGGTTATGTACCATGGCCATCTTAATAATCATACAGTCGTTGATTCAATAATTGAATCATAGTGGTTGATGCTTGGATAAATATCTAAAGGGTAAGATTGAGGACACATCAAGCACCGTCAAATGATTGTTAAGAGATGATCTCCAGCCTGAGTAGGAGATGGCAATCCTTTCTCAATTAGGTTGATATATGACCGGCCTCTTAATGTAGGTCCTCTGCATTAGGAATAGAGATTCGGAGGTTTTAGATTAGTTAGGTCAAAGAGTTGACTTAATGAGATCGAGAAAACCAAAGTCCTATATTGTACGCTGTCACGATATAGGCACACATCCTCTGACCGAAGACAGATGTATTACTATATGTCTGAGTATGTACATTTGGCAGACCAATAGGTTGATGACCTAACCAAGGTCTATACACCGGCATGCTGGTGTGCATATAAGGGCATATGAGTAATACGATCTCTCAAAGGGATCAAATAGGTTCATTTACTGAATCAGAAGGCATGAGTTCACTCATGAGATATTGGGAAGAATCAAATTTCGTGCACGGTCGTCTCGCTTTGGAAGCTTGACTCAATTTGTATGTTTGATATATACTTTTGGAAAGTATATGATCGCGAACTAGGTATAATATATGCTTTTGGAAAGTATATGATTGATACCAACTCCCAAAGATCGAATGAGAAACTTACTGATAAAACCCTGAGGTAGACAATGTAAAGTTGATCTAATACTTCGGGTTTATTCTGAGTCTTCCAGTATGCAGGATATATAGGTATTTGGAATACATGATGGTGATGTGATTATAAACGATTGAATAACCATAACACTTCCATCCCTAGGGAGTGATGAAACGGATCTGGATTTTAGTGACTCCTCTCAGTAGAGAAGTAATCTGATCTTAGTCCAAATGGTTTACATTGATCTGAATGTGATTCAGATGCAATAAGAAGATTAGATTTGTGGTCTTGATTTAATCAGGCATTTATGGGAGGCTTGAGATCTGGATTTGAGATATGATCTCAATATCCAAGTCACTATACGTGAAACAATACAATCGCCCTGTCCTTATCTCCAAGTATCCGCGGAGAAAGCGCACTATCCTTGAAAGAGTTTAGGATAATTTCATTGTTGATATGTGTATCCGAGCAATGAGAAAATTGATAATTAAATTTGATTTAATTATCATGAATAATATGAATTTGATTCATAATATAAGAAGAGTTATCTAACATAATTAAATGTGATTTAATTATCAAAGATGTGAATAATGTGAATGTGATTCATATTATTTGGGTACATGAGAATAGAGATCCAAGATGATTAAATGTGATTTAATTATCATGGATATGAATAATGTGGATACCAATATCCATATTAGTCATATATATTATAAATGTGATTTATAATATATATGAGAGAGCTATTTGTAATTTACATTTGTTTATTAAATGTTGATGTGAATTTGATTCACATTGGACAATTAATTGAAAATGTAATTCACATTTTATTTTGGGTTGTGAATGTGATTCACAATTTTCCAATGGCAAGATTGTAATATTCACAAAATAATTATGAATTATTTTTATATAATAATTTACAACAAGTGTTTTTGTAAATCTTGGAGATTTCCATGGAATAATGTAATCTCATGAGATCTCAAGAGATTGCATGAGCTTGCCACCACATCCAATATTATGGAAGGAGGCAATCTTCATTCCATAATCTCCATGCTTGATTGATTTAATTTGGGAATTATTTATATTGATTTATCAATATAGATTTAATCTAAATTAAATAAATTGTTGTTGGTTTTACCAACACAAATCTTAACCATTAAAAGAAACACAAATCAATGAGAGCCATTGGATTTGTGTTGCCCATGGATTGAGATCCATAGTTCCCAAAATATTATAAAAGGAGAGGCACCCCCATTGCTCTTCTTTACACAATGAAAACATAAGTCTTTCTCTCTACACGCCTACTTTCTCTCTCTCTCTCTCTCTCTCTCTCTTTCTCTCATGTGGTCATCCACCAAGGATGCCCCAGAGAGGTTCTCCATCACCACAGCGTCATCGTTATGTTGCCTGGTCGTTTGCTCGTGGATCTCTGTCTCCTTCAGTGCACCTCGCTCTTGAAGAAGATGTTGGATCTCGTGTGTTGAGATCAAGAGATCCACCGCTTGGATCATCAACATGGATTGCGAGAAGCATGTGTTTCATCAACACGCTCGCAAGCGTCTCCTCTGTCGGATCGGACTTTAGACAGGAGGTCTCTTCGTTTAGAGACTCGATCGCAGCCACCCTTCAAGAGGTAACCCTAATACTTGTTTGTGGTTCAGACGAAACTATCCGAGAAGAGTTCTTGGATCTTGTGGTTTCGTCAAATGAAAATTTTTTAATTTCCGCTACATAGAACAACTAGTTCGACTAGTCATTCTTCATCGTATTTGATACGATGTCCACGCTTCCGTGATGCTCTTGAGGATGTCAACATATCACTCAAGTGGTATTAGAGACTTAGGTCTAAGGTTTTGGATGCGATCCATGAACCGAGGATGAGTTGGGTTCATTAGGATTTGCGGAAGTTTTCTTGCATTTCATTTTCGCATCTCTGTTTTGATATTATTTGAGGCATTGTTTAAATTGTTTAAACACAAAAATAATAGATGTATTTTGTTCCCCATTAAATAAGGAAAACGTAGGATCTGAGTTTATGTAATTTGGATTCTATGTGCTCGAGATATGATCATTTTAGTGAACATGTATCTGCAGTTTCGGGGACTGCGAATCTTAAAGTAATTAAAGAGTTAATTGCGGATTTGAAACGCCTTGAAATGCATGCAAAACACTTAGTTTCTATTGTAAATCAAATTTTTAAACTTTATAAACTTATTTTGGTTAATTTAGATTTTAATTGTTTGAGATATGGTATTTTTAGTAAGTGAGGGTCACTGCTGGAAATACTTTCCTAATCAAGAACCTAGTGATAGTCATTTACTCAATTAGTGAAATTAAATTGTTTAATTTCCTGGAATAATTGTGCATAAATATTTGTGAAATATTTGATAATAATTATTTCCTTAAACGACGTAACCTTAACCAATAATTGATTAGATGTGATCTATATCACAAAATTGGTTACATAATCTACATGATCTACATTCCAACAAACATGTTGCTTGAATAGGATTTGGGATTTGTTTAGCAAATCTCATTATAATGTTAATCAAAATTGTTTTGATTATTATTATATGGTATAATTTCGGTTGAAGAACCGACGATCATCTCAAGTACAAAGTGATCTATTTTGCATTATCCTTTCCCGAGGTGGATAATCATCGGTTAGAGTTCCCATCAGCTGTCACTTAGAGTTTCGGACGAGCTTGATGGGAGACCATCACTTAGTACAAAGTGATCTATTTTGCATTATCCTTTCCCGAGAAACGCTTGTCCGAAGTGACAACTCCTGTATACAGTTCATTTGGATCGAGCTCTTCGCTTCTCGAAAGAGTAAGGACGTATGCGTAGTGACCCCAATATCGGGTCCTCATATTATTGGAGCGATATTGGATTGCACATAGCGAGTTGTATTCCTGTTGATGGTTGGCTAAATTAATGACAGATCAACATCACCTTAGGGGTGGTGGGACCGAGTGTTAAAGACCAAACTGAGAGATGCAAGTTGGACTTGCAAGGCGGAATGTGTTCCCGCTTCTTTTTATCCGAGTTACAGGTTCTCATATTATTGGGATGTAACAAAGATAAGGAAGGAGATCCCAGATCTTTCTTGAGATATAATGGTAACTATATCTCTTACATTGAAAGTGATTAAGGGAATGAACTTTCAGTGTTGACAAGGCAAGACAACTTTGATATAAAAACTCCTAAATCGAAGTAAAATATGTATATATAAATATATACACTTATGCAAATTTCTTATTTCAGATAATCCTTCATTAAACCCACTCAATTCAATACTCAATAATAACCAGTAAAAATATTATGGATTGGACTCATGATCCATATATTGTACTTGTAGTTGGACACATAATGTATGTGGTTGCAATGTGCAAGTTTCCTCATAATAATGAGGAATGACAATTAAATAGACAATAGATCTACAACCTTAGGATTTGTATGTCTCTATAGTCTTGATATCATCAAATGTACTTTGGAAGTGACATGTCGATGATGGTCATATTGTCAATTAATCCTTATAAAAATCTAAGAAGATATTATGACATACATATGTGCTCTTGACATTTATCATGAATGACATGGTTCACTACATCGTGCAGAATGGTAGCTCTATAAGAGATGATGTATTCAAAATGTTTGAATACCTACTTGAACCAATGTTTTAAGAGTCTAGATGGATGTAGACATGATGGGTGTCATAATTCTACTGTCTATACTCTAGTCATTCATGAAGCTTCATAATATTCATATTGTATGAATTTAATGAAGCATGTATAAATGTTGAAATGCTCTTACATTGAATTCTTTTGAATTTAACATAAGAGTTACCTTAGTCTTAAGTAATGGTTGTTTATAGATAAAGGGAGCGAAGTGGAAGCATCAGACCCAAGATGAGAAGGATAGTCAAGGAGTTGACCGTACTTCTATGACTTCCATATGACATCCAAATAGTTGGATAAATGCCAATACTGTAATAAGTTGATGTGTTGATAGTATGACTATCAAGTCTGTCTAGAATCCTTAAAGAAGGACTCGGATAGAGCATCAGAATAATCTACATAAATCGTTGCTATTGACTTTCTTATTAATAAGATAAAGTCTTATAATTGTATCTCAATCTTCTAACAACACTTGCAATGGGTTGCATATGTTTTAGAAGACTGGAGAATTTGATCTTTAGGTTTAATAGTCATCTACATGGATTTCGATGCATTTATTGCAACAATCTCTATTGGATATATAGATTCATTATTTCAGTGGGAGCCCTTAGTCTTGGAGAATGTCTCTATGACCTGGATATTAGAATATACTCATAGTTCATTTCCAAGTGTTGGAAATGAACATGAATTTTGAAATAAACCTATCATAAAGAGGTATGATGGACATATTTCAGATAGTAGTCTGGCATCTAGTGGGCTCTACTAATTAGAAAATTAATGAATGGTTCATTAAGATTTCTAATATGGAAATTAAACCTTTAAAGATCAATAGGACTATAAAGATCATTTGACAATGATCCGGCATCAAACTTTGGACGTTTGCTTGTTGATTTGATCAATAGACAAGTAATATTGAAACTTTAGAATGTCTAAAATTTCAAAACTTACGTACTTATGAATATTGTATTCAAAAGTAAAATATGTCCAACACACCCTTCCTTGGGAAAGGTGTAAGATGTCAAGGTATTCAGGATCTCATACATATTGATGTATGTGGATCATCTATATCATAATGAACATTGTGGATATGTGATATCTATTGATGATTATGCATGATATGAGATTTCTTCTCTTTACCTAAGAAACCTTTGAAATGTTCAAAGATTTCACAAATTTGGTTCAGAATCAAAGATTGATGGAAGATTAAATGAATTTGATCTAACCAAGGTAGCAAGTACCTATTAGATGAATTCATGGAATACTTTATGGACAAAGGAATATCATTCCTATCTCACTCCTCCTGATAAACCTAAACTCAATAGAGTTGTAGGGAGATACAATTTGATCATGTGTGACATGATTTTATCAATGATGAATTTTAGCATAATTTCCTCTTAATTTTCAGGTATATATGTAGTAAAGACTACATTATATATCCTTAATAAGATTCCATGCAAGTAAGTTGGAATTGGATATCTACTTTATAACCTTGAGATTCCTAAAAGATCTCATCTCTGAGAATGTGATTCTTAGAGGATGACTCTCTTGAGAATCAAAATAAAATGAAGTGTAGGAACTCATTTAATCTTGAGAAGATAATGACGCTCCTGAAATCGGGAACTAAAAGGACAATTAAAGATGAAACACTAATACTTCTTCAAATGAGTTTGAGGATATATTCCGTGTGTCGATTAAGTCTGACAATGATCGGACTTCATGTGATGAAGCTCCTGAGGATCATGACATGGAAAGTTGGATGTTAACAATAAAGTCTAAAGTAAACTTCATATACAAGGGTTGTATATAGACCTTCGAGGATCCACCTATATAGGTAAGACCTGTAATGGTGTAAATGGATCTTCAAGAGAAGAGGGAACCTGATGAGAAGGTAGAGACCTTCAAAGCATGGTTCGTAGCCATGAGCTACACACCGGAAGAGAAGACATTGCTTGCGATGATACTTTCTCTTAGGTGACCATGCTTAAAAACCATCAGAATATTGCTAACTATAGCTACACAACTTGACTTCTACATCTTCATGATGGAAGTCATGATTGCATCTCTATGAATACCTCTCTGAGGATATTCACATGAAGTATCCCCAGGGCTTCATGGTTGAGGAAAGCAATGTGTGAAAGCTAGATATCTCCATCTATGGACTCAAATAAGCTTCTCGAAGTTGGACCATAAGTTTTTATGAAATTATAAATGTTATGATTTCAGATAGAATCTTGATGAGCCATGTGAAGCTTAGTGGGAGTGCCTTTGTGTTCATCGTGCTAAATGTAGATGGTATCCTAATAATTTAAAATGATATAAGGATAATAATAATTGTTTTATAATCTGGTTGTTCCATAACTTGAGATATGATTTCAAGGATATCTCTTAGATCTTAGTTCTGAAGTTGTTCAGAAGCAAAGAGAAGAGGATATTGGGACTATCACATTTGTAGTACACCTTGGACATATTCCATTATTGGAAATTCCATGAAAGGCTTCCATCCCTTAAGATATGGTACTAACCTATCTAAAGGGATAGCACCTCAAAGAGTTGAGGAAGTGAATGCTAGAACTACTTGCACTTGTGCATCAGTTACAAGAAGTTGAGTGTATGCTAGATGTATACAAGAGCCAGATATCTGCCATGCAGTGGGAGTAGTAAAGTATTGCTAATCCTACTATGGAGAAAAAACACTTGATTGTAGTAATAACAAAATCTTCATTAATGGCAAGATTTTTTGAGATAGTGATCTCAAAGTCTTATCTTCAAAAACTTAAGACTTTATAAATAGAGATCTAAAAGGTCTTAACTGTGGATACCTTAAGAGATAGTAATCTCCAGGAATAAGGGTATTCTGATGAGGATTATAGAATTACTGGTTATGATAATTATTAAGCTGTAATGTCAAGGACACTGTAACTAACAAGATTGAGTATTAGTTGCATAAGATGCAACATTCGCATTAGATGTGAGATCTATTACTGGGGATATGCAAGTGCCGTAAAAGGACTTGGCGTAGTCTCGCGGGAACATAGTGGCCGATCAGTTTACCTAACTATTTTCTAAATAGCCTATGATTGTCACATGAGTGTGGGTTTAAATGATTAGTCCATTAATGGCTCTTTGGGCTAGTGGGAGATTGTTGGACATGCGAGCCCATGGCGAGCCATTATGCAATAAATGTTATTGCACATATCATTCCCTGATATGAAATGAAGAATAAATAATTTGCATAATAGGTCCCTTAGTACAATTAGGGTTATGTACCATGGCCATCTTAATAATATACAGCTGTTGATTTAATGATTGAATCATAGTGGCTGGTGCTTTGATGAATATCTAAAGCATTAGATTGAGGACTCATCAAGTACCGTCAAATGATTGTTAAGAGATGATCTCCAGCCTGAGTAGGAGATGTCAATCCTTTCTCCATTAGGTTGATATCTGACCGACTTCTTGATGCAGGTCCTTTCATAGGAATAGAGATTCGGAGGTGTTAGATTAGTTAGGTTAAAGAGTTGGCGTAACGAGATCGAGATAACCAAAGTCCTATATTGTACGCTGTCACTATATAGGCACGCATCCTCTGACCGGAGACAGATGTGTTACTATATGTCTGAGGATGTACATTTGGCAGACCAATAGGTTGATGACCTAACCAAGGTCTATACACCGGCACGCTGGTGTGCATATAAGGGCATATGAGTAATATGATCTCTCAAAGGGTTGATACAGGTTCATTTACTGAACCGGAAGGCATGAGCTCACTCATGAGATATTGGGAAGAATCAAATTCCGTGCATGGTCATCTCGCTTTGGAAGCTTGACTGAATTTGTAGGTTTAATATATACTTTTGGAAAGTATATGATCAAGACCTAGGTATGATATATGCTTTTGGAAAAAATATGATCGATACCAAATCCCAATGATTGAATGAGAAACTTACTGATAAAACCCTGAAGTAGACAGTGTAAAGTTGATCTAATACTTCGGGTTTATTCTGAGTCTTCCAGTATGCAGGATGTATAGATATTGGAAATACCTAAGGGTGATGCGATCATAAACGATTGTATAACCATGACGCTTCCATTCCTAGGGAGTGATGAAACAGGTCTGGATTTTAGTGAATCCTCTCAGTAGAGAAGTAATATGATCTTAGTCCAAATGTTGGACATTTATCTAAATGTGATTCAGATGCAACGAGAAGATTAGATTTGCAGTCTTTATTTAATCAAGCATCTATGGGAGGCCCGAGATCTGGATTTGAGATATGATCTCAATATCCAAGTCACTATACTTGGAACAATACAATCGCCATGTCCTTATCTCCAAGTATCCGAGGTGAAAGCGCATTATCCTTGAAAGAGTTCAGGGTAATTTCATTATTGATATGTGTATCCGAGCAGTGAGAAAATTGATAATTAAATGTGATTTAATTATCATGAATAATAAGAATTTGATTCATAATATAAAAAGAGTTATATAACATAATTAAATGTGATTTAATTATCAAAGATGTGAATAATGTGAATGCAATTCATATTATTTAGGCACACGAGAATAGATATCCAAGATGATTAAATGTGATTTAATTATCATGGATATGAATAATGTGGATAGAAATATCCATATTAGTCATATATATTATAAATGTGATTTATAATATATAAGAGACAGCTATTTGTAATTTACATTTATTAATTAAATGTTGATGTGAATTGGATTCACATTGGACAATTAATTGAAAATGTAATTCACATTTTATTTTGGGTTGTGAATGTGTTCACAATTTTCCAATGGCATGATTGTAATATTCACAAAATAATTATGAATTATTTTGTAGAATAATTTACAACAAGTGTTGTTGTAAATCTTGGAGATCTCCATGGAATAATGTAATCTCATGAGACCTCAAGAGATTGCATGGGATTGCCACCAAATCCAATATTATGGAAGGATGCAATCTTCATTCCATAATCTCCATGCTTGATTGATTTAATTTGGGATCGATTTATATTGATTTATCAATATCGATTTAATCTAAATTAAATTAATTGTTGTTGGTTTTTACCAACACAAATCTTAGCAATTAAAAGAAACACAAATCAATGAGAGCAATTGGAGTTGTGTTGTCCATGGATTGAGATCCATGGATCCCAAAATATTATAAAAGGAGAGGCACCCCATTGCTCTTCTTTACACAATGAGAACATAAGTCTTTCTCTCTCTTTCTCTCTACATGCCTACTCTCTCTCTCTCTCTCATGTGTTCGTCCACCAAGGATGCCCTAGAGAGGTTCTCCATCACCGCAGCGTCGTCGTTATGTTGTCCGATCGTTTGCTCGTGGATCTCTGTCTCCTTCGGTGCACCTCACTCGTGAAGAAGACGTTGGATCTCGTGTGTCGAGATCAGGAGATCCACCGCTTGGATCATTGATGAATACCCATTCATCACTCTTTATTCTTTTATTTTAGCTACAAAACCTATGCAAAACTCATGTATATTCTTATAAATAGCAATAATTATCATCTTACATGCATCTTATAAATATGCATATTTAACATGTTTTAATGCATAAATAAAAGAATAAAGAAATAAAAGAAAAAGAGGGAAATATTTAGAATAAATATTGAGCGACCTAATCCCAAGGGAAGGCTCATCATGGGCCTGGCCGCAAAAAGAACCAAGTAGAGAGAGATAGGGAAGCTCACTAGTGTAAATATACCTATGTATATAAATAAAAATTATTTTCCTCTTATTAAAAATAATAATGTGTGCTTATTGATTTGTATATATTTGTAAATATAAAATTAAAATAAAAATGAGAAAAATAGAAGAAAAATAAAATAAATAAAATTTCCTTCTTCATTGTACCTAGACCAGGTATATAAAACCACACATTTATTTATTTTTCCTTTGTAAATAAATAATTAAAACTCAATAAAAATATTTTCACATCCCACATTTCATGGTGTAAGTAAAAAAATCATAAAAATAAAAATAAAATAAAAAGAAATAAAATAAAAACCAAAAGTCACCTTGTACGTATACCATGTATATATGTAAATAAAAGTATTTATTTCACCTATGTAAATAAATAATAAAAAAATAAAATACCCCTTTATTCCAAATTTTATCTTATAAATAAATAAAATATAAAATTGGAATAATTACATATAAATAAACAATTAAAAATCAAAAATCAAAAATCCATATTGTATATACCTATATATAATAATAGTATATTGTAAATACATTATTTTTATTTCAAAAAAATTAAATAAAAATCACTAAAAAATAATTTAAAAATAAAGAAACATTTTTCATGTTTTACATTTTTCGAAAATAAATCATTTAATATTTTTATTGAATTTTCAAAGAATTAATAAAAGCTGAATTTCTACTGGTCCACGGGGGATTGTTGACCCCCAGTCAACTCTCCCCCGCGGACCCCTTTCTAGCGGATCCATGCGCCTGACCCGATTTCTCCCAATTTTAGCGCCATGATCCGAGCACCAAATACCCCAAACCTAAGGCTCCGATTGCCAAGGAACGATCCATGATCCTCGCGTGCTTCTCCTATTAGGGATCCGTTCCTTGGATTGCTCGCCCGATCCCCATCTTATCGGACCTGGGCTGCTATATAGCTCAAACTTCGGCCGCCATTTCACGCCATCTTTGGCGCTGCTCCTTCATCCCAGGACCTCCATTGTGCTCCCCAAAGTGACAGCTGAGTGAGTGTAGTGTCGAAGAGAGGAGAGGACGCCTGCTGCCACTGATCCGGTGACATCTGCCGCCGTGCACCGCCGCGAGCTGCACCCGAACCTCGGATTCCGACAACCCTTCGAGGCGACTACCCAGAGCTTCCTGAGCTCATCCCCAGTCGGCTCCCGTCATCAGGTAGACCCTATCACCTTCCTTTCGCCGTCCATTTCGATTTTTGTCTTTTAGCTCCGCCAGCTCCTCCCTAGTGGTCGGAGCTCCGCTAGTCCCCCTTACTCGTACCGATACCCTCGCCAACTCATCGCCACCCTTCCTCCACGACATGATCACCTCGGTTTTGGCCACTCGAGCCAGGATCGAGCTGGGCTCCTTCCGCCGCCTTCGCCGGAGCCCTCATCCGCCCCCCACATCGCTTCTTTCATCGTCTTTGCGAATAACCCCCGCCGGAGCACTCCTCCGAGCGAGACCTTTCTTCTGCAGGTAAAT
Source organism: Ottelia alismoides (assembly GCA_037367405.1). NCBI lineage: Eukaryota > Viridiplantae > Streptophyta > Magnoliopsida > Alismatales > Hydrocharitaceae > Ottelia > Ottelia alismoides. The sequence goes on from JAZKJV010004863.1 coordinate 123,639, forward strand.
AAGGAGCAGAAACCCCCCTTGGCCGAGCTTTCAGACCTTCGTCGGAGCTCCCTCAGGTCTCTCGTCCCTCGCCGGACGATATGACCATTGGATGCTTCATCGGAGGTGACCACCCGACGTGGACAGCCATCGCGAGCAGGACCCGCTTCCCCGATCGTTCATTGGCTTGCTGGATCTCCTCCGGCGAGCCGGAGAACCTCATCTGGGAGGAGTTCTTCCTCATCCACCTACAGTCGTCGGATTCCCCAGTCGCTCCAGAAATCATCCTCGCCGTCCATCCTCTGCGGTGTCAGACCGTCAGATCGTGGTCTAACGGACACGCGCCGCCCACGTTCGCTCGATCGCCCCCACCGTTGGATCGGCCAGGCGTCTGCACTAGAGCCGCACATCAGCAGGCACTCCCGCCTCGACATCTGGCACCTCACGTGCCCCAGCACGCGCCTCGGCTGGGTAATTGCACCCACACCCCTACAGTTTCTTGTTGTTCTAGTTTAGTTTATTAAATAAACTTTAGCTCTTGGACATATTGCACTTAGGACCTTAATATTTCTGGTATTTACATTTTCGTCCTTGCCTGTGTGATACACATGCTTCATAACGTGCTTTTTGGACAATTTGCATTGTATGGGCTCGTACTTTCTAGGTGTTATGGAATGGAAGTTTACTTTATGATATTTGCATCCATGCCCCTCTGAATGTTTGTATTCGACATGTGCTGAATTAGTTGGGTATTTTGCAACTTATTCCCTGGGCTTTTAGCACGTGTTGCTAATAAATCCCTGGAATTAAGTATTCTTACATCTAGGACCCTCCGTGCCCAGTACACGTGCAGCGCGCGTGCGTTCTTGGGTTTTTTGTATGAGGGACCCCACACTTTCTAGTTTTATTACTTTTCAGCTCCTGCAAATACTTTTTATTACGTATAGGTCCCTATGCACTATGAGACCTTGTGCTAATTAAATAAAATATCAAATTAAGTCCAAATCACGTGAAATTGGACATGTGGCTCCTGCTACTGTGTAAAATTTTCACAAAAAATTTGGTACATTTTTAGGCGTTTTGCTATTTGAAAAAATTCAAAAACAGCCGTTTTTGTGTCTGTCCAGATTAGCAAATCATAAAAAAATATAAAAACTATTTTAAAATTCCAAAAAAAGTAGTATTTGTTAATTTGGTTGTGTTTGATTTTCTATGCAAGTTTTCTTATTTTTGGACTTATAAAAACCTTTAAAATTAAGAAACACTTAAAAACTTATAAAAATTTTATAAAATTATAAAAAAAACATAAAAATACAAACTCTTCTTCTGAATTTTCTTTATTGTTTCTATTTTTCATAAAAAATACCTTCAGGCTTTTACAGATCAATTTGATATTTTAAATTGATCTTTCAACCCTGACTGGACAGTTTGCTTGTGTTTTTATCTTGTTTGATTTTTAGAAAATTGCATAAAAATCATAAAAATATCAAAAATTCACCAAAAACAGTAAAAAACCTATAAAACATGAAAATATTTTTGACTAAATTTTTGGAGCTTTTTGGAGTGTTTAAATAATTTGTTGATTGTGCTTGTATTTACCTTCTTATTATTTTCTTTTATTATTAAAAATCCAAAAAATATAAAAATATTTAAAAACCACCAAAAATACATTTTCTTCCCTTATTTTCGATTTGACTACTTCGTAGGCCGCGAGGCCAACTCGTGCTCCCTGAGTCCGACCCTAGGTGCTACACTAGGTTAATCTCATAGCCAGGGCCACTATTTTTGCTTCTATTGTTTTACTTGATTGTTTGGTGGTCTGCTCTTCATTTTTCTTGATTGACAGATTGATCTCCGAGATTCGGGTCGCAACAACCCTAGTTCTATTATATTCACCCGTGTCTTGGTGAGATTTATGGTCATTAGAATGGCGTCGTTGTCGGGGAGCACGGCTTAGTCACTTTTCGATTTTTCCGCAGTTTTCTTTTTCGCGGCTTTCTGTAGAGATTTTTGTACATATTTTATCTGTCTTATTTTATTTTTATAATAACTTGGTTTGGCACTCTGTTTATTTTCTTGCGAGGGCCTGAGGATCGAGGCGGCTTTCTTCGAAAGATGAAACAACCGCGGGAGTCGGAGGCGGCTCTTTTCTGCATAGAGCCGCAGGAGGAAACGAGGAACCGAGCAGGAGTGTGGGAGCCGCGGAATAGCCGTGAGAGTAGCTAGATTAGATTAATTTCCTTTTTCAGCACGTTTATTAATTTGTCATAATACAGGGACCAGAGACAGAGACTTGGTAGACTATCGGGGTCTGTTTCACTGAGCACCAGTGTGCTCGGGGAACCTCACCGGTTTTTCACGATTTTACGTGGTTTTTCGACCATCTATTTACTACTTGTCAGATTTACGTGGTTTTCAGTCTTAGCTTAGGATTTTGATTGATAAAATTGGGATTGCGATAATCGTTCCCGCTATCCTTGTTAATTTGAGAAAATTAATGTTCAAATTAATTGATATTGTTCGTTACAATCGGATAACGAGAGCGAATAAAAAACAACTTTCAATTATATTCAACTTAATCTTGAGCGGCAATTTTTTTTACTTTGTGGAAGTCCAAGGTCAAACTCAGGGAGGCAACTGTCTCCTTAGGTAGATTTTTAGTAAATTTTCAATGTTCGGTTTTCAGAGGGAATATTTTTGGTCTTTTTCGGTTTTTTATACAAGACACATGCAAAATCAGGCTAGTTTAAACATTAATTCAGAAATATGACCGAATTAATTCCAAAAATTATGAAACATGGCCAGATTATGAAATGGGATGAAATTAAGCTACCCTAATTTTTTTGGAATTTTCTGACACTAAATGAATTAACTGTGAATTAAAAATGAATGCAGGGTGATTTTGACTAATTTAATTTTAATAAATATCAAATCACAATATTTTTGGGAATAAAAATTATCCTATATAGATCTAAAGATGAGAAATCGAGAAAATTGTCAGACCTTAATTTTGATGTGAAATGAACCTATTAAAAATAAATCAAGGAAATCACTAAATAATTAATTTAGGCCTCGAAATGCGTGCAAATGAGATGAAATTGTTAAGCAAGGTGAAGTTAATTATCCTAGATCTAATGTGATTTTTTTGGGAATTTTTGGACCACAGAGAAATTACTGCTAATTAAAAGGTTAAATTGGGCAAAATATCACAAAAATAAACCAATTAATTAATTAAAAAATCCACTGGTATACGAGCCTAGAGGTCGGGGAAGAGGCTCGGATCGGGGATACGTGGTGCGATCAAGACCGTAGGATCACAACAGATGCAACGGCTCTCTGCTGCTCCAGTTGATGTCGACGTGGCTTGCTCCTGAGTGTGGGACTAAGGATGATCCTACGGCTCCTTCGCGAGGCGACGAGGCGTGATCTTGACCGTTCGATCAAGATGATCGAACGATGGCTGAACATCTCCCCCAACAGCCCTCCACCTCCTGTGGAGGAGAAGGCAGGGCTCCGGCGTAGCTGGCTTTGCTCTGCCCTTCCTTCTCGTCGTTGGTGAAGGTCGATGGCGAGTCGGAGGTATCTCGGAAGATGCGTGGATGATCGGCAAAGCCTCCGATGACCTCAGGAGTGGAGAAGGAGATCTGGGGCATGGTGGTGGTGACGCTTGAAGGGAGCTCCAACAAGCTTCCAGCCATTGAAATGGGTTTACATGCTGGGGGTTAGAGGAGATAGCCGAAGCGTGCGCGTGCCCGTGGAGTCGTGTGGGGTGAAGGGTGAGGCCTACAATGGAGTGAGGGGTGTCCGGCGATCGGGTTCCACCGAGGTGGCGGAGCTGGAGTCGAGTGAAGGTGACGTGCGGTGTTTGAGGGAAATAAATGTAGTGCGAAGATCAGAGCTCCGTTGCGGAGCTCGGAGGGATAAAGGTGGAGCGAGAAGATGATGGTAGAAGGCGAATTAAGTCGGAGAAATCAAAGTAGAAATTAAGAAGAGATTGGGAGGGAAATGGAGGATGCTACCTGGGGATTGTAGCTTGAAGATGGGCTCCTGGTCGTCGCTCGAAGGTCGGTAGAGGCCTGAGTTCGGGCAGCTTCGCGGAGGAGGGGCTGCAGCACGGCGGAGGTAGCCGTGGATATCGCTGGAGAAGAAAGCATGTCGTCGCTCGAAGAATCACTCAATTGCTGTCACCAATAGAAAGATCTGAGCTCAATGAACCTCTCTGGAGAGGCGGATGGGTGTGAATGTGGCCGGAGGTGGTCTATTTATAGGGCAATGGTGGTGGCAAGGACGGAGGAGAGGTGAAGTTCGTGGAAGTTGTGGAACGTCTCTGGTTGAAGTCGTGGTGAGTGAGGGAGTTGGCGAGGAGGAGGGAAGAGTGGGCTCCATCGTGGCGGTGTTGGCGGTCGGAGAGGGTGGTTGGAGTGGGTCCGAGAATAGAAAGGGGCAGCCCTCGCACAAGATCGAGATCGTGGGAGAGAGCGGGCACCGTAGGTGGAAGACGAGTTCCCAACCGTTGGATCTTGTGATCCAACGGTCTAGAGCGAGGTGCTACGGAGTGGCTTGGATTTGATCTGAGGCGAAGCGATCAAAGGGTGTGATTGCACCGCATGGCGCGTCAAAGGCGAGGCGCCAGCGGAAGGAAGGGATTAGATTAGGGTGTCGATCTAAGGGCTGAGGTGCGAGGCGGAATAAGCAGCTGTGATGGAAAGGCATGGGCACGATCGTGGGGTACGCAAGCCGACGCGTGGCGCGATCTGGTTGAGGTGCAAATGTTAGGTGATGATGAGAGGCGGGAAATGATCAAACGGTGGAAGTAAAAGGTGCACGTGGAGAACAGCTGGCCGTTGGATCAAGAAGAGATCCAACGGCTGGAGGCAGGGGCGGATAAGACAAAAGGAAGCGGGCCGCATGGCGCAATCAGAGGGCGCCACGTGACCAGCTATGAATGGCTGAGAGGAGAAATGAGTTTAGAAAGGGAAGGAGGCTAAATTTGGAAACACTCAAAACATGAAAGTTGTAGATCTTGATGAGATCTACAAGTTTCATGTTGACCAAAGAAGAAGATGAGGTCAAATATGATAAAAAAATACAGGAATACAAATATACACATATATAGTATACATAGAGGCCCAAAAACCCAATGTCTTCCTACGAGCTCCATATTGGATGAAATTAGTCTCATTTTAGAGGTCTTTTAATGTGTATTAATCTGAAAGTGAGTAGACCTATTTTGGAGGTTGTATGAAGGAGTTATGGGCTTTCTAAGATCCAGAGGTTTTAGGGCTTTATTGGGTGCTTTTACAAAGGAGATCTCTGACTTCCTTCCTTGTATTATTAATTAATGGTGTATAGGTTATAAGGGAGGTGTTATTTTATAGGTGGATATTTTACAAGTGATCCTTGCTTCTTATTTAATGCAACTATGTGTGATAAAATGCATATATTATGAATGCATGTATGAATGCTAATTGTGCAAGATAAAGGGAAATAAGCTGCTATTTACTCGGGAACAAGCCTTTATTTTCAACTTTTAGAGTGATGAATCAAAGATTCATCAACCCCCTATACTTAAACCTTGCTCGTCCCCGAGCAACTAAATGAAATGCAAGAGTGAAATGATTTTGGGTTCCATACCAAGGTCATGAACAAAAGTTGAAAATGGAGCTTGACTCGACCTTTAGACTAATGTGATGGAACCTCATTGGGACCTGAACTTAAGACCTAATAGACATCAAGTTCCACAAGTCTTCTATTCAAGACTCCTCAATAGTCAGGTCAGAACAAATCCTCAAATGCAAATTTCTGATGACTATGATTCTTACTTGTACTGTGTAAGTGAGATGTAATTCTCCACATCAGAAATGGCTCAGAACCAGCCTCCTCTAACAAGGTAACTCAATAACCCGGTCCAGTAACTCTTTCCTCGAGGAGCGGGGTATTCCCTTCTAATTCAAGTGCGACCAACTCAAGAGGAGGGGGTGGAGAAAAGAATGGACGGTAGCCAGTGTAGCTACCTATCCCGGGATGCCTGACCAGTGTAGCCAAGTCATCTAGCTGCATTTCTTTGCTAATATACATACTCCGACAGGTATTTTATTTTCACTTGGACCTGTCTGATTTTTTGGAGTTTTTGCATTTTTTTCTTTTTTTACACTATATACAAGGTGCAGCATGTACATCAGGAGTTTTTCCTCTTGAGCCAGTAGACTATCCCTCTTTTGAAGCATTATTGCAACCCACAGCGTCCTGTCCTTATACTTCAACACCACCAGACTAGGTTGAGACGCACTACCCTCCCTAGAGGAGGACGGATGTTTCCACCTGTGTGCTACTCCAAGCTAAAGGATTCTACCTCCTTGCCACCTCATCAATGAAGAGCTACGTGCATTGTGCTTGTCTAAGTTAGGTCACTGTCTAAAAGAATCATGCGTATGCTCGAGATATTCTACTTAGACTAATCAAGATGACATGTGAACATAGACTTGCGGACTTAAAGAATTAAGTCACCTGACCTGAGAAATCTTAACTCCAATTCCTACAAGGTTCCTCTGAAAATAGGTGGATTAAGGTCAAATCAAGTCCATCCTCAATATCTACTCATTACTTGGTTCCGAACCCACTAGCTTTTCACCTTGCATATGCAAGATATGCAGATGAGAGGTAGATGACATGCTATGTATATGAATGAAATGCAAGACTCTTTTTCTTTTCAGATGCAGAGATGATGTGCAAGAGTAAATAAGAAGCCTTTATTTTCAACACATTTATTTTTTTTGACACTCTGGTATATGATTATACAAGTGTATTTTACAAAAAAAATTTCAATTGTTACCCACCCCGTAATTCTTGCATACTATATACAAAATTACATGAAAATACGCGATAGTACGAGCCATGGGTAAAGTATATATGTAATATATACACGCCCCCCTACACTTAGCGTGTGCTATATCCTCATAGCACGAAAAGCGACTAAAAAGACATAGCTCGAGCTAAGCGTAGGAGAGCTAAAACTACAAAAAGTATAGAAGTCATTCCGCCCCCCTATACTTAGGCTCTGGCAGCCTAAGTGTGGAAGAAGATCAAAAATGGGGCGGACGAGGGGAAGAGGGGAAATGGATGAATATATACAAGGTGGGCATCGGTCCCCCCTATACTTAGGCTTTGGTCAGCCTAAGTATAGGACAGGAATGAGTATGAGAACCGATGTGATCTGGAGGATTTACAGATAACAGACTCAGGTGGCTCATCCCCCCTATACTTAGGATCTGGTCATCCTAAGTATAGTCCAAGATAGAGATAGATGAAGCTGGGATGAGTTACTAGAGTCGTGAGAGGAGAAAGGACAGAATGTACAGGAATGATGGTATATACAAGTGAGTCGGTTTGAATCTTTCAAGATGCCGTTGATGGCTGGAGCTCACTGCTGCAAGGTCTCTTGCGCATCTCGAGGTGTATCTGTTGAATCTGTCTCGCGCATAAACACAATCTCCTCAACATGGACTAACTGCTCATTGGATTCGATGAAGTGTTTCAACAGTTGTCCATTCACAAGGGATGTTGGTGCGTCATCTGCGAGATCTGAGATCTCGACACATCTGCTATCATGCACCGCTCGGACAATGAATGGGCCCATCCACTTGGATTTCAACTTTCCTTGGAAGGTCTTCAGCCTTGCATTAAACAACCATACCTTCTGTCCAGGAACGAAGGTCTTTCGTCTGATATATCTATCATGCCAATGCTTCATCTTGTCCTTGTACACTAAACTGTTGTCATATGCGCGGTTTCTGACTTCCACAAGCTCACTCAGATTCATTTCTCTCTGCTTCTGCCCAAGGTGTGTGTTCAAGTTGACCTTCTTAATTGCCCGTTCTGATTTATGCACTAATTCTGTGGGCAAATGGCACGGCTTTCTGAATACCATTCAGAATGGGGAGGTTCCTAGCGGTGTCTTGTAAGCTGTCCTATACGCCCATAGGACCTGATCCAAGATCTGAGACCAGTCCTTTCTGTCTGGGCGAACAATATTTTGCAATATAGTCTTCACCTCTCGATTCGACACCTCAGCCATACCATTAGTTTGTGGGTGGTAAGGGCTAGCGACATGGTGTTCGATGCCGTAGTCCTTTAGGAGTTTCTTCACCTCCCGATTTACAAAGTGGCTATCCCCATCTGATATCATCATTTTAGGAATGCCGAACATTGAGATGATATGATCTCTGATGAATCTACAGACAGTTCTGTTGTCTGCAGCTCGGGTTGGGATAGCCTCCACCCACCTGGATAGATAATCTACCGCAAGAAGGATGTACTCAAACCCATGGCTAACAGGGAATGGGCCCATGAAGTCGATGCCCCAGGTGTCAAAGACATCACAAATGATGACAGGCTGCATTGGCATCTCATCCTTGGGACCAACGGTTCCTCCCATTCTCTGGCATACTGGACACGACTTCGCAAAGGCGACGACATCGCGATGCAGAGTCGGCCAGTAAAAACCACACTGAAGTACCTTCCATGCGGTCCTCTTCCTGGAGTGGTGTCCTCCTGCCTCCAAGCTATGGCATAAAGAAAGGACACTTAGGTATTCCTCCTGAGGAATACACCGTCTCCAGACACAATCCGGTCCTTCAAAGAAAAGGATCGGATCCTCCCAATGGTAGTGTCTCGCATCCGACTTAAGTCGGTCGATGTGGCTCTTGGGACAATCCTCGGGAACCTTCTTGGAGACAAGATAGTTCACGATGTTGCATACCATGGGAGTGAGTCGACAACAAAAATCGACTCGTTAGGGAAGGAGCCTCGAATTGGTGAATCCTCGGAAGTATTAAGATCTTCGAGACGAGAAAGATGATCGGCTACTACATTCTTCTTTCCAGGTTTATCACGAATATCCAAATCAAATTCCTGGATAAGTAAAATCCACCGAAGAAGACGCGCCTTCGCATCCTTCTTCTCCATCAAATATCGTAGAGCCGTGTGGTCAGTGAACACAATTACCTTGGATCCAATTAGGTGAGATCTGAACTTGTCCAAGGCAAACACTACCGCAAGCATCTCCTTTTCCGTAATTGTATAGTTACGCTGAGCGGTATCAAGCACTTTGCTTGCGTAGTGAATTGCAAACGGGATGCCATCTCTCCTCTGTCCTAAAACAGCACCAACAGTGAAATCCGATGCGTCCGTCATGATCTCAAAAGGTAGAGACCAATCTGGGGCTTGTAGGATAAGTGTGTCCATTATCATTCCTTGCAATAGCTTAAAGGCCTCAAGACATTTGTGATCAACAACAAACTCCATGTCTTTGCCTAAAAGCTCAGTTAGCGGTCGGGCAATATTAGAAAAATCCTTGATAAATCTCCGATAAAATTCGACATGCTTGAGGAATGACCGCAACTATTTGATGTTGGTCGGTGGCTAGAGTCGTCTGATAACATCTACCTTGGTAGGGTTAACCTCCATTCCTCTCTTGGAGATGATGTGCCCCAACACAATGCCCTCCGTCACCATGGAGTGACTTTTCTCCCAGGAGAGCACCATATTAACCTCACAACAGTGTTTGAGGACTCCATCCAGATTCCTAAGACAGGAATCGAAGGAATTGCCGTGGATCGAGAAGTCGTCCATGAAGACTTCCAAGAATTCACCGACCATTTCGATGAATACAGCAATCATGCACCTTTGAAAAGTACCCGGAGCATTGCATAACCCAAAGGGCATGCGCCTAAAGGCATAGGTACCAAAGAGGCATGTAAACGTGGTCTTCTCCTGGTCCTCTGGAGCTATGGCTACTTGATTGTAGCCCGAGAACCCATCCAAGAAACAGAAGTATTCTTTCCTCGCTAGTCTCTCTAGGATCTGATCAATGAATGGTAGGGGGAAATGATCCTTCTTCGTCGTGGCATTCAAGTGTCTATAATCCACACAGACGTGCCACGACATAGGCACTCTCATCACAATCTCCTCTCCATCCTCGTTGGTGGTCGTCTGAATTCCCGACTTCTTCGGGACCACATGTATCGGGGCCACCCATTTCGAGTCGGAGATAGGATAAATAAAACCCATGTTGCACCATTTCTCTATCTCCTTTTTCACTACCTCTCGTAAATTTGGATTTAAACGACGTTGCAATTCACGAGAGGGTTTGGCTTCATTCTCCAAGTAGATATGGTACGAACACAGAGTGGGAATTATCCCGTGGAGATCGGAAATGCTCCAGCCTATCGCCTTGCGGTTTTTCTCCAAGATCTCTAGCAAGCGAGATTCCTATTCCTCGGTCAATCGCGAACTGATGATGACCAGATATTTCTTCTCCTGACCCGCAAGGAAGGCGTATTTCAGTGTTGTGGGTAAAGGTTTGAGCTCAGGTAAGGTGTGATCATCTAAGAAATCTGGCTCAATGGAATCTGGCTCAGTGTTGGAAGTGGTTGGATATTTTTCTGTAAGGGCTGCCACCAATTTATTAGGCTCTGGAGTCTGATCGTTAAAGGTCTCCATGTAATCGGCGAAAGCCACGTCCGATTCTTCATCCTCATCTTCTGATTGTCCTAAAGAGGGAAGGACTGACAATCCCAGCTGGGCTTCTAAGTAATCAAAGATGTAGGGTGATGCAGGTTCTGAGTTATACTCGTCTCTAAGGACCTCGCAAACTGACTCATGTACAGGATCATCTCCGGAAGGGAGGGACTCATCGATGCTGGCTGGGTTCTATCTCCATGGCCCAACTATGTCTACATGGTCGCGGTCTGCTTCGGACGAAGAGTACTTGGTGCTGGATTCGGAATCCGATCTCTACCATCTGGTCCGCTTCATCTCAAGTTCCTCATCTCCGCCTGGAGTTTGGAACAGGATCTTCCCGATCTTGTAATCAAACAAGGCCCCCGCTGTCCTGAGGAAGGGCATGCCTAAGATGATCTGGGAGTCTCTCCAATTACGAGGGGTTTCCATATCTAGGACAGTGAAGTCCACCATGTATTCTTGCCCCTCGACTTTGATCACAACATTCCTCAATTCTCCTTGGGACCTCTTGGTTGATTCATCAGCGATTTGCAGGAGGGATCTAGATTTCCTAAGAGGTCCGAGATTAAGCTGCTCATAGAGGGTTGTAGGCATTAAGTTAATGTAGGAGCCATTATCTAGGAAAGTGCGTGCAAACGTGATGTCATCAACATGACTCACTACATAGTGTGCACCCATGTCTCTTCGTTTCCTTGGAAACGAGTTCTTTATTGCACAAGTCGTGGCTACTGACAGAACGTGTTTCTCAACACGGCTTTTGGTCTTCCTGCTAACCCTAGTAGGTGTGCATCTCACCTTAAGTTATTTATGAAATGCAGGAGTCATTTCCACGTACTTGTTAGAGGGGATTGTGACCTTGATATATTTGTTACAGAACTCGGCCATCTCAGGGTCATCTTCTTGGATTTTTTTTGAATTTCTTCTTTCCACCCGTAAGAGCTCGGGGAAAAGGGATTATTGACTCTAACTCATCTTCTGAAACTGAAATTTTTTCATTGAAAGTTGGAACTAAGTTCTGTACACGACTTGGACTCTGAAATAGACTCGGACTCTAACTCGGACTAAAAGAAACATGCTGGAGCGAAACTAGTGATGCATCTTCTGCTTCATCTAGACGGTCCTCCTCAGATGGAGGTGCATGCTCTTCATCAGTTTCGTCGAACTCACTAATGATGCGGGTTTGCTGCTTCGAGGACCCAGAAGTCCTCTTCTTTTACCGGTGGTGGTGACGGTGGTGCTGCTCCTCTTCTTCCTCCAAGTTCTCCTCAGGTAGAGACTTGGCAGCTCCTTCCTTCGATGCTCGTGCCCGATCAGGTACGATCACGGTCCTTCCGCTCCTAAGGGACATATGATTTACATTATCATACGAAAGAATCTCATGTTCAGATAAAGACTTATCTGAATAGTATACCTGATCACGAGGCCGGTTCTGGCGTTGATTTAGGTTGTTCGGGTTGGCCTGAACCTGGGCGGGAATTGGGGTCTTTGGTGCCATTTTTTTATCCTGGGTACGAGAGACACGATTCAGATCGGTTCTCATATCCATGTAGTCACTCTGGATCTGTTGGACCCTATCAGACAGGGTCTGGATCGCCAAGGTGAGGGACTCCAATTCAGTGGGCTGAGCTGGCTGGTGATGCTGACTTGCATCCGAGGTTCTGTATTGGCCCTGCTGGCCATGCCGGTACTGCTGATGGGACGGACCTTGTTGGAATGTGTGCAGCTGTTGCTGGTGCTGTTGAGGCTGGTACCCTTCTTCGGGCTTGGACTGAATGAAGCGCGGTGCAGGGACGAGCCTGGTTTCTTGGTAAGCTGGGAGTGGTCGGTGAGGCTGACCATTCCCCATCTCCGACTGTCTGACGACAGGGTCACGTCTATACCACAACCCGCTGATCTCGAACACCTGCGGAGGCTCCTCGTATCTAGTCTCCACTTGTGGGGGTGCATGCTGGTCCTGGTGGGTGTAAGTCTGATCCCAGCCACTCTGAGACCCCGGCGCCTGTTCCTGTACAAGACGGACTCGATGTACAGGTACAGGTGGTGCAGAAGGGTCATGTAGCTTTATCTTAGCTACCTTCTCAGAAAGTTCCTCCACTTGCTTCGGTAGATGCAAGAGAGACTCAAGGTCAGCGACTCTCTTGTGGATCTGCTCGACCATGGTTAACTTATCAGCAATCATCCCCATGTTGGGAATGAGGTCCTCTGTCAGATCTGCTACAGTCCTCCGGGTTGTCTCATTGGATAAGATTGAGGGAGACAACTGATAGCCTCTGGTGGCCAGCGACCTGTCGGTTTCTGCCATCTGCTCTAGTATCTTCCACACAACATCCTCATTCTTATTCAGATAGCTTCCTCCACATGCGGCACTTACTAGCCCCTGCATCTCCAGGGTTAAACCACAGAACAAGGTCTGAACTAAGATTGCCTTAGGAATGACGTGGCAGGGACATTTCTGAACTAGGTCATTAAACCTATCCCAGGCATCATGGAATGGTTCACTGGGTCCTTGGGAGAAACTGGCAATCTTGGTTCTCATTTGGTTAGTCCTACTGAGAGGGTAGAACTTCTTCAGAAATAAGTCCTTGAACTGCATCCAGGTTGTACATCTCACCCCTAGGTTCTTCAGCCAATGTGCTGCCTTATCTCCTAAGGCAAAAGGGGTGGCCTTCAGTCGAATGTAATCCTGCCCAACCCTAGGATGGCTAAGGTTGTTGCAAACCAGCTCGAAGTCTCGGAGGAAGGCATATGGTTCTTCATGGGCATTTCCGTTGATCTTTGGAAGCAGGCTAAGGAAGTGGGGCTTGAGCTCAAATGCTTCTGCGGGAACAGCTGCTGCCAACCAACTTTGTATTTCATTCTCTACTGGGTTATAGGCATCAACCATTGGTCTGTCGACTCCTCCTGCCGCAATGATTTGTTCCATTCTTGCTGTAAGATCGGCATTCTGTTGTTCATCTTGGGCGAGGTGAGCCAATACTTGCTGGAGTGGATCATCTTGGTTTCTCTCATCTGGGGGTTGCTTTGGTGGCATCTTCTCCTTTAGTCCTGGGAAATGGAAATGATCTGGATTAGAGGGTGACTCAAGGAACGGTTTCTTACCGAGGCGATGATCTTCCTCGGTAAGCTCAGAGGAGAGGAGAGGGTAGGTTTGAGAGTAACCACCCTGGGTGTGAGTGATCCAGAACTCAAGAGGGTCATGAGTCCTGGGTGGTCCAAGGTGCACTTGGGCCTGTGAAGATGATTTTCGTGGGGGGCTCAAAGAGAGATTGGCAAATAATGTGTCGATATTCCCCCAGTTATTCATCTTGAAGTGGCGAGAAGAGTCGGGAGTTCCAAGTAAAGATAGGATTTTACTCCTACCTGAAGCAAGCAATTCAATCCAAGACCCTGGTTTCACACTCAACACAATGAAGGACTCGAAACCGAGTCCAATTAATCTTGTCAATTTTAAGTGTGATTTTTCAAGCAAGATAGCAAGGATTTACGCGGCTTATAGGGAAGTCGGCTCAGAGCCGGATGCGTCTTCCCTATTTAACTTGTCGCCTAAGATACCGCCAGTCCTTCCTTTCTTCGCTCTTATCCCAAGTTGAGGACTCAAAGACCATGCCCCTATCTACCTGCAAGCAGGCGGAGGCTGACAAGGCTGGGACTTCGCCCCGAAGGGTTACTAGCAACTTGTTGCGAAGTAGAGCTGGTTCACCCCTGACTACCCGTGAACAGGGGGAGGCTACTTGGTACTAGTCAGTGAATCTGAAAGTATCAAACTTGTGATATATGCTAGGATCAGTTGGCCCGTGATATGGAAGGCGGGGATTTGGGCTCTGCCTTAAGGTGTTCACACACACTCAAGTACCCTCTTTCAGCATGAAAACAAGGTCGGGGATTAGTCTCCTGCAAACAATTTTTCCAATTTTATTGATTTTTTTGTCAATAATGTTAGCAGTCCCGGTTTTAAGTTAAGTTCTCACTTGTTAGTCCGACCACACAGCACGCCTATCGTCCAGTTTCAATTTCCATTTAATTTAAGTGTGAAAATAGAGGGGGAAATCGAGAAAAGCCGATGCACGAAAAACGATGATGCGTATGGTGAGTTAAGAAGACTTACAGTGATCCCTTCGCTTCTATGCAGGATGCAAAACAGAATTGAAATTTTTACACTATATGCAAATGCAGACGACAAAATCCGCTCCTAGGCAGGCAGTTCTATTAGCTAGTGAAGAACAGGTTGATTTGACTAGATCTGCGGTCTAAGTGCGTCTTTTAAGTGTATTGTGTGGTCCTAGAAATTTACGAGCAGAAGCAATTCCTAAAGTGGCTCGAGGAGCCGCTAGTGCAAGCCTAAGTTACAATTCGAACCACACAGCACACGGGGACACAGTTTCACTATGTTTACACGCGCGAGAACACAAACTGGAACCGCTAGAAATGATGTGAAGAAAAATGAAAAATACAAGTCCTCTCAAATCACTCGGCATCCCTCGCACAAAAACAAGTTGAGATCAGATAGAGAACGACACAAAAATGCAAACATTTAAAAGACAGAGAAATATTCACAAGAAAATCGAGGGACAGACTACCCGGGGATAGAAAATCAAACAATCAGAAATAACTGCAAATTAACCTAAGCCGTGCCTCCCCGGCAACGGCGCCATTTTGATAACCACTCCCACTACCCTTGTTAATTTGAGCAAATTAATGTTCAAATTAATTGATATTGTTCGTTGTAGTCGGATAACGAGAGCGAATCAAAAACCACTTTCAATTATATTCAACTTAATCTTGAGCGGCAATTTTTTTTACTTGGTGGAAGTCCAAGGTCGAACTCAAGGAGCCAACTGTCTCCTTAGGTAGATTTTTAGCAAATTTCCAATGTTCAATTTTCAGAGGGAATATTTTTGGTCTTTTTCGGTTTTTTATGCAAGACAAATGCAAAATCAGGCCAGTTTAAATGTTAATTCAGAAAGATGATCGAATAAATTCCAAAAATTATGAAACTTGACCAGATTATGAAATGGGATGAAATTAAGCTACCCTAATTTTTTTTGGAATTTTCTGACACTAAATGAATTAACTGTGAATTAAAAATGAATGCAGGGTGATTTTGACTAATTTAATTTTAATAAATATCAAATCACAATATTTTTGGGAATAAAAATTATCCTAGATAGATCTAAAGATGAGAAATCCAGGAAAATTGTCAGACCTTAATTTTGATGTGAAATGAACCTATTAAAAATAAATCAAGGAAATCACCAAATAATTTATTTAGGCCTCTAAATGCGTGCACATGAGATGAAATTTTTATGCAAGGTGAAGTTAATTATCCTAGATCTAATGTGATTTTTTGGGAATTTTCGGATCATAAAGAAATTAATACTAATTAAAAGGTTAAATTGATCAAAATATCACAGAAATTAACCAATTAATTAATTAAAAATCCACTGATATCAGAAAATTATGCCAAGTGTCACATAAGATAAATGACAAGTTAAAGTACAATATGCAATTTTTGGAATTTAAAAATGATGAAATATGGACACCTAAATATGTGTGCAAAGGCAGGGGTATAACTGCAATACAGAAATTTAAAATTGATAAAAATAAAATATGCTGACAGGGACCTTTGTGCAATTACCTAGGATGCAGGGGGTGGAATGCAATTTCTCCACAAGCGCACGTGCTCCTCACGTGGGGGCGCTTCGCAGGGACTGATTTGTAATTTCAGAAACATCCCGGGGCCTTGATGCAATTTGCCCAGGCCGCACGTGCTCCTCACGTGGGGTACGCAAGGCTCGGTGGACTTCGGAGGCTCGGGCATTGGCTCGGCTGCTTTGGAGGTTCGGTCGAAGGCTCGGAGAAGCTTCGGGTGATCCGAGCCTAGAGGTTGGGGAAGAGGCTCGGATCGGGGCGACGTGGCGCGATCAAGACCGTAGGATCACAGCAGATCCAACGGCTCTCTGCTGCTCTGATTGATGTCGACGTGGCTTGCTCCTGAGCGTGGGATCAAGGGTGATCCTACGGCTCCTTCGCGAGGTGACGAGGCGTGATCTTGACCGTTCGATCAAGATGATCGAACGATGGCTGAATGTCTCCCCCAATGGCCCTCCGCCTCCTGCAGAGGAGAAGGCGGGGCTCCGACGTAGCTGGCTTTGCTCAGCCCTTCCTTTCCCATCATCGGTGAACGTCGATGGCGAGTCGGAGGTATCTCGGAAGATGCGCGGATGATCGGCGAAGCCTCCGGTGACCTCAGGAGTGGAGAAGGAGCTCTGGGGAACGGTGGCGGTGAAGCTCAAAGGGAGCTCCGACGAGATTCCGGCCAGTGAAATGGGTGTACCTGCAGGGGGTTAGAGGAGATAGACGAAGCATGCGCGTGCTCGTGGAGTCGTGCAGGGTGAACGGCAAGGCCTACAACGGAGTGAGGGGTGTCCGGCGATTGGGTTCCGCCGAGGTGGCAGAGATGGAGTCGAGCGACGGTGACATGCGGTGTTTGAGGAAAATAAATGTAGCGTGAAGATCGGAGCTCCGTCACGGAGCTCGGAGGGATGAAGGTGGAGCGAGAAGATGACGGTGGAAGGCGAATTAAGTCGGAGAAATCAAAGTAGAAATTAAGAAGAGATCGGGAGGGAAATGGAGGATGCTACCTGGGGAATGGAGCTCAAAGATGGGCTCTTGGTCGTCGCTCGAAGGTCGGTAGAGGCCTGAGCTTGGGCAGCTTCGTGGAGGAGGGGCTGCAGCACGGCGGAGGCGGTCGTGGATCTCGCCGGAGAAGAAAGCCTGTCGTCGCTCGAAGAATCACTCAATTGCAGTCACCAATAGAAAGATCTGAGCTCAAGGAACCTCTCTGGAGTGGCGGATGGGTGTGAATGTGGTCGGTGGTGGTCTATTTATAGGGCAATGGTGGCGGCAAGGATGGAGGAGAGGCGAAGTTCGTGGAAGTTGTGGAGCATCTCTGGTTGAAGTCGTGGTGAGTGAGGGAGAAGGCGAGGAGGAGGGAAGAGTGGGCTCCATCGTGGCGGTGTTGGCGGTCGGAGAGGGTGGCTGGAGTGGGTCCGAGAATAGAAAGGGGCAGCCCCTCGTGCAAGATCGAGATCGTGGGAGAGAGGGGGCGCCGGTGGTGGAAGACGAGTTCCCAACTGTTGGATCTTGTGATCCAACGGTCTAGAGCGAGGCGCTACGGAGCGGCTTGGATTTGATCTGAGGCGAAGCGATCAAAGGGTGTGATTGCACCACATGGCACATCAAAGGCGAGGTGCCAACGGACAGAAGGGATTAGATTAGGGTGTCGATCTAAGGGCTGAGGTGCGAGGCGGAATAAGCGGCTGTGATGGAAAGTCATGGGCGCGATCGTGGGGAACGCAAGCCTACGCATGGCGCGATCTCGTTGAGGTGCGAATGGAGGGTGTTGATGAGAGGCGGGAAATGATCAGACGGTGGAAGTAAAAGGCACACGTGGAGATAAGTTGGCCGTTGGATCAAGAAGAGATCCAACGGCTGGAGGCAGGGGTGGATAAGACAAAAGGAAGCGGGTCGCGTGGTGCAATCAGAGGGCGCCACGTGGCCAATTGTGAATGGCTGAGAGGAGAAATGAGTTTAGAAAGAGAAGGAGGCCGAATTTGGAAAAACTCAAGACATGAAGTTGTAGATCTTGATGAGATCTACAAGTTACATGTTAACCAAAATGGAGATGAGGTCAAATATGATACAAAAATACAGGAATACAAATATACACATACATAGTATACATAGAGGCCCAAAAACCCAACTTCTTCCTACGAGCTCCAAATTGGATGAAATTAGTCTCATTTTAGAGGTATTTTAATGTGTATTAATCTGAAAGTGAGTAGACCTATTTTGGAGGTTGTATGAAGGAGTTATGGGCTTTCTAAGATCAAGAGGTTCTAGGGCTTTATTGGGTGCTTTTACGAAGGAGATCTCTGACTTCCTTCCTTATATTATTAATTAAAGGTGTATAGGTTATAAGGGAGGTGTTATTTTATAGGTGGATATTTTACAAGTGATCATGGTTTCTTATTTAATGCAACTATGAGGGCTAAAATGCATATATTATGAATGCATGTATGAATGCTAATTGTGCAAGATAAAGGGAAATATGCTGCTATTTACTCGGGAACAAGCCGCTATTTTCAACTTTTAGAGTGATGAATCACAGATTCATCAGACTGCTAACTCAACTTGACCCTAAAAGACACTCACCATAAAAAATTGTCTTGGGGAGAGCAAACCCCTCATTGTCTGGTTTGCATGTGCGAGAGAGTGACTCGCACACTAGGCTAGAGCCATATCCGAGCCTCGATCAAACTACCGGCCTTTTATACGGGACAGTCTTTTCGACGGATTGGATTCCCAACAGGTCACGTAACCGCTCTGCTATCTTGACTTGATCACCTAATAAAAACTGACAAGATAATTGATCGAACTCTTTTGGTCTTCAGCTCGCATTGAGTAGGTGATTCCGGGGTTTTGTGTGCTCATCATAGTTGTTTCCAGATCCCATCCGCCCGACTCGCCAGATCAAGATGATGGGCAGGAGGTCTCTTAGGCAGCCTCTGGTTGCACCGCTTTTTAGCACTCCCGCCCATCCATCTAGGTTTGTTCGTGAGAGCCCAGACCCGCTTTCCGAACCTGAGTTCGACTCTACCCTGTTCCCCCTTGACCACCCTTCTACCACTCCTGAGACACGAGTGCCAGATGCGAGAAAGCAGACGTATGATTTATCGGCACTTGAGTTTAGATCTTGCCTTTGCAGAGACCATGGCCGGCAGCAGCGATGACCACACCGAAGGCCCCCGAGGAGAACAGACATTTATCCTGGACCAGGGTGCGATCAACAGCACCCTGATCGCCTCCCTGGAGACAGTGCACCAACAGTTGAGGGATCAGGGTGCATTCATGATAGAGATGAGGAGAGAGATGGAGCAGATGAGAGCAGACCACGAGGAGCGGGCCTAGAGATGGACCGAGGATACCCAGTGATGCGGCAACAGCCACCGCAGCCGTAGCAGCAGCCGCAGCAGCTGCAACAGCAGCAGATCCGCCGAGATCGATGCGGGAGTTGCACAACCCCGGATCGACTTTGACGCATCGTTGGGTCCTACTACCAGCTATCGTGGGGTACTTCAAATTCCCCCCGAACACTCTGCAGCTTCTACCCCGGTTCCATGGGCTCGCCACTAAGGAGCCCCGTCTTCATCTCCAGGAGTTCGAGATGATCTGTAGAACCGTCCACGACCATAAGGTGGATGAGGATACCATCAAGATAATTGCTTTTCCTTTCTCTCCGGCAGACAGAGCAGCCAACTAGCTGAAGCACTTAGGGAGGTTTGTGTACACCTGGGAGCAGCTCCGCACCGAGTACTTGAACAAGTACTATCCACTCGGGCGTACGAACGCAACGAGAGCCTTGACCAGCAACTTCTCCATGCTCCCCAACGAGCAGTTTCACGAGGCATGGGAGAGGTTTAGAGAGCTTACCGACAGATGCCCGCACCATGATATCTCGAAGCCGAACCTTATTCAGAGCTTCTTTTGCGGATTGACACCAGAGTTGCAGGGCCTGGTGAACGCTTCTTGTGGCGGGTCCTACTTTGCCAAGGACCATGATCAGGTCTGGGCCATCTACGAGAAGATGGCCGAGAACTATACAGTGATGTCCCAGACCAGACTCTACACTCAGGGATGCCCCTAGCCACAGACCGTGCAGTACCAGAGGATAGCACGGGTCGATGCCGGTCCTTCCACTTCGTCAGCGGCAGCCGCACAGGCCGAGTCCACAGCCGTTGACATGGGCAATATCAACGAGAAGCTGGACCGAATGGAGATTATAGAGAAGAAGCAGTGCCAGAGCATATCACAGATGGATCAGATGGCACAGACGCTGAGTGACCTGAAGACACAGATCTTGTGTCTCCAGGAGGCAAAGACGGCTTCTCAGCACCGTCTTCAGTCACGAGGAGATCCGAGTAGCAGTGGCAGCTCGTCCCAGCTCTCCAGCTCCAGCCAGCCTAAACAGGTCCACCTTGTACAGGCGGAGCCGTACCGGTAGCCGCATCCTTACTACCAGTCACCACCATCCCCAGACACTCAGATGGTGGTCTACCTTCCGGATCAGCCTCTGGCAGTACTCCCGCCACCCTCCTACGAGCCCGAGCTGTTGATGGATGTCAACGGGATCTGGTACGACTGATCCCAGCCCGGTATCCAACGAGACCATCAGCAGCAGCCTCCAGTGTACCAGCAACAACAGCAGTCATCTCAGTATGGTCCTCATCCCTATCAGTAGGGACATTATGGGAGGCGTGATCAGCCTCAGCAGCAGCATCAGCAGTACCCCTCTCACCAGCCACAGCGGTACCCGTACCAGCAGCAGCAGCCTCACTACCAGCGAGGCCACCCATCAAGTTCTCATGGGTCATCCTATGCGAACCATGCCTTGGACTACAAAGCCTGCCTCATGACAGAGCAGCAGGCTACCTTCCGACGGGAGATGGATGAGTTCCGCCAGGAGGTGCAGGAGATCAGGAGAGGGAAGGCCGCCATCCCTGCCCAGATTGAGCCGAACCCGAACAACCTGAAGTGGAAATCTGAGCAGGTAGATTTTATAGAGTATGCTACTCCTAGTGATACATTTGGTGATATGTCGCATATTTGTTTGATACTGATTTTGTTACACTTAGGAGCGGTAGGATGCCAGCAGGCGGCGCCTCGTCTGAGCGACGTTCCCACGCTACTTCAGGAGCGCTAAGCGAGGAGGAGCACGGTACCGAGGCCGCGAGACATGATGACGGTGGTGCTGATGTCACCATGGATGTTGATCCACACAACCGTACTGAGGCCGTCACTACACCAGATGGAGGCAGTGGTACTGACGCCACCATAGTTGCTGAGCCAGGGCGCGGTACTGAGGCCGCGAGTCGACATGCCAGGATGGTGCTGAGGCCACCATTTCTACTTCTGCTAGTCATGTTGTGTTTCCATCTATACTTGTATCTCAGGACACTTCTGGAAATAAAGGAAAGGGTTTGTTTTATTCTGATCCACCTATGGTGCATGATGATGTATGTGTGGATTCTGTCGTGCTTGAGCAGCCTAGACCCTCTCCTAGTCCTTCATCTAAGAAGGACCTGTAGTCCCCTTCCCTAGAGCACTCCATGTGGGTAAGGGGCAGAAAAAAGAAAATCAGAAAAAGAACCATCAGGTAGAGTTCAGCCAGAAGATGATCGACAGATTCCATATCCAGCTGACTCTCCAAGAGGCCTTGGAGCACATCCCTCTACTCTAGAGATCACTCAGAGACAGGACCACAGTTAGGAGGAAGAGGAGGAACCACCAGTCTGAGATCCATGTGCTTACCCGGGCCACGTATTTCACGATCCCAAACCGTCTGCCGGCCAAGAGGCCAGATTCCGGAGCCCAGTATGTCAGATGCCATATCCATGAGCAGAGG
This sequence comes from Ottelia alismoides, assembly GCA_037367405.1. NCBI lineage: Eukaryota > Viridiplantae > Streptophyta > Magnoliopsida > Alismatales > Hydrocharitaceae > Ottelia > Ottelia alismoides. Next base: position 145,603 of record JAZKJV010004863.1, read on the forward strand.
TTCGGCCGCACTCTATTAGACAGCGGTTCTTCGATCAACCTACTTCCGGCAACCCCTCTCAACTGCTTCGAGTTGGGCACTCTACGACAAAGCAGGACAGTCCTTCAGTTTGTTGATCGATCTGTCAAGAGGCCGAAGGGGTTGCTGAGGGACATTGTCGTCACGATTCAGGGCATGGAATTCCCCGTGGACTTCGTTGTGTTGGACATGGAGATCCCTGAGTCTGTGATCGATACCCCCATCATTCTAGATCGCCTGTTCTTGGCCACAGCAAAGGCAGTGACCGACCATGATAGTGGGAAGGTATACTTTCACGTCGAGGGCGAGAGTGTACAAATAGAGACGGTCGAGGATATCAAAGCCAGAGATTCAGCTTGCTCAGAGCCGAGCACAGATTCAGAGAAGATGACAGAGTCAGGGCGAGACATCCACCAGGACTGTGATTTTGTGATCACAGATGACGAGGCAGTTTGGGCAGATCCAGTCGCACAGGCCATCCTCTCACCTTCAGAGTTCGCTGATGCAGAGACGCCGGCGGAGGAGAGCTTGGAGAGTGCATTGCTGGTCCAGGATACTTCACAGTCAGCAGAGCCGGTTATTGATCGCGAGATCGATTTTTGTTAGTATGATACAGATCCCTCGGAGTTAGATGTTGATTGGGCAGAGTTTGATGATCTTATTCCATGTCTGACTTCCACTGAGCCTGCAGCTAGCGAGGAGGTAGATGCCATGCAGAGCAGAGACAGTCCAACAGAGCAGCCTGCATCGTAAGATCACCAAAAAAGGGCTCTGCATCGTAAATGCTACAAGTCTGGGTGTCGAAGGTACGATAGGTACTCAAAAGAGACACACCCCGGTGTACTCCCAGGAAAACAAGTGCAGACGGCTCCAACTTCTCTTGACGGACGCACTGATCAACACAAAAAATTGTGTTGCGTAAAAAGGCACTAGAGAGAATCCTTGTTCCAATGAAAGGGAGAGAAGAATTGACACAATCCCATGCCCTCCATTTCTGGCCTGCCATCTATATTTTCTAAGTCTGACAACTAAAGAGACGGTGGACTGAATGCAAGATTTGATTTATTCCCTAGTGTTGAGGATTGGGTCCTTAGGAGAATTTCTTGGACCAAGACTTTGGGTGAAGATTGGACTCTACTCTCAGAATTGCGGTCAACACTAAATATCATATCCTTTAGATTATATGTACATCAGAGAGAGTCTAGAGAATTAGAGGAATTGGGTACCTCTTGATTAAGGCTGGGTTGAACTCAAGAATTTTGATCTCTAAAATTAAGTTGACTTGAGCAAATTGGATCCTGTATTCACATGCACAAGGGGGTTGATCCAACTTAGTCATTCTTTCTGATGCTCGAGGACGAGCATGGTTTAAGTATAGGGGGTTGATGAAACTCGATTTCATCATCTTTATTTTTTATTATGAACCCCATTGCTTAAATAGATGTCAATAAAACCCAGTTAATGTCCTGTAATTAACAGAGTCTTACATAAATTAAAAACCACAAAAAAATGGCAAAATAAAAATCCTTGGTATTTTTAGACTTAAAAATACCTTCAAAAATATTTCAGGTCTTTGTTTGATGTCATCTCCAGTTTTGGCCAACATGAAACTTGTAGATCTCGTCAAGATCTACAACTTTCATGTTTTGAGTTTTCTCAAATTCGGCCATTATAGCCTTCAAAAATCAAAAATTCCATTTGAATAATCTGATTGGGCCATGTGGCCCAATCTGGGCGCGCCACGTGGCCCCGCCCCTCTTGTCTCATCCGCCCTTGATCTGGGCCGTTGGATCTTTACTTGATCCAACGGCTCTACCTTCTCCTCTTGCGCCTCAATCCCTAGCCGTCTGATCCAACCCCGCCTCTCATCGTCACCATCCGTCAGCGCCTGTATCCCCTTTCGCCACGTAGCAGCCTTGTGCACCCCACGATCATATCGGGGATGCTTTATTTGAGCCGCTAGCTTCGCAACCATCACCAGCCCTTCGATCATGTGCCCTCTTCACATCACTACCGTCCGCTAGCGCGCAAGCCTCACCACGACACCTGGCGTGCTCTTGACGCTTCGATCATTACACCGTCGTCTGATCCAAACCGTCCCTACGCGCCCTCATCAGGACCGTTGGATCTGACGATCCAACGGTCCGGACCTCGTCTTCCTCCTCCCGCAAGCTCTGCCCGAGCCCCTCGCCTCGTAGACCTCCTCCGCCCTTCTATTTTTAGCCGCCTCAACTCACCACCTCTCCTCTCCCTAACCGTCCCACTACGCTCCCCATTCCTCCATGATTCGCGCGCATATCTCCACTAAACTCGATCCATTTCCAGTCGCCCCATGCGCACCCTTGAAACCCACGACTCCACTCATCAACTCCGCCATCACCACCTTTAAATACCACGCCTCCGCCCCACTTCACCCTGGTCCATCAACCAAGGGGCGGTGGCCCAGCCCTCCAGCTCCTCCCTGTGACAGGGGGAGGAGCTCGGATCGAGCGACGACGACTTCCTTCCCCGATGAGACCCGCCGACCTTCAGGCGGCGCTGCGGTGGCTCTAAGCCCCGCCTGAGCTCGCTGGCACGGTCGGCCAGTATGTGCGACAACCCGGGCTTCTTCTCCGATGCCCAGCCCAGGCCATGACCTCCATCTCCGGCCAGGTAAGCCCTCTGATCCTCTCTGAATATTCTTCTTATTTCGCATAATTTTCTCAGCCTCTCCGAACACTACCTCGCTCCACTGTCCACTCCTTTAGCTCCACCATCGATCCACCTTCCCCGCGCACATCTCTGATCACCCCTTCACCTGTCACAACCTCCGTCATCACAGGCTTCCTCCTCCGCCGGAGGCGGAGGAGGACCCACTAAGGGATTCGGCTTCTTCGCTCCACAAACGCCCTCCGTTCGCCTCATCTCGCACGCACGCACACCCTAACCCCCTTGCAGGTCAATCATCACCAACGGCCGGACCGTGGGCGGAGCTGAGTTCTAGAGCTCCGCCTCCGGTGATCAGGCGTCGACAGCGTAGTTCAGCCACTCCGGCAGGTCCTCTGACATCGGACCTTCATCGCCAGAGCATCAGCTATCTTCCCCGAGCTTCACTGAGCGCAGCGAGGCGCGGCGGAGCTCCAGGCCTCACGCCGGAGCTCCAATCGCGCCGCCAGCCATCAAGGATGGAGGAGAATCAGCTACCGTTGGATCTCGCCCCACGGCGGAGATCCAACGGCCCTGGAGGAGCCACGTCGCCGTCCCGGAGCGCGGACGCTCGGTGGGACCGAGCCTCGCCCGAGTCAACCTCGAGCCACCACGTGGCCCGAGCCACCTGCTACGGCCACCCGAAGCAGCGCCGACCCTCGCCCCCGCCCGAGCCTGAGCTCACGTGCCACCCTCACGTGGGGTCTGGTTTTTTTTGCATCGGCGCCCTCGCACCTTCCACAAATTGCATCCAGGTCCTGATACACGTGGCACACCGTAGACCACGCCGAGCCTGATCGCCACCAAGCCTGGAGGCTCGGATAGCACGAGCCAAGCCACAGCTGCCGAACCTCTGCCGAGCCTGACACCAAGCCTGGATAGCACGTGCTTCACACGTGCTATTCTGGGAAATTTGCAGAGACGCCCCCGAAGTTCTTCAAATTTACAAAAAGGTCCCCGCGCATATGGATTATTTACAGGGAAGGCCCCGTACTTTATTGTTATTGCATTTTAGTCCCTCCCAGGGACCTTTTTGTAGGTATCTTTTCATGTTTCTTTTCACTTATGCCCTTATCTTCATTGTTGCATATCTTGAGCTACATAGCTCCAATCGAGTTGATTTCAATTTGAGATTTGACAATATGATCAGTAGTGTATTATTTTAGTAACTAAGTGTCATGATTTCTTCGTTTCTCATGCCTATTTGTTGTATACATAAAAAAGTGCTTCAGTAAATGATTTTGTTTGACTCGCATATTGTATGGCTCAAGTAATTATTGTTCAGGGCATATTTGCTTTGCATTTCTCTGCATTTATTAGCATGATAAAAATATAAAAAAATGCATATTTATTTTTAATGCATTATAGTGCATGCTTTGACCTACAGATCTCTAACTCAACACTTAGTTAAATAAATAGAAATCCGATTAATATGAGAGAAGCGCGTGTCCCTGAGTTCGACCTTGGTTTCTTGCCAAGTAAAATAAAAATAACGACCATCGCATTCTTATTTGAAATGTATCAATGAGATGGTCTCTTTGATGACCAAAATCGGCCCGACTGCATCGACATGTTTAAGTGCTAATTCCGCACTATTAAAGGGCCGATAACGCGGTTCGTCAAGGGTCGAGGCACTTTGCCCTCGACCCAGGAGTGTGTTGCTGTGCTTTTCAGGTTCATCCGAGCCCATCTGAGGGTCTCGACCATTTGGAGCAGCCGCTCCTCCTCCGCCAGTGCCGTCGGAGCTCTCCAGAGCTCTTCGCCACCATCGGAGTGAACAAGTCGACGCGGGAGGCCAAGGCGCAGCATCTCCGATCTTCAGCAGCCTCCAAGGAGCTCCCCCATACGCACACGAGCCCGACGATGTTCGCCCGCCGCCAGTTCGTCGGGCATCCTCCGCAGCCGTCAGATCGTCCTCCAGCTCCAGTTTACATCATAGCTGTCCATGCCAGGAGTAGCCGCAACCGTCCGATCTACTAGGAGGAGTGATCTGGACCCTCCATCTACGAGGGTTAGCCACATCGGCTCTCCACCGTTCAATCATACACGTGGCTGGCTCTCCATCGTCCGATCAGCGAGGTCTTCCCACGTCGCTTCTCAGCCGTTCGATCGCATTGAGGATCTCCTTCGTTGTGCGCCGCGCTTCCTCGACCGTCAGATCCAACACGTGGCGCCCATCCGAGCCTCGACTTAATAAAGGGTAAATTACATCTTAGGCCGTTAGCTTTTTAGATGTTAATTTGTAGTCCTGTAAATATTTTAGAAACTTTATTTCAGTAGGGTAATTTGCATAGAGGACCCTGTCATTTCTGGTATTTGCTTTTATACCCCTGCGTGTGGTGGAACACGTGCTTCGACACGTGCTTGTCTAGGTTAATTGCATGTATAGCCTTAATGTTCTAGAGTGTTATTGAATTTAATTAACTTTTTAGTATTTGCATAAATACCCCTATGAATGGTTTAATTGCGCATGTGCCTTATATAATGGGTATTTTACACTGAAGCCCCTGCACTTTTAGTACGTGTTACTAAATAGTCCGGGAACTTTAGTTTCCTTGCAAATAGGTCCCTGAGTACCCAGGTCACGCGCCTCGCGCGTGCAACCTTGGAGAAATTGCACCGGACCCCCTGGAACTTTCATTAGTTGCGTATAGGTCCCTGTGTATTGTGCCCTTCTGTTTAATTTTAATAAAATAGCAAATCGACTCCAAATTTGATGAAAATTGGATACATGGCTCCTGCTATGGTGTAAAATTTTCTATAATTTTTGTAGACATTTTTGACACTTTTGGATATTTTTTAAAAATTAAAAAACAAGCATTTTTGTTACTGCCTAAGTTTAAAATTCACCAAAAATATTAAAACACCTCTAAAAATTACAAACAAATTTGGTAGTGTTTGTTTTGCCTTGTTTGATTTTCTGACCAATTGTGGTCATTTTTGGATTTATAAAACCCATAAAAATTACAAAACCCCTAAAAACCCATAAAAATACTAATAAATAATTGAGAAATCAAAAATTAATAATTCTGGTGCCTAAATTTTCCTTATATTTTCTTCTTTACAGGAAAATTACCTTCTGACCTTGATAGGCCATTTTGCATTTTAAATTGGTCCTCCAAGTCTGATTGGACAATACCTTTGTTTTTCTGCTTTGTTTGATTTTTAGAAAATTCAATAAAAATCAGAAAAATACCAAAAATTAACCAAAAACAGAAAAAAAAATATAAAAAACATAAAAACATTTTTGTTTGAATTTTTGGGTGATTTTTGAATAGTTAAATAATTCATCCAAGTTTCTTGTGTATTAATTTTCTTATTCTCTTAAATAATTAAAAAAATCAAAAAAAATAAAAAGATTAAAAATCCACCAAAAATACCTTTCTTTTATTTTATTTCATTTATGGGCTACTTCGTAGGTTGCAAGGCCATCACGTGCTCCCTGAGTCCGACCCTGGTCGCTATACCAGGCTAATCTAATAGCCAGGACCGCTATTAGTTTTATTTGTTTTTTATATCTGTTTGGTGGTCTACACTTTATTTTCTCGTTGATCTGAATTTCTCGAGCGACCGAGGTCGCAATGACCTTAGTTCCATTTTCATTCACCTTAGTTACTCGAATTTTTCGGGTCATCAGAATGGCGTCGTTGCCGGGGAGCACGGCTTAGTAGTCGGTTTTCGATTTTTCCCGTGGTTTTCTTTTCCGCGGCTTTTTGTGCATATTTTGTATATATCATTTATTTGCATAATTGTTTAAATAATCTGGTCTGACCACTTGTGTTTGTTTTCTTGCGAGGGCCCGAGGATCGAGGCGGCTTCTTCGGAAGCCGAAGTAACCGCGAGTCGGAGGCAGCTCTCTTCTCTACAGAGCCGCAGGAGAGCGCAAGGAGCGAGCAGAAGTGTGGGAGCCGCGGAATAGCCACGGAGTAGCATAGTTTAGATTAGGATTTATTTCAGCAATATTTGAATTGTTGTATAATACAGGGATAGGACACTCAGACAGACACTTAGACTCTTGGGGTCTATTTCACCGAGCACCGGTGTGCTCGGGGGACCCCTCGGTTTTTACGCGGTTTTTACGCGGCTTTTATTTCTTTCCTGCCTTTTCCGGTTTCACGCGGATTTTCGAGCCTCTAGCCGTAGGATTTTCTGCTTGATTGTGACGTAATTCATAGGATCCAAACACCCTAATATAATTGCATGTTCCTATGGTACGGTAATAGGACCTATAATAAAAAAATTAATAAAATAGTTGTTCCATCACCTCCGAGCCTACGCGCCGCGAGCCTGCCCTGTTAAGCGCTACTCCTGAGCTCGACCTGTCGACAAGAGGAGGGGTGGGTCTAGACTGGACTCTCTGGATTAGAGGCTGGTGGTCGGCAAGCCGTTCTTTTCGAGTAGCACTGCTGTTTAGGGACTCGGTTTTCCGCCTGCACCATTTAGGTAGTTTATTTCCTGTCTTTTAAATTCTGCGCGGATCATCTTGCATGTAGACTGCTGGAGTTAGGTACGCATTTCTTACTCTGCATGCATCATTGATTTTCGCGCATCGGCTTTTTCATCTTCTCCCCCCTATTTTGGAATTAATAACCAGGAGAACCGAAAAATTCGTTAGGCGTTTTTGTTTTTGTTGAAAAAAATCTAAAAAGAAAAATCATCAAATTGGGACTGCTAAGACTATTAACCCTAAAAGACACCTGACTTAAAAATTTGTCTTGGGGAGAGAAACCCCCTCATTGATTGGTTTGATTGTGCGAGAGAGTAACCCCGAACACTAGGTAGAGCCCTCCGATACTCTTCTCGACTGATTACCGACTCTTCTGTGTGGGACAGTCGGTTGGGAAAGTATCGGGTATCCCAACAGGTCACGTAATCGCTCTGATATCTTGATTGTTCATTAAAAATAAAATTGACAAGATAATTGACCGATCCTTTACGGTCTTCAGCTCGTGTTGCGTTGGTGAACTGGGGGTTTGCTTGTGATCATAGTTTTTCCAGATCCCATCCGCCTTACTCACCAAATCACGATGATGGGCAGGAGGTCTCTTAGGCAGCCTCTGGCTGCACCGCTTTTTAGCACTCCAGCCCACTCATCTAGGTCGGTTCGTGGGAGCTCAGACCCGCTATCCGAACCCGAGTACGACTCCGCCCTGTTCCCCCTCGACTACCCTTCTTCTTCTGAGACCGAGATACCAGTGCCAGAGGAGAGACAGACAGATGATTTATCGGCACCTGAGTTTGGTTGTTTTGATTTTTCAGAGACTATGGCCAGCAGCAGTGATGATCGCCCCAGAGGTCCGCATGAGGAGCATTTCGTTCTGGACCAGGGTTCGATCAACTCCACCTAGATCGCCTCCCTTGAGTCAGTGTAGCAGTTGTTGAGGGATCAGGGGGCATTCATGATAGAGATGAGGCGAGAGCTTGAGCAGTTGAGAGCCGACCGCGAGAACCGTGGAGAAGGACCCGATGATGCGGCAGCTGCCGCAGCAGCCACAGCCGCGACAACAGGAGCAGGAGAAGGACCACCGAGACCGATGCGGGAGAACCACAATCCCGGATCGACTTTGACACACCGTTGGGTGGTGCTACCAGCTATCGTGGGGGACTTCAAGTTCCCCCCGAACACACTTCAGCTCCTACCCCGGTTCCATGGTCTGGATACTGAGGAGCCCCATCTCCACCTGAAGGAGTTTGAGATGATCTGCAGTACTGTCTACGATCGTCAGGTGGACTAGGATACCATACGGATGATTGCCTTCCCCTTCTCCTTAGCAGACAGAGCAGCCACCTAGCTGAAGCACTTGGGGAAGTTCGTCTACACCTGGGAGCAGCTTCGCGCTGAGTACTTGCACAAGTACTATCCACTCGGGCGGATGAACGTCGCTGAGCCCTGATCAACAACTTCTCCATGCTCCCCAATGAGCAGTTCCACGAGGCATGGTAGAGGTTTCGAGAGCTGACTGACAGATGCCCGCACCACAACATTTCCAAGCCGAACCTTGTGCAGAGCTTTTTCAGCGGGCTGACACCAGAGCTTCAGGGCTTGGTAAACGCTTCTTGTGGCGGGTCTTACTTCACCAAGGATCACGACCAGGTCTGGGCCATCTACGAGGAGATGGTCGAGAACTACATGGTGATGTCCCAGACCCGGTTGTACACTCAGGGCAGGCCCCAGCAGCCACAGACCGTGCAGTACCAGAGGATAGCACAGGTCGACGCTGGTCCATCCAGTTCGTCCGTGGTAGCCGCAGCATAGGCCGAGTCCTCTGCCGCAGACATGGGGATCATCAGCGAGAAGCTGGACCGGATGGAAATTATTGAGAAGAAGCAGTGCCAGGGCATCACGCAGATGGAGCAGATGGCACAGACTCTGAGTGACCTGAAGACACAGCTCATGTGTCTCCAGGAAACACAGACGGCTTCACAACCTCGTCTTCAGGCACAAGGCGATCCGAGTAGCAGCAGCAGCTCGTCCCAGCGCTCCAGCTCCCACCAGCAGCCTAGACAGGTCCATCTTGTACAGGCGGAGCCGTACCAGCAGCCGCAGCTCACCTACCAGGCACCACCATCCACTGACACTCAGATGGTGGTATACTAGCCGGATCAGCCTCTGGCAGTACTCCCGCCAGACCCCTACGATGCAGAGTTGTTGATGGATGTCAACGGGATTTGGTACGACCGCCCCCAGCCCGGTATCCGACGGGACCATCCCGGATTCCGTTGGGGGATTGGAGGTGCCCATCCCCAGCAGCAGCCATCAGGACAGGGTGGTCAGTACGGTTATCAGAGAGATCACCAGCAGCAGCAGCCCCCAGTGTACCCACAGCCACAGTAGCAGCAGTCACAGTATGGTCCTCGTCCCCATCAGCAGGGACAGTCTTGGAGGCGTGATCAGCCTCACCAGCTGCAGCATCAGCCATACACTTACCCCTCTCAGCCACAGCAGCAGTTCCAGCAGCCTCACTACCAGAGAGGCTACCCGTCGGGTTCCCATGAGAGCCCTGTCTTGGATGATATAGCCCGCATTCTCACAGATCAGCAGGCTACTTTTCGACGGGAGATGGACGAGTTCCGCCAGGAGATGCGGGACATCGTGAGAGGGAAGACCGCCATCCCTGCCCAGATTGAGTCAAACCCCAACAATCTGAAGAGGAAATCTGAGTAGGTAGTTTGTACTGAGTATGCCACTCCTAGTGATACTTTTGGTGATATGTCTGCATATCTTTTTGATATTGACTGTCACACTTAGCAGCGGTAGGATGCCAGCAGGCGGTGCCTCATCTGAGCTACACCACGAGGACACTTCCAGAGCACCAGACGAGGAGGAGAGCGGTACTAAGGCCGCTAGAGATGATTACAGTGGTACTGATGCCACCAAGGATGCTGATTCCACAGGAAGTGCTGAGGCCGCCGTTTCACCAGTTCGAGGAGGTGGTACTGAGGCCACCCAGGATGCCGAGCCAGAGCGCGGTACTGAGGTCGCTAGTCTTCCAGCCGATGGTGGTGCTGATGCCACAGATGTTACTTCTGGGATTCCTATAGTTTTTCCTTCTTCTGATGTATCTCGTAACATTTCTGTGAATAAAGGAAAGGTTTTATTTTCTTCTGGTCCCACTGTGGTGCATGATGTATGAGTGGATCCGGTTGTCGAACCGTCTAGACCCTTTCCTAGTCCTTCATCTGAGAAGGACCCTGTGATCCCCTTCCCTAGAGCCCTTCAGATGGGGAAGGGGAAGAAAAAAGAAAATCCAAAAAAGAGACAGCAGGAAGAGTTCAGCCAGCAGATGATAGATCGGTTTCACATACAGCTAACTCTTCAGGAGGCTTTGCAGCACATCCCCCTTCTTCAGCGTTCACTTAGAGACAGGACCACAGCCAGGAGGAAGAGGAGGAACCACCACTCAGAGATCCACGTGCTGACGAAAGCCACTTGTTTCACGATCCAGAACCGACTGCCAGCCAAGAGGCCAGATTCAGGAGCCCCGTATGTCAGATGTCATATTAGAGAGCAGAGGTTCGACCGTACTCTACTAGACAGTGGATCGTCGATCAACCTACTTCCGACAGCCCTTCTCGACCGTTTCGAGTTGAGCACTCTTAGACAGAGCAGGACAGTCCTTCAGTTTGCTGATCGATCTGTCAAGAGGGGTTGCTTAGAGATGTTGTCGTCACGATTCAAGGCCTGCAACTCCCCGTGGACTTCGTAGTGTTGGACATGGAGATCCCTGAGTCAGTGACCGATACCCCCATCATTCTAGGTCGACCGTTCTTGGCCACAGCCAAGGCAATGACCGACCATGATAGCAGGAAGGTATACTTTCGCGTCGAGGGCGAAAGTGTACAAATATAGACGATCGAGGACAGTAGAGCCAGAGACAAATCATTCTCTGAGACTACTTCAGACACAGAGCAGATGACAGATGTCGGGCCAGACATCCACCAGGACTGTGACTTTGTGATCACAGACGATGAGGCAGTTTGGGCAGACCCAGTAGCACAGGCCATCCTCTCTTTTTCAGATTCCGCTGATGCAAAGACGACAACAGAGGAGAGCTTGGAGAGCGCATTCCTGGTCCAGGATACTTTTGAGGCAGCAGAGCCGGTTCTCGACCGCGAGACTGATTTTTGTGATGATGGTGGTGCTGATGCCACCTTGGATGACACAGATCCCTCAGAGTCAGAGTCTGATTGGGCAGATTGTGATGATTACATACCAGATCTGACTTCCACTGAGCCTGCAGATAGGGAGGAGGTAGATGCCGAGCAGAACAGAGATAGTTCAGTTGAGCGGCCTTCTACAGATCCAGTTTATGAGAGTAAGTTCTCATTCTCCCAGGCAGATTTGGCAGCATACACGCGGCTTCTTTCAAAGCCAGATTTGCCAGCGCCAGTTTGTCCAGAGCTGAAGCCACTACCTGCGTCGTTGAAGTATGTGTTCCTTGTTGGTGAGCATGAGATTTACCCAGTCATTATCTCAGCCTATTTGACTGAAGAGCAGGAATCCCGTCTGATGAGGGTTCTTGAAAAGAACCGCAAGGCGATTAGATGGAGCGTAGCAGATCTCCAGGGGATTAGTCCGGCTCTGTGCTCCCACCATATCTATCTCGAGGATGAGGCGAAGCCGTAGCGTGAGTTCCAGCGGCGGCTGAACCCGAATCTGAGAGAGGTTGTCACGAAGGAAATTTCAAAGTGGTGGAGCGCTGATTTTATCTATCCCATCTCCGACTCCACGTGGGTCAGCCCTTTGCATGTGGTGCCCAAGAAGACGGGCATCACTACAGTGGTCAGTGAGTTTGGAGAGAAGATCGCTACACGGGTACCCACTTCTTGGCGAGTCTGCGTTGACTACAGGAGGCTCAACCAGGCCACCAAGAAGGATCATTTCCCCCAGCCCTTTATAGATCAGATCATTGAGAGACTGGCAGGGAAGAGCCACTATTGTTTTCTGGATGGGTACTCGGGCTACAACTAGGTGGCCATCGCTCCCGAGGACCAGGACAAGACTACCTTTACATGTCCCTTCGGCACATACGCCTTCCAACGCATGCCATTTGGGCTATGCAATGCCCCTGCGACTTTTTAGAGATGCATGTTGTCGATCTTTTCGGACATGGTAGGGGAGTGCTTGGAGGTCTTCATAGATGATTTCTCGGTTTACGGCGACGGATTCGACTCTTGTCTTGACTGCCTAGACCGAGTACTTCAGTGATGTATAGAGGTTCGCTTGGTTCTATCTTGGGAGAAGAGTCACTTCATGGTGACTCAGGGGACGGTGCTTGACTATATCATCTCCAACAGGGGCATGGAGGTTGATCCGGCCAAGGTTGATGTCATTAGACAACTCACACCGCCGTCCAATCTGTGGCAGTTACGGTCATTCCTAGGGCACGTCGGTTTCTACCAACGATTCATTCTTGATTTCAGTGAAATTGCCTGACCGCTGACTGACCTGCTGATGAAAGACACCGAGTTCCATGTCGACTACAAGTGTCTTTCGCCCTTCGAGACTCTCAAGAGATGTGTTGTTGAGGCTCATGTTCTCCAGCCGCCTGATTGGTCTCTCCCATTCGAGATCATGATGGATGCCTCTGATTTTACCGTAGGGGCTGTGCTGGGACAGAGGAGGGATGGAGTCCCATTTGCTATCCACTACGCTAGCCGCACATTGGATTCCACACAGCGGAATTACACAGTCACAGAGAAGGAGATGCTAGCCGTAGTCTTCGCCCTAGACAAGTTCAGATCGTACATTATTGGATCTAGAGTGACCTTGTATACTGATCATACGACCATCAGGTACCTCATGGCAAAAAAGGATGCCAAGGCTAGACTGACTAGATGGATCCTTCTGCTCCAGGAGTTCGACATTGAGATCAAGGATAAGCCTGGAGTCAAGAATGTGGTGGCGGATCATCTCTCCCGATTGGAATATCTTTAGGATTCTGAGCAGATTGACCCTATTTGTGAGACCTTTCCAGATGAGGCGATCCTTGCTATCGCCTCGCTCCCATGGTACGCCGATATTGTGAACTATCTTGTTGCCAAGAAAGTTCCACAAGATTGGCCCAGGCAAAAACTTGAGGCCTTCCTCGCGAAGGCCAAGTTTTACCATTGGGAGGATCCCATCCTTTACCATGAGGGAGGGGATAGTATCTGGCGTAGGTGCATTCCTTAGGAGGAGCACCACAGCGTTCTCACTTACTGCCACAAGCTTGAGGCAGGAGGACATCACTCAGGGAGAAGAACGCACAGAAAGTGCTCCAATCCGTCCTATGGTGGCCTACCCTCTTCAAGGACTCTGATGAGTTCGTGAAGAGGTGTACTGACTGTCAGAGGATGGGCACTTGTGGATAGCGTGATATGATGCCGATGCAGCCCATTCATTTCTGTGAGGTTTTTGACGCATGGGGCATCGATTTCATGGGTCCATTCCCTAAGAGTCAGGGATATGAGTACATTCTGTTGGACGTTGATTATGTGAGTCGTTGGGTTGAGGCCATCCCCGCCCGAACCATTGATGCCAGGATAGTTTGCAGATTTTTGAGGAAGCACATCATCACACGGTTCGGGGTACCTCGAGTATTGATATCTGATGGGGGGTCTCATTTCATCAATGACCAAGTGAAGGCCCTTGCTAACGAGTTCGGCATAGACCATCGAGTTGCCACTCCATACCATCCCAGACGAATGGTCTAGCCAAGGTGTCGAACAGGGAGATCAAGACTATTTTGCAGAAAGTCGTCCGCCCTGACCGAAAGGATTGGTCACAGCTTCTGGACTCGGTCTTGTGGGCATATAGGATGTCTTTCAAGACACCCTTGGGCACATCTCCCTTTCACCTCGTTTATGGCAAGCCGTGCCATTTACCTGTTGAGCTGAGGCACAAGTCACTTTGGGCAGTTACAGATATTCTTTTAGATCCAGATAGTGTAGGAGACCAGAGGAGGGCAGAGTTAGCAGCCCTGGAGGAGATTCGTGATACCGCATTCTCAAACAGCCTACAGTATAAGGAAAAAGTGAAAGAGTGGCATGATTCTCATATCAGCCACAAGCATTTTGAGCCTGGGCAGAGAGTATGGTTGTTTGATGCTAGGCTTCGTCTATTTCCAGGGAATCTACATAGCAAATGGAAGGGACCTTATCTTGTGAGGAAGGTACACGACAATGGGAGTATTGACATATCTAAGTTGTCTTCTGAGAGTACCTTTCAAGTGAACGGCCAGCGGATCAAGCCATTTCTAGATCATGAGCCGCGGGTCGTAGATGTTGCCCCTATTCATTTTGCGTGAGATGTGGTCTCTTGACTCACATCTATTGCATCTCACGCCTGATTATCACTGTTCTTCCGACCTGTATAGATCCAGTCGTCCATATCATTCTATTCTTTAGTCCCACATCCCTTTTCTCATCTTATGATTATGCTATACTTAGGGTGTACTTTACCCTAAGTATAGGGGGGATGTAGGACCTTCGGGTATTCTTTTCATTCTTTCTACCCCTGTTTTGCTGCCTATACATAGGGATATTTCACCCTAAGTATAGGAGGGGAAGACTCTGTACATCCTTCACTCGGAGTTCCCTTTATGTACAGCTTGCTATACTTAGGATTACTTGATCCTAAGTATAGGGGGAAACCACTGAGTTCTCCTCATTCTGTTCTTTCATTCATCTCTGTATCTAGCCATTCCTTTTCACTTCCCTATACTAAGCACGAGTTATGTCTTCTTCATCACTCTTTATCACTCCGAGGACATCGTTCGAGCTAAGTATAGGGGGTATGTATATATTTCATATATACTTTAGCCATAACTCGTACTTTGTGTAAGTGTGTGACTAAATAAAAATGGCTAAAAACCCATAAAATTTAAAAATTTTCTCCCTTGTATATAAAATTCATTTTGCACATACCTATTTATTTATACAAATTATTTTTGTAAAAATGATTGTAAAATAATTTTTGTAAAGGATTTGTAAATATTTTCATAGCAAAAATTATGTATATAGTACAAAATTTTTCCAAAATGTTTTGAAAAACAAAAGTTTGCAAAAACCTTGTGTAAATGTTTGTAAATATTTTGCAAAACTTGCATTCATGCATACATTCATGGTTTCAAAACATTTTAAAAAAAAATTGCACGATTGTAAATATTTGTAAATAGCATTTTTGTAAATACTTGTATAGTTTTTCCTGGATCATAGTTGACATTTAAACTAGGCTGGAATTAAATTGGGAAATGGAGCTTGATTAAGATCTTAATCCACCTAATTCTAAGAGGAACCTTATAGGGCTTAGGGTTAAGGCTTTTCAGGTCCATTGGGACTTAATTCTTTGAGTCCACTAGGCTATGAGCATATGTCATCTTGATGAGCCTAAGTAGAGCACTTAACAACACACGCATGACTCTTAGAGATAATGGCTTGACTTGCACCAACACTTTACACATAGCTCTCCACTGATGAGGTGGTGAGGAGGCAGTTTCCTTTGGCTTGGGGTAGCATATGAGGGTAGTACTTCTAGGCGGAACCTCTCTTCTTCTTTTAGTGAAGGAAGTGCACCTCAACTTGGTCTAGTGGTGATGAAGGCTAAAGATAGAAGTCGTGGGTTGCAATAAAGATTCAAAAGAGGGATAGTCTATTGGCTCAAGAGGAAAAATTCCTTTTATATATGTTGCACCATGTAGATATGGTGTACAGTTGCACAAAAAAATGTGCAAAAAGAAAATAACTCCAAAAAAGTGGTGGGTCGGATTGAAAATTTAATAATCCCACCGGAGTGTATATAGTCAAATAAAACAAAAGCTTATGATATACATGTTACATCTCATGAAGCTTGCAGCGGGGGACTTAGCTACATTGGTTAGAGCTCCCAAGGATACATGGCTACACTGGCCATGGTCCATTCTTCATCTTCTTCCCCCTCTTCTTGAGTCGGTTGCACTTGAACTTAGAAGGGAATACCCCGCTTCTCGAGGAAAGAGTTGCTAGACCGAGGCATTAGAGTTACCAGGTTGGGGAGGTTGTTTCTTTGTAACTTCTGAGGTGGGGAGCAACATATCACTTACACTGCATGGAAAGATTCATGGTCATTAGAGTTTGTGTATGTAGACTTGTTCTGATCTGGTTTATTGAGGAGTCTTGTCCATAGATTGGTGGAACTTAGAGGCTATTGAGTTTTAAGCTTAAGTCCAAATAAGGTTCCGACACATTAATAATTCAAAGATCTGATTGAGCTCCATATTTCAATTTAATGAAGGAGAGTTTAATAATCAGCCTTAATCCATGTATATTCTCCTCTCTTTTTTTCTTTCTCTTTTTTTTCACTTCTTTTTCAAATAAGTGTTTGCTAAGGGTTTAGCAAAGTTAAGTATAGGGGGTGACGAATACCCATTCATCACTCTTTATTCTTATATTTTAGCTACAAAAACCTTTGCAAATACATGTATATTCATGTAAATATAAATAATTACCAAAAGCATGCATTGTATAAAAACTAATAATTAGCATGTTTTTGTGCAAAAAAAAGAATAAAGAGACAAAAGAAAAAGAGGGAGATATTTAGAATAAATATTGAGCAACCTAATCCCAAGGGAAGGCTCAGCATGGGCCTGACCGCATAAAAGCCAAAGTAGAGAGAGATAGGGAGCTCATGTGTAAATATACCTGTAAATATAATAAGAATATTTTCCTCCAAAAATAGAATAAAATGGGATTGTATATATTTATATATATTTGTAAATCTAAAATCCAAATAAAAATAGAAAAATTAAAAGGAAAATAAAAATATCCACTTGTACATATTCACCATGTACATACACCTACACTTATATTTATTTTACCTTGTAAATAAATACATTGAAATCCCTAAAATTTTGTATCTTTTATGTTGTAAAATAAATAAAATAAAACCATAAAAACAAAAATCAAATACAAGGAACAAAATTAAAAAAAACAAAAAGAACATTGTACATATACCATGAATATAGATGTATATATCTATTTATTTAACCCTTGTATATAACTAATAAAAACAAAATAAAAATACCCTTTTATTCCTAATTTTATGCTATAAATAAATAAAATATAAAATGGGAATAAAAATGTACATAAATAATTAATTAAAAATCAAAAATTAAAAATCCTTATTGTATATATACCTATATGTAGCACTGGAATGTAAATACCTTATTTTTATTTAGAAAAAAATAATTAAAAATCACAAAAAATAAAAGAAATTAAAACAAACATTTTTCATGTTTTAAGTTTTTCATAATTCGGCCATTTCCTATTTTTAAATCAATTTTTAAAACATTTCTACGTGGCCTGCTCTGATTGGTCCACGGGGATTGTTGACCCCCGGTCAACTCTCCCCCGCGGACCAAACCCCCGCGAATCCTGCGCCCGAACCCGACTTCTCCAATTTCTCGCCGCTCGATCCGCCTACCAAACCCGTAAACCCCGGGCTCTATCTCTTCCTCGTGCATCCGCGATCCTCACCCGGTTGTTCGCATTGGGATCCGCGCCTCGCCGTGCCCTGCCCGACCTGATTTTGCCGGACCCTTTGTCGTATAAAGTCCCAGCTCCGCCTCTGATTTCAAGCATCTTTGGATCATTTCACGCCACCCTAGGACCTCCATAGCCTTCGCGAGAGTGACAGCTCGCTTCAGGCCGTGTTGCAGCGAGGAAGGATTGGAGGACCATCGATCCGGCAGCTACGCTCCGCCGTACGCCGCCTGGAGGTGACGCTCGAGCCTCGGACACCGACGGTCCTTGAGGCAAGAACCTGGAGCATCCCCAGCTATTCCCAGTCGAATCCACCCAGTAGGTAGCTCTCTTTCTTCTTCTATTTCTTTAATTTTGCTTTACACCCAAATCGCGCTCCGTCGCCGTCTATCACCGATTCCGACCACCCTCCCCTTCGTTTCGACCATCGAAGTCACCCATCGTCTCCGCCGTTCCCCCGCGCACTTTCTTCGCCCACTCATTCACCCCAGTTCGCAAAGGAACTGGGTATCGAGTTCCTTCGCCGTCGCTCCGCCGGAGCTCGCACGCCCCGCCGCACCATCCACCTTCACCTCTGCTTACAGGGTCGAGGCACTTTGCCCTCGATCCAGGAGTGCGTTGCTGTGCTTTTCAAGTTCATCCGAGCCCATCTGAGGGTCTCGACCATTTGGAGTAGCCGCTCCTCCTCCGCCAGTGCCGCCGAAGCTCTCCAGAGCTCCTCGCCGCCATCAGAGGGAACCAGTCGACGTGGGAGGCCAAGGCGCAACATCTCCGATCTTCAGTAGCCTCCGAGGAGCTCCCCCGTACGCACACGATCCCGGTGAAGTTCGCCGGCCGCCAGTTCGTCGAGCATCCTCCGCAGCCGTCAAATCGTCCTCCAGCTCCAGTTTACATCGTAGCCGTCCACGCCAGGAGCTGTCGCAACCATCCGATCTAATAGGAGGAGTGATCTGGACCCTCCATCTACGAGGGTTAGCCACGTCGACTCTCCACCGTACGATCATACACGTGGTTGGCTCTCCACCGTCCGATCAGCGAGGTCTTCCCATGTCGTTTCTCAGTCGTTCGATCGCATCGAGGATCTCCTTCGATGTGCGTCGCGCTTCCTCGACCGTCAGATCCAACACGTGGCGCCCATCCAAGCCTCGACTTAATAAAGGGTAAATTACTTCTTAGGCCCTTAGCTTTTTAGATGTTAATTTGTATTCCTGTAAATATTTTAGAAACTTTATATCAATAGGGTACTTTGCGTAGAGGACCCTGTCATTTCTGGTATTTGCTTTTATACCCCTGCGTGTGGTGGAACACGTGCTTCGACACGTGCTTGTCTGGGTTAATTGCAAGTATAGCCTTGATGTTCTATGGTGTTATTGAATGAAATTAACTTTTTAGTATTTGCATAAATACCCCTGTGAATGGTTTAATTGTGCATGTGCCTGATATAATGGGTATTTTACACTGAAGCCCCTGGACTTTTAGTACGTGTTAATAAATAGTCCATGAACTTTAGTTTCCTTGCAAATAAGTCCCTGAGTGCCCAGGTCACGTGCCTCATGCGTGCAACATTGGAGAAATTGCACCGGACCCCTTGGAAGTTTCATTAATTGCGTATAGGTCCTTGTGTATTGTGCCCTTGTGTTTGATTTTAATAAAATAGCAAATCGACTCCAAATTTGATGAAAATTGGAAACATGGGCTCCTGCCGTGGTGTAAAATTTTCTGTAATTTTTGGAGACATTTTTTACACTTTTGGATATTTTTCTAAAAATTCAAAAACAAGCATTTTTGTTACTGCCTAACTTTAAAATTCACAAAAAATTATTAAAACACCTCTAAAAATTACAAACAAATTAGGTAGTGTTTGTTTTGCCTTGTTTGATTTTCTGACCAATTTTGGTCATTTTTAGATTTATGAAACCTATAAAAGTTACAAAACCCCTAAAAACCCACAAAAATTCTAATAAATAATTTAAAAATCAGAAATTAATAATTCTGGTGCCTAAATTTTCCTTGTATTTTCTTCTTTATAGGAAAATTATCTTCAGACCTTGATAGGGCCATTTTACATTTTAAATTGGTCCTCCAAGTCTGAGTGGACAGTACCTCTATTTTTCTGCCTTGTTTGATTTTTAGAAAATTCAATAAAAATCAGAAAAATACCAAAAATTAACCAAAAATAGAAAGAAAATATAAAAAACATAAAAACATTTTTGTTTGAATTTTTAGGTGATTTTTGAATAGTTAAATAATTCATCCAATTTGCTTATGTATTTGTTTTCTTATTCTCTTAAATAATTAAAAAAAATCAAAAAAAATATAAAAAGATTAAAAATCCACCAAAAATACCTTTCTTTTATTTTATTTCATTTCTGGACTACTTCGTAGGCCGCAAGGCCATCACGTGCTCCATGAGTCCGACCCTGGTCGTTATACCAGGCTAATCCAATAGCCAGGACCGCTATTATTTTTATTTGATTTTTATATCTGTTTGGTGGTCTACACTTTATTTTCTCGTTGATCCGGATTTCTCGAGCGACCGAGGTCGCAACGACCTTAGTTCCATTTTCATTCACCTTAGTTACTCGAATTTTTCGGGTCATCACCCGACCGAAAGGATTGATCACAGCTTTTGGAGTCGGTCTTGTGGGCATATCGGACGTCTTTCAAGACTCCTTTGGGTACATCTCCCTTTCACCTCATTTTTGGCAAGCCGTGCCATTTACCTGTTGAGCTGAGACATAGGTCCCTTTGGGCAGTTACAGATTTACTTTTGGATCCAGAGAGTGTAGGAGATCAGAGGAGGGCAGAGTTAGCAGCCTTGGAGGAGCTTCGTGATACCGCCTTCTCAAACAGCCTATATTATAAGGAGAGAGTGAAGGAGTGGCATGATTCTCATATCAACCACAAGCAGTTTAAGCCACAACAATGGGAGTATTGAAATATCTGAGTTGTCTTATGAGAGTACCTTTCGAGTGAACGGCCAGCGGCTCAAGCCATATCTAGATCATGAGCCGCGGGTCGTTGATGTTGCCCCTATTCACTTTGCATGAGATGTGGTCTCTTGACTCACATCTATTGCATCTCACGCCTGATTATCACTGTTCTTTCGACTTGTATAGATCCAGTTGTCCATATCACTTTATTCTTTAGTCCCACATCCCTTCTCTCATCTTATGATTATGCTATACTTAGGGTGTACTTTACCCAAAGTATAGGGGGATGTCGGACTCTCAGGTATTCTTTTGATTCTTTCTACCCTTGTTTTACTGTCTATACTTAGGGATATTTCACCCTATGTATAGGGGGGTAGAACCTGTACATCCTTCACTCGGATTTCCCTTCATGTACAACTTGCTATACTTAGGATTACTTGATCCTAAGTATAGGGGGAAACACCGAGTTTTCTTCATTCTATTCTTTGATTCGTCTTTATATATAGCCATTCCTTTTCACTTCCCTATACTAAGCACGAGTTATGTCTTCTTCATCGCTCTTGATCACTCTGAGGACATTGTTCGAGCTAAGTATAGGGGGGTGTGTATATATTTCATATATACTTTAGCCATAACTCATACTTTGTGTGAGTGTGTTAATAAATAAAAATGGCTAAAAACCTAAAAATCCCTAAAAATTTAAAAACTTTTCCTTGTAAATAAACATTCTTTTATTGCATATACATAGCTATTATACAAATTATTTTTGTAAAATGTTTGTAAAAACTTTTTGTGTAAATAGTGTGTAAATATTTTCTTATAAAAATTATGTATATAGTACAATTTTTTTTCAAAATGTTTTGAAAATCAAAAGTTTGCAAAAACCTTGTGTAAATTTGTGTAAATATTTTGCAAAACTTCGCATTCATGCATACATCCATGGTTTCAAAACATTTTTCAAAAATTTTGCACATGTGTAAATAGTTTGTAAATTGCATCTTTGTAAATACTTGTATAGTTTTTCCTGGATCATAGTTGACATTTAAACTAAGCCTGGAATTAAATTGACAAATGGAGCTTGGTTAAGACCTTAATCCACCTAATAATAAGGGGAACCTTATAGGGCTTAGGATTGAGGCTTTTCAGGTCCATTGGGACTTAATTCTTTGAGTCCACTAGGCTATGAGCATATGTCATCTTGATGAGCCTAAGTAGAGCACTTAACAACACACGCGTGACTCTCAGAGACAATGACTTTACTTGCACCAGCACCTTACACATAGCTCTTCATGGATGAGGTGGTGAGGAGGCAGTTTCCTTTGACTTGGGGTAGCATATGAGGGTAGTACTTCTAGGCGGAACCTCTCTTCTTCTTCTAGTGAAGGAAGTGCATCTCAACTTGGTCTGGTGGTTATGAAGTCTAAAGACAGAAGCCATGGGTTGCAATAAAGCTTCAAAAGAGGGATAGTCCACTGGCTCAAGAGGAAAAACTCCTTGTATATATGCTGCACCATATAGATATGTTGTACAGATTCACAAGAAAAAATGTGCAAAAAGAAAAGAACTCCAAAAAAATGGTGGGTCAGATTGAAAATTTAATAATCCCACTGGAGTGTATATAGTCAAATAAAGCAAAAGCTTATGTTATACATGACCATCTCATGAAGCTTGCAGCGGGAGACTCAACTACACTAGTTAGAGCTCCCAAGGATACATGGCTACACTGGTCATGGTCCATTCTCTTCTTCCCCCTCTTATTGAGCCGGTTGCACTTAAACTTAGAAGGGAATACCCCGCTTCTCGAGGAAAGAGTTGCTAGACCGAGGCATTAGAGTTCCGGGTTGGGGGAGGTTGTTTCTTTATTACTTCTGAGGTGGGGAGCTACATATCACTTACACCGTAAAAGGAAAGATTCATGGTCATCGGAGTTTGTGTATGTAGACTTGTTCTGATCTGGTTTATTGAGGAGTCTTGCCCATAGATTGGTGGAACTTAGAGGCTGTTAAGTTTTAAGCTTATGTCCAAATAAGGTTCCGACAAATTAATAATCCAAAGGTCTGACCGAGCTCCATATTTCAATTTAATGAAGGAAAGTTTAATAATCAACCTTGATTTCTCCTCTTTTTCTTTTTCTTTCTCTTTTGCACTTCTTTTTCAAATAAGTGTTTGCTAAGGGACTAGCAAAGTTAAGTATAGGGGGGTGATGAATACCCATTCATCACTCTTTATTCTTTAATTTTAACTACAAAACCTATGCAAAACACATGTATATTCTTGTAAATAGCAATAATTATCATCTTGCATGTATCTTGTATATATGCATATTTAGCATGTTTTTGTGCATAAATAAAAGAATAAAGAAATAAAAGAAAAAGAGGGAAATATTTAGAATAAATATTGAGCGACCTAATCCCAAGGGAAGGCTCAGCATGGGCCTGATCGCAAAAAGAACCAAGTAGAGAGAGATAGGGAAGCTCACTTGTGTACATATACCTATGTATATAAATAAAAATTATTTTACTCTTATTAAAAATAAGAATGTGTGCTTATTTATTTGTATATATTTGTAAATATAAAATTAAAATAAAAATGAGAAAAATAGAAGAAAAATAAAATAAATGAAAATTCCTTCTTCATTGTACATAGACCATGTGTATAAAACCACACATTTATTTATTTTTCCTTTGTAAATAAATAATTAAAACTCAATAAAAATATTTTCACATCCCACATTTCGTGGTGTAAATAAATAAAATAAAAATCATAAAAACAAAAATAAATAAATAAAATAAAATAAAAACCAAAAGTCACCTTGTACATATACCATGTATATATGTGAATAAAAGTATTTATTTCACATATGTAAATAAATAATAAAAATAAAAAAAATACCCCTTTATTCCAAATTTTATCTTATAAATAAAATATAAAATTGGAATAATTGTATAAAAATAAACAATTAAAAATCAAAAATCCATATTGTATATACATATATATAATAATACTATATTGTAAATACATTATTTTTATTTCGAAAAAATAAATAAAAATCACTAAAAATAATTTAAAAATAAAGAAACATTTTTCATGTTTTAAGTTTTTCGAAAATAAATCATTTAATATTTTTTATTGAATTTTCAAAGAATTAATAAAAGCTGAATTTCTATTGGTCCCCGGGGGATTGTTGACCCCCGGTCAACTCTCCCCTGCGGACCCCTTTCTAGCGGATCCGTGCGCCTGACCCGATTTCTCCCAATTTTAGCGCCACGATCTGAGCACCAAATAACCCAAACCCAAGGCTCCGATTGCCAAGGAATGATCCATGATCCTCGCGTGCTTCTCCTTTTAGGGATCCGTTCTTTGGATTGCTCGCACGATCCCCATCTTATCGGACCTGGGCTGCTATATAGCTCAAACTTCGGCCGCCATTTCACACCATCTTTGGCACTTCTCCTTCGTCCCAAGACCTCCATTGTGCTCCCCAGAGTGACGGCTGAGTGAGTGTAGTGTCGAAGAGAGGAGAGGACGCCTGCCGCCACCGATCCTGCGACATCTGTCGTCGTGCACCGCCGCGAGCTGCGCTCGAGCCTCAGTTTCCGACAACCCTTCGAGGCGATGACCTAGAGCTTCCTGAGCTCATCCCCAGACGATTCCCGTCATCAGGTAGACCCTATCAACTTCCTTTCGCCGTCCGTTTCGATTTTCGTCTTTTAGCTCCACAAGCTCTGCCCTAGTGGCCGGAGCTCTGCCAGTCCCCCTTACCCGTACCGATACCCTCGCCGACTCATCGCCACCCTTCCTCCATGATCTGATCACCTCGGCTTTGGCCACTCGAACCAGGATCGAGCTGGGCTCCTTCCGCCGCCTTCGCCGGAGCCCTCATCTGCCCCCACGTCGCTTCTTTCATCGTCTTTGCGAATAACCCCCACCGGAGCACTCCTCCGAGCGAGACCTTTCTTCTGTAGGTAAATAAGGAGCAGATACCCCCTTGGCCGAGCTTTCAGACCTTCGCCGGAGCTCCTCCAGGTCTCTCGTCCCTCGTCGGACGATCTGACTGTTGGATGCTTCATCGGAGGTGACCACCCGACGCGGACAGCCATCGCGAGTAGGACCCGCTTCCCCAATCGTTCATCGGCTTGCTGGATATCCTCCGGCGAGCCGGAGCACCTCTTCTGGGAGGAGTTCTTCCTCATCCACCTGCAGCCGTCGGATTCCCCAGTCGCTCCAGATATCATCCTCGCCGTCCATCCTCTGCGGTGTCAGACCGTCAGATCGTGGTCTGACGGACATGCGCCGCCCACGTTCGCTCGATCGCCCCCACCGTTGGATCATCCAGGCATCTGCACCAGAGCCGCACATCAGCAGCCATTCCCGCCTCGACATCTGGCACCTCGCGTGCCCCAGCATGCGCCTCGGCTGGGTAATTGCACCCGCACCCCTGCAGTTTCTTGTTGTTCTAGTTTAGTTTATTAAATAAACTTTAGCTCTTGGACATATTGCACTTAGGACCTTAATATTTCTGGTATTTACATTTTCGTCCTTGCCTGTGTGATACACGTGCTTCGCACGTGCTTTTTGGACAATTTGCATTGTATAGGCTCGTACATTCTAGGTGTTATGGAATGGAAGTTTACTTTCTGATATTTGCATCCATGCCCCTGTGAATGTTTGTATTCGACATGTGCTGAATTAATTGGGTATTTTGCAACTTATTACCTGGGCTTTTAGCACGTGTTGCCAATAAGCCACTGGAATTAAGTTTTCTTACATCTAGGTCCCTACGTGCCCAGTACACGTGCAGCGCGCGTGCATTCTTGGAGTTTTTGCACGAGGGACCCCATACTTTCTAGTTTTGTTACTTTTCAGCCCCTGCAAATACTTTTTATTACGTATAGGACCCTGTGCACTGTGAGACCTTGTGCTAATTAAATAAAATATCAAATTAAGGACAAATCGCGTGAAAATTGGACATGTGGCTCCTACTACTGTGTAAAATTTTCACCAAAACATTGGTACATTTTTTGAGGTATTTTGTTATTTTATAAAATTCAAAAACAGTTGTTTTTGTGTCTGTCCAGATTAGAAAATCATAAAAAAAAATATAAAAACTATTTTAAAAATTCCAAAAAAAACTAGTATTTGTTAATTTAGTTGTGTTTGATTTTCTATGAAAGTTTTGTTTTTTTGGACTTATAAAAACCTTAAAAATTAAAAACACTTATAAAATTATAAAAATTCTAAAAAATTATAGAAAAACCAAAAAATACAAACTCATCTTCTGAATTTTTTTATTATTTCTATTTTTCATAAAAAAAATACCTCCAGGCTTTTACAGATCATTTTGATATTTTAAATTGATCTTTCAAGCATGACTGGACAGTTTGCTTGTGTTTTTATCTTGTTTGATTTTTAGAAAATTGCATAAAAATCATAAAAATATTAAAAATTCACCAAAAATAGTAAAAAACCTATAAAACATAAAAATATTTTTGATTGAATTTTTGGAGTGTTTAAATAATTTGTTGATTGTGTTTGTATTTACCTTCTTATTGTTTTCTTTTATTGTTAAAAATCCAAAAAATATAAAAATATTTAAAAACCATCAAAAATACATTTGCTTCCCTTATTTTCGATTTGACTGCCTCGTAGGCCGCGAGGCCAACTCGTGCTCCTTGAGTCTGACCCTGGGTACTACACCAGGCTAATCTCATAGCCAGGGCCATTATTTTTGCTTCTATTGTTTTATCTTGATTCTTTGGTGGTATGCTCTTCATTTTTCTTGATTGACTGAATGATCTCTGAGATTCGAGTCGCAACGACCCTAGTTCTACTATATTCACCCGAGTCTTGGTGAGATTTACGGTCATCAATCATCAACATGGATTGCGAGAAGCACGTGTTTTATCAACACGCTCGCAAATGTATCCTCCGTCGGATCAGACTTGAGACAGGAGGTCTCTTCGTTTAGAGACTCGATCGCAACCATGCTTCAAGAGGTAACCCTAATACTTGTTTGTAGTTCAGAAGAAACGATCCAAGAAGAGTTCTTGGATCATGTGGTTTCATCACATGAAAATATTTTTTAATTTCCGTTGCATAGAACAACTAGTTCGACTAGTCGTTCTTCATCGTATTTGATATGATGCCCACGCTTCCGTGATGCGCTTAAGAATTTCACCATATCCTTCATGACTAAGTTCATATGTATCTCTTTGATATTTACCTATGTGCCAGGGTGTGATGAAATTTAATGATAATTGTTGATCCGTGTGTGCCAACTTTTGGTAAAAGTAGTGAAGCTAGCCAACAAAAGTAAAGAAATGCCAAGTAAAAGCTCTATCATCTACAATCAAATTATAAATGAGATTCCACCAATGGCGAGCACTCCCAAACATTTTCAAAGTGTCCACTTGGATCAAGCGCTAATTAGGACTAAGGAGTCGGGCTGACACCAAGAAAAGGGCTCTACATCATAAATGCTACAAGTTTGGATGTCGAAGGTATCTTAGATACTCCAAAGAGACACACCCCGGTACTCTCAGAAAAACAAGTGCAGACAACTCCAACTCTCTTGACGGACACATTGATCAACAATCTAAAAGTTTACATGTGTTGAGTAAAAAGGCACTCGAGAGGCCCCTCGTTCCAATATGGGTGAGAGAAAAATAGACACAATCTTACGCCCTCCATCATCTGGTCGTCCATCTAAACTTTCAAGTCTGACAAACTAATGAGATGGTTGACTGAAGCAAAAATAAACTTATTCCCCAGTGTTGAGGATTAGGCATGGAGGAGAGTCTCTTTGATGGGAATTTTGGGTGATGTCTCAACTTGACTCTCATGAATGCAGTACACTAAAAATAATATCATTATATTATAGGTACAAATAGAGAGTCTGAAAATTAGTAATGTTGGATTCCTTCTGATTAAAGCATGGTTGAGCCCAAAATTTTAGGTTCACTCAAACTAAGGGTTTTCTATGAATTGAGCCTTGAAAATTCACATGCACAGTCCGGGATATATACAACTAAGTCATTCATTCATTGATGCTCGGGGACGAGCATGGTTTAAGTATAGGGTTATGATGAATCCCGTATTTATCATGCTAAAATTAGTCAATTAGGCTATGTTCCCCTTCATTCAAATGCATTTAATCATTAATAGAGCATCATTAGCATACATACATGTGTAAATATTATTTACATTTCATCATGCATAATTGCATTAAAAATTCCATTTGTAAATTAACCCAAAAAGGCGCTAACTTCTCACATTTTTAATTAATTCACCTAACTCCGATTGAACCCAAATTAACTCCATTGTGTAGATATTAGTAACAAAAATAAATAAATAATACAAAAAAATTACTAACTCAAATAAGTGTCAAATAATCCCAAAGTCTGATTTCACATCTGACGGACTAAAATGAGCATATCTCCTTCATACAATGTCCGATTTTAGTCTACTCACTTTTAAAGTACTCCATTTTCAAATACCTTCAAAATAAGACCAATTTCGTAATATTCGGAGATCATATGTGAAAGTTGGGTTTTCGATCTCTTTTGCGCATTTTTACTTTTTTGCTATTTTTGACTTGAGTTTCTATGTACATAATTAACCTTATTAATCTTATTTCTTCTTCACTTGTGTTCTTTGATGAAAGTTTTTTTAAGCGACATAAATATCTGAATCCTTATTAAAACTGAAATAAAAAAACTGACTGAATCCAAGTGTCTGTTGTGAGTCTGTACAAAAATTGTATGTTTCATACTTCTATTTTATTTTCCTATTTTATTATTTATTAAAAATCCAAAAAAATCAGATTAGTGTGTAATTAATCTCCTTGTATTTTATTGTATTTTTTAGATTTTTTATCCTCTTTAAAACAACCAAAAATCTACAAAACCCCCAAAAAGCTGGTTTTCTATACACATGGAGAACTACCAAAAATACCACTTCACACAAATGACTCTTTTGCTCCTGGATCCTTCATGAAAATTGTAGATCTAATCGAGATGAACAACTTTCATGAAGGAAGTTTTTTGATATGAAGTCTTCTCATATTTCTTTTCTATTTCCTTTTTCTTTTTAATTTTGAAATTTTTTAGGTGCCACGTGGCATCCTTACACTGGTCCAACACAACCCACTTAACCGAGTCATCCATTCCCCTCACCTCCTCTCTTTTCTAGCCAATCAAATCCTTGCTTCCATTGACCCTCTTGTCAACACCCCCTCCATCAACCGTTACATGAAGGGACCCAACATACCCACTCCTCCTTCATGAATGCCACCTCCGACGACCTTGGATCCGCCATGCATGTAACTCCCATTGTCCCATCATGTAACCGATGTACCCATTCCAAGCCATTACACCTACAGTTTCCTCCTCTACACTTAGAAGAACACATCTCCTCCTACCATTATAATTATCCACCACTTCATAGAATGAGAGATCGAGCCCCTAGAATCTTAGGTGACAGCTGAGATATCCCAATTGAGCAACGACCCTCTCCCATCTCCGGTGTGATCCAGCGAGAAGCTCTTGCTGTCGCAGCTGCATCTCCTTGTAGTTGCTCAAGTTCTGAAGGCTTGATGACTTCATCGAGCAAAGACCCCAGTTGGAGCATCATCTCCAGCTCCACCACAGGCTCCCATTCCACCAACTCATTGGGTATACCCCCTTTCATCTCCATCTTCTTCCTCCATTTGCTTACACCTTCTTCTTCCCTTAATATTTTCTCTCTCTTCATTTCATTATCAATCTTTCATCAAAATGCCAAAATGATTGCATTTCCACGGACATATCATGTCTTCTCATCATGAATATGAATTTTATCTATTTTTTGGTGATATTTCGTGAATCAATTAATCAAAATTTTATGCGTGCTAAACAAATACATGCCAAATAGGGGAAGTTGTGCAATCCCCTATTTTTTGTGGAAATCGCCCCTCCCCGCGTTCTCTCTCTTCATCTTCTCCTTTGTCTTCTTCCTCATCTCTTCCTCCCTACTTCTCCTCCTCCTTCTATATCTTGCACCACCAAACCATCCACATCTTCTTCCCTATACCCCATCTGCTTCCACCTCCACATCTGCACCACCCTTGCACATCACCATCATTAATGGACCAACACACCTCCATCGTGACGCCTAGCTCCGTCGTACCACGTTGATGAATACCCATTCATCACTCTTTATTCTTTTATTTTAGCTACAAAACCCATGCAAAACACATGTATATTTCTGTAAATACCAATAATTATCAAAGAGCATGTATTGTGTAAAAATGAATAATTAGCATGTTTTTGTGCATAAATAAAAGAATAAAGAAATAAAAGAAAAAGAGGGAGATATTTAGAATAAATATTGAGCGACCTAATCCAAAGGGAGGGCTCAGCATGGACCTGACCGCATAAAAACCCAAGTAGAAGGAGATAGGGAAACTCATGTGTGTACATATATACTTGTATATAAATAAAAATATTTTCCTATAAATAAAAATAAAAATAAGAATGGGTGTGTATTTATATATAAATATTTGTAAATATAAAACTGAAATAAAAATAAGAAAACTAAAAAGAAATCAAAAATCCCTTCACCTTTGTAGATACACCATGTACATAAAACACTTTATCTATTTATTTATCCCTATAAATAAATAAAAATCCCATAAAAATTGTACATATTCTATATTTCATAATGTAAATAAATAAAATAAAAATTACAAAAACAACAATAAAATAAAAAAAATAAAAAAAATCAAAACCAATATTGTATATATATACCATGTACATACTTGTATATATCTATTTATTTAGCCCTTGTAATTAATAAATAAAAATAAAATAAAAATCCCAAATTATTCCAAATTTTATTATATAAATAAATAAAATATAAAATTGGAATAAAATGTCCAAAAATAAATAATTAAAAAAAATAAAAATGTATATTGTATATACCTATATATATTAATACTATATTGTACATGCCTTATTTTTATTTCAAAAAAAATAAATAAAAATCACAAAAATTAGTTTAAAATAAGAGAAACATTTTTCATGTTTTTAGTTCTACAAAATTCGGCCTTTTTCTATTTATAATTTAATTTACAAAACTTTAATAATTAGCGGGCTCTGATTGCTCCACGGGGGATGTTGACCCCCGGTCAACTCTCCCCCCAGGACCACCAGAGCCGGATCCTGCATTTTCGACCCGACTTCTTCCAATTTTCCCCGCTCGACCCGATCGCCAAATCTCAAAACCCCGGGCTCCATTTGAACCTTGTTCATCCCTGATCCACGCCCGGGGTGGGTTTTGGGGATCCGAGCTCCGATCTGATGACACGAACCTCTCCTAGCCGGACCCCTAGCACTATAAATCTCCAGCTCCGCCGTACGATTCAAGCTATTTTTGGCTCCGCCTTTCCATCCCAGGACCTCCACTGCCTTCGCCTGAGTGACAGCGAGCTGAGGGTGGTGTTGCAGTGAGGAGGGAGTGTCCAACCACTGATCCGGCAGCTCTTCGCCGCCGTGCGCCACCCAGGAGTAGCGCTCGAGCCTCGGGCATCGACGGCCCTCGAGGCAAGGACCAGGAGCTTCAGAAGCTATTCCCCAGTCGACCTCGATCATCCAGTAAGCCTAATCCTTGCTAGTTTTCTCTAATTTCCGTTTTCGCCCAATTTCATATCTCGACGTCGACCATCGATTAGCTCCATATTGTTCACCTATTTCATCGATCAACCCAACCATCATCATCGCCCTTCTCCCCTGCACGTTCTTCACCTACTCATTAAACCCCGTTCACCCCGGAACTGGGAGTCGATCTCCTTTGTCGTCGCATCGTCGGAGTTCTTCCGCCCCGACGCATCGTTCACGCACCTCGCCTCTATCCGGGTCGAGGCACTTTTCCCTCGACCCAGGAGTCTTCTGGTGTTGTTTTTCAGGTCAAAGGGACCTCATCTGGAGGTCCACATCCCAAGCACAGAGCTCCAGCTCCTCCTGCATTGTCGGGGCTCCTTGGAGCTTCTTGGCATCATCGGAGGAGTCCATCATCTGCGGGAGGCCGTGACGAGTCCATTCCACATCTTTGCAGCCCCCGAGGAGGTCCAGCGTATCTGTGGTGCTCCGGCAAAGTTCACACGAGCCGTGTTCTTTGAGGACCCTCCCGAGCTGTCCGTTCAGCCTCGCAGCTCCAGCTTTGATCATATCCGTTCACTTGAGGAGCAACCATCACCGTCATATCCGTTGGAGGTTTGATCCGGATCGTCCGAGCCGATGAGGGTCAGCCATAGCTATCAGTAGCCGTTAGATCCCCCACGTGGCATGCCCTCCACCGTCCGATCATAGCGAGGGTTACCCGAGGAGGCGCCGCTACCCCCAGCCGTCAGATCAGCCACGTGGCGCGTCCTCAACCCTCGGATCATAATAAGGGTAATTTGCTCTTATGCCCCTCCTGTTTTGTCATTTACGTTCTAGTCCTGTAAATATTTAGTCAAGTTGTTTTTATTCTGGATAGTTTGCACTTAGGACCTCGTGCTTATTTTATTTGCATTTGTACCCCTGTCTACATGGAACGCGTGCATCGTCACGTGATTTTTGTGGTGTATTTGCATCATTTGGGCTGTTATTTTAAGGTGTTATGGAATGAAATATAGTTTTCATTATTTGCATCCATACCAATGTGCATGGTTTTATTGAACATGTGATGAATTAATTGGAGAAATCGCAATATCTTCCTTGGACATTTAGCACCTGTTGCTATTAAGTCCTAGGAAGTATTTTTTATTGCACATAGGTCCCTCCGTGCCCAGTACACGTGCGTTGCGCATGAGGACTTGGAAATTTTGCACGAGGGACCCCAAGTTTCTTGTAGTTGTTACATTTCAGTCCCTAGAACTTATTTTCCTTGCATTTGGGTCCCGTGCACTGTGCCTTGTTGTTTTATTTTAATAAAATATCAAATAAAGTCCAAATTTCGTGAAAATTGGAAATGTGGCTCCTGCCATTGTGTAAAATTTTTACTAAAAATTTGGTACATTTTTGAGCATTTTTAGTATTTTTAAAAAATCAAAACCCCTTGTTTTTCTGTCTGTTCAGATTATAAAATCCCAAAAAAATATAAAAACCTCTTTAAAAATTATAAAAAAAAAATCAGATTTTGTGTGTTTTAATGTTTTTGGTTTTCCTGGCCATTTTTGGATATTTTTGGATATATAAAAACCCTAAAAATTGAAAAACGTTGAAAAACTCATAAAAATTCTAAAAAATTGTAGAAAACACCAAAAAATAAACTCTTTTTCTGAATTTTCCTTATTATTTCTATTCCTCATCAAAAAATACTTCCAGGCCTTGAAAAGACCATTTGATATTTTTAAGTGGTCTTTGAAGCCTGGCTGGACAGTAGCATTGTTTTCCTTCCTTCTTTTATTTTTAAAAAATACCCTAAAAATCATAAAATTATCAAAAATTCACCAAAAGCAGTAAAAAATATAAAAAACATAAAAATATTTTTGTTTGAATTTTTGGAGTATTTTAGAGTAATTAAATAATTGTTGAAAGTTGCTTGTTTATATTGTTTTCTTATTCTTTATCATTTAATAATCCAAAAAAATATTAAAATATTCAAATCCACCAAAAAAATATTTGTATATATTTTATTCATTTGTTGACTACTTCGTAGGCCGCAAGGCCAACTCGTGCTCCTCGAGTTCGACCCTGGGTGCTATACCAGGTTAATATCATAGCGAGACCGCTTTCTTGACTTTTTTTGTGATTCGATCTTTATTTGGTGGTCTGATTATTCTTCTTGATTAAGCTCTGAGTCCCAAGTGACTGAGGTCACAACGACCTTAGTGAGACACTTTACCTTAGTCGTTCGGGCGACTCATCAGAATGGCGCCGTTGCCGGGGAGCACGGCTTAGTAGTCGCTTTTGATTTTTCCCACGGTTTTCTTTTTTTGCGGCTCTTGTGCATATTTTGTATGTATATCATTCATTTGCATAATTTTCCAAATAACCTTGTCTGATACACTCTCCATGTTTGCTTGCGAGGGCCCGAGGATCGAGGTGGTGACTTTCGAGGAGCTGACGCAACCACGGCAATCGGAGGCGGCTCCCTTCTGCACGGAGCCGCAGGAGAGCGCGAGGAGGCAGCTGAGTGCAGGTGTAGATAGGATTAGCTTAGATTTTATTTCCTGCTATTTTGGACTATTATTGTAATAATACAAGGACACACTCATCTGGATTTTTAGACTCTCGGGGTCTGTTTCGCCGAGCACTGGTGTGCTCGGGGGACCACTCGGTTTTTGCAGTTTTCTTACGGCTTTTTACCGTTTATTTTCTGCCTTTCTGATTCTCGTGGTTTTCAGCCCCTAGCCTTAGGATTTTTGCTTGACTGTGACGTAAATAAGTAGGTCCACACACCTTAATAATTTTGCCTGTACCTATAGACCGATTAATTGGACCAATAGTAAAAATCGAATAAAATAGTCGATCCACCACCTTCGAGCCTACGTGTCGCGAGCCCACCCTGTCAAACGCTACTCCTGAACTCGACCTGTCGAGAAGAGGAGGGGTGAGCCTAGACCAGACTCTTGGATTGGAGGTTGGTGGTCGACTAGCCGTTCTGTCAAGTAGAACTGCTTGCTTAGGGCTCCGATTTCTGCTTGCATCATTTAGGTAGTTTTTATTTCAGTCTTTAAATTCTACGCAGATCATTTTGCATGTAGACTGCTCATGCATCACTTATTTTCACCATCATCTTTTTCGTCTTCTCACCCTGTTTTGGATTAAAATAACTAAGAGAACCGAAAAAATTCGTTAGGCGATTTGTTTGATTAATACCTAAAAATTTGAATCATACAATTTGGGACTGCTAACTCTATTTGACCCTAAAAGACACCACACCGAAAAACTTATCTTGGGGAGAGCAACCCCCTCCTTGCTTGGTTTTCTTGCGCGAGAGAGTGACCCACACACTAGGATAGAGCCATATCCGAGCCTCGATCAGACTACCGGCCTTTTATACGTGACAAACTTGTTGGATGATTGGATTCCTAACAGGTCACGTTAATCGCTCTGCTATCCTGACTTGATCACCTAATAAAATTGACAAGATAATTGACCGAACCTTTACGGTCTTCAGCTCGCGTTGCGTAGGTGAATCAGGGGTTTGCTTGCTGATCATTGTTGTTCCCAGATCCATCCGCCCGGCTCGCCAGATCACGATGATGGGCAGGAGGTCTCTTAGACAGCCTCTGCTGCACTGCTTTTCAGCACTCCATCCCACTCATCTAGGTCAGTTCGTGGGAGCTCAGACCCGCTCTCCGAACCCGAGTTCGACTCCGCCCTGTTCCCCCTCGACCACCCTTCTACCATTCCTGAGAGGCCAGTGCCAGATGATAGACTACAGTCAGATGATTTATGGGCACCTGAGTTTGGGTCTTTTGCCTTTGCAGAGACCATGGCCGGCAGCAGTGATGACCGCACCGGAGGTCCCCGACCAGAGCAGACATTAGTCTTGGACCAGGGTGCGATCAACTCCACCCTGATCGCCTCCCTTGACTCAGTTCAGCAGCAGTTGAGGGATCAGGGAGCATTTACGATAGAGATGAGGCGCGAGATGGAGCAGATGAGAGTCGACCGCGAGCAGCGCGGCCCAGGGGACAGACCCGATGATGCGGCAGCAGCCGCAGCAGCAGAGCCTCTGAGACTGATGCGGGAGTTGCATAACCCCGGACCGACTTTGACGCACCATTGGGTAGTAGTTCCAGCGATCGTGGGGGACTTCAAGTTCCCCCCGAACACACTTCAGCTTCTACCCTGGTTCCATGGGCTAGCTACTGAGGAGCCCCATATCCACCTTCAGGAGTTTGAGATGATCTGCAGCACAGTCCACGACAGACAGGTGGACCAGGATACCATAAGCATGATTGCCTTCCCCTTCTCACTAGCAGACAGAGCAGCCACCTGGCTGAAGCATCTGGGGAAGTTTGTCTACACTTGGGAGCAGCTCCGCACCGAGTACTGAACAAGTACTACCCACTCAGGCGGACGAATGCCGTGAGAGCCCTGATCAGTAACTTCTCCATGCTCCCCAATGAGCAATTCCACGAGGCATGGGAGAGGTTCAGAGAGTTGACAGATAGATGACCGCACCATGACATCTCGAAGTCGAACCTAGTTCAGAGCTTCTTCAGCGGGCTGACACCAGAGCTACAAGGCCTGGTGAATGCCTCTTGTGGCGGATCCTATTTCGTCAAGGATCACGATCAGGTCTGGGCCATTTATGAGGAGATGGCAGAGAACTATATGGTGATGTCCCAGACTCGACTTTACACATAGGGACGACCCCAACCACAGACCGTACAGTACCAGAGGATAGCATGGGTTGACGTCGGTCCATCCAGTTCGTCAGCGGCAGCAGCACAGGCCGAGTCCACAGCCGCTGACATGGGCATCATCAGCGAGAAGCTGGACCAGATGGAGATTATTGAGAAGAAGTAGTGCCAGGGCATCACGCAGATGGAGCAGATGGCACAGACTCTGAGTGACCTGAAGACACAGCTCATGTGTCTCCAGGAGGCACAGACGGCTTCCCAGCCCCGTCTTCAGGCACGAGGTGATCCGAGTAGCATCGGCAGCTCGTCCCAGCGCTCCATCCACCAGCAGCCTAGACAGGTTCACCTTGTACAGGCGGAGCCGTACCAGCAGCCGCAGCTTTCTTACCAGGCACAACCATCCCCAGATACTCAGATGGTGTTATACTAACCGGATCAGCCTCTGCCAGTACTCCCGCCAGCCCCTTACCAGTCAGAGCCGTTGATGGATGTCAACAGGATTTGGAACGACCGACCCCAGCCTGGTATCCGACGAGACCATCCCGGATTCCGTTGGTCGGTCGGAGGTTCCAGCTCCCAGCAACAGCCGTCAGGACAGGGTGGCCAGTACAGCCATCAGAGAGATCCACAGCAGCAGCAGTAGCCCCCAGTACACCAGCAGCAGTTACAGCAGTATGGTCCTCATCACCATCAGCAGGGACAGTCTTGGAGGCGAGAGTAGCCTCAGCAGCAGTATCATCCCCAGTCATACCCCTCTCACCCACAGCAGCAACAGCAACCTCACTACCAGAGAGGCTACTCGTCGGGTTCTCATGGGCCATCCTATGAGAACCCCGCCTTAGACGACATAGCCCGCCTCCTTACTGACGAGCAGGCTATCTTCAGACGGGAGATGGATGAGTTCTGCCAGGAGGTGCGGGAGATAGTGAGAGGGAAGGCCGCCATACCTTCCCAGATCGAGCCCAACCCGAACAACCTGAAGAGGAAGTCTGAGCAGGTAGATTTCACACACTATGCCACTCCTAGTGATACATTTGGTGATTTGTCTGCATATCTGTTTGATACTGATTTTGTCACACTAGGAGCGGTAGGACGCCAGCAGGCGGTGCCTCGTCTGAGCGACGTTCCCATGCTACTTCAGGAGCGCCAGACGAGGAGGAACACGGTACTGATACCGTGACGACAAGCCGAGTGACTAAGGTAAAGGTAGCTAAATGGTCATTGCGACCTCGATCGCTCGGCTAAGTCAATCAAGAAAAATCAGACCACTAATAAAAGATAAAATAGATCAAAAACGCGATAGCGGTCTCGCTATTGGATTAAACCTGGTATAGCGACCAGGGTCGAACTCAAGGAGCACGGGTTGGCCTCTCGGCCTACGAAGTAGTCAAAAAAAGGGATAAAATAAAAGGAGAAAATATTTTTGGTGGTTTTTAATTATTTAAGATTTTTTTGGATTTTTAATGAATTAAGAAAATAAGAAAAGTAAACAAACTCACACTTCAACAAATTATTAAATGCACTAAAAATCAATCAAAAAATCTAACAAAAATGTTTTTATGTGTTTTATAATTTTAATGTTTTTGATGAATTTTTGAGAATTTTCTGATCTTTATTTAATTTTCTAAAAATCAAACAGTGGCAGAAATCAAAGGTACTGTCCCAGCCGAGCTAAAAAGGCCTAGATAAAATATCTAAAGGCCCCAAGTTAGCTGGGAGGTAATTTTCCTTTGAAGAGATTAAAATAAGGAAAATTCAGGCACCTATTTTATTGTTTTTGGATTTTGGTTTTAATTATTAGAATTTTTATATTTTTAGGTGTTTTTCAATTTTTAGTGGTTTTTCAGTAATGGAAAATAGCCAAAATTGGCTAGAAAATCAAACACAACAAAATAGACAGTAGACAATTTTTTGTAATTTTTGGAAACTATTTAATATTTTTTTTGCGATTTTTAAAGTTAGACAGTAGCAAAATGAATGGTTTTTGATTTTTTAAAATATCAAATGAAAACCAAAATGTCCTCAAAAATCCACGAAAATTTTACACCATGGCAGGAGCCATGTATCCAATTTTCGTTGGATTTGGAGGTAATTTGCTATTTTATTCAAAAATTAAGAAGGGGTACTGTGCACAGGTACCAAAGTGCAAATACCCAAGAGTATGGGGGGTTTGGTGCAATTTACCCAGCAAAACACGCGCCACGCACGTGCCTGGGGCACTCAGGGACCCAAATGCAAGAAAATCTAGGTCCAAGGGCTTATTGGTAACAGGTACCAAAAGCCCAGGGCCCTATTCGCAAAATACCCAAGAAATAACGCACATGTCCAAATGTATCACGCACAGGGGTATAAATGCAAATAGTTGAAAACTTTCATTCATTCAAGAACAACCAGAACTACAGGTGCATACAGTGCAATTAACCCAAAGAAACCACGTGACGAAGCACGTGTCAGACCATGTACAGGGGTATAACGGCAAATAAAGACAAGCACCAGGGTCTCTATGCAAATATCCCAAAACTTAAACAACTACGCTACTTAATTGCAAGACTAAAAGCGAATAAAATACTAAAGAGGGCCTAAGGGTAAATTACCCTTTATTACGCGGACTGTTGGATGCGCGCCACGTGGAGGATCTGATGGTGGCGACCGATGGGCGATCCAGATCTCCCCTCCTCGGATCGAGCGGTGATGGATGCTCCGGAGATGGACGGCCCTGATGACGTCTGGAGCTGGAGGAGTGATCGAACGGTAGAGGAGGGTCCTCGAAGAACAGATGACCGGCGAGGTTCGCCGGCCCGTTGGCTTCGCTCCGGGGCTCCTCTGCTGTGCCTGAAGGTCGGAGAAGCTCCGCAAGGGTGTCCCGCAGCTGGTGGTGGGCTCCGATGATCAAACCGAGCTCCGAGGAGCTCTGGCGAGGTCGGCGGAGCTGCGCCTCCTGGCCTGATGTCAAAAGGCCTCAGATGGCCTTCCTTTAACCTACAAAGCTATCCAGGAGACTCGCGGGTCGAGGGCAAACTGCCTCGACCCGGTTAGGAGAAGTGACGGTGGACGATGGGGCGAGATGGACGAGCTCCAGCGAAGGGCGGACGGTGAAACTCGAATCCCAGCTCCTGTGCGAGCTGGGTTGGATGGAGGGGTGAAGAAGGTGCGCGAGAAGTCGGCGAGGGCTATGGCGATGCCTGATGATCGAATGGTGGTCGGAAGCGATGGGAATCGACGATGGACGGCGGCGGAGCGATTTGGGGGTAAATGGAAATCAGCGAAAAAGGAAAGCCTAAGGGGGTACCTGGGTGGTCGAAGAGACTAGAGAGGAGCTCAGGAAGCTCCTGGTCGTCGCATCGAGGAGTGTCTCCCTCCGAGGCTCGGTGCTCACGCTGGTGGCGGAGCAACGGCGGCGAAGCTCGCCGGATCAGTGGATACGCCTCCACTCCTCGCTTCGACGGCGCCGGACGCAAGCTGTCACTCTCGCGAGTGCGCTGGAGCTCACAGGAGGTGGATTCGAATGGCCAAAGATGGAGAATTAGGGTGGTGGAGCTCGAGCTAAATATGGGCGAGGGTCCGGGAAGACGAGGTCGGGTAGGGCGTGGAAGCGCGCGGATCCCGAGGATGCGGCTCCGGCGAGGATGTCGGATGTGTCATTAAGGATTCGGACCCGGGGTTTAGGTGGTAGGCACTCGGGTTTAGCGGGGAAAAATTCAAGAAGTAGGGGACCCGCTAAGGACCCGAGTGGAGTGGTCCTGGGGGGGTAGTTGACCGGGCGGTCAACATCCCCAGGACCCAATAGAAACAGGCCACGTGGCTGGATCTTGAAGTGAAAATTAAGGTAGCTAGGGGCCGATTTAGCAAAAACTCAAAACATAAAATATTTTTCTTTTATTTTTTTCTATTTTTTGTGATTTTTAATTAATTTTTAGAAATAAAAATAAGGTATATACATAGTATGTACTATATAGGTATATGTACATAATTAGGGTTTTTGATTTTTTTAATTATTATTTTTGTGCAATTTTATTCCTATTTTATATTTTATTTATTTCCATTATAAAATAAGGAATAAAAAGGTATTTTTATTTTATTTTAATTATTTATATACATAGATAAAATAAATACATATATACATTTATATATATGGTATATGTACAATATATTTTTGTGTTTTTAATTTTGCTTATTTTTATTTTGTTTTTGTTTTAATTGTTTTATATTTATTTGCATTTTATAATGTAGAATATTTAAAAAAATTTGGAAATTAATTTTATTTATTTACAAGGTTAAATAAATAAATATATAAGAGTGGTTCATGTACATGATGAAAGTGGTGTTTTTTGTTCTTTTTTATTTTTACCCTTTTTCTTTTATTTTTATACTTATAAATATGTACAAGTATTTACAAGCATATTTTGGGCTATTTTTATGAGGAAAAATATTATTATTATTATTTTTATTTATTTACATAAATATTTACACATGAGCCCCTATCTCCCTCTACTTTGGCTTTTATGCGGTCAGGCCCATGTTGAGCCCTCCCTTGGGTTAGGTTGCTCAATATTTATTCTAAATATTTCCCTCTTTTTCTTTTTAATCTTTATTCTTTTATTTTTGCACAAAAACATGCTAATTATTAAACTTTATACAATGCATGCTTTTGATAATTATTTGTATTTACATGAATATACATGCATTTGCAAAGGTTTTTGTAGCTAAAATATAAGAATAAAGAGTGATGAATGGGTATTCATCACCCCCCTATACTTAACTTTTGCTCGTCCCTTAGCAAACACTTATTTGAAAAAGAAGTGAAAAAGAAAGAAAGAAAAAGAAAAAGAGGGGAATGTACATGGATCAATGTTGAATATTAAACTTTCCTTCATTAAATTGAATTATGGAGCTCGATCAGATCTTTGGATTATTAATGTGTCGGAACCTTATTTAGACTTAAGCTTAAAACTCAACAGCCTCTAAGTTCCACCAATCTATGGACAAGACTCCTCAATAAACCAGATCAGAACAAGTCTACATACACAAACTCTAATGACTATGAATCTTTCCATGCAGTGTAAGTGATATGTAGCTCCCCACCTCAGAACTAACAAAGAAACAACCTCCCTCAACCTGGTAACTCTAATGCCTCGGTCTAGCAACTCTTTCCTCGAGAAGCGGGGTATTCCCTTCTAAGTTCAAGTGCAACCGGCTCAAGAAGAGGGGGAAGAAGTATAGACTTTTGGAAGCTCAGCCAGTGTAGCTAAGTCTCCCGCTGCAAGCTTCATGAGATGTAACATGGATACCATAAGCTTTTGCTTTATTTGACTATATACACTCCGGTGGTGTTATTAAATTTTCAATCCGACCCACCACTTTTTTGGAGTTCTTTTTGCATTTTTTTTCAAGTGCTTCTATACAACATATCTACATGGTGCAGCATATATACAAGAAATTTTCCTCTTGAGCCAGTAGACTATCCCTCTTTTGAAGCTTTATTGAACCCACGGCTTCTGTCTTTAGCCTTCATCACCACTAGACCAAGTTGAGACGCACTTCCTTCACTACAAGAAGAAGAGAGGTTCCGCCTAGAAGTACTACCCTCGTATGCTACCCCAAGCCAAAGGAAACTGCCTCCTCACC
Source organism: Ottelia alismoides (assembly GCA_037367405.1). Lineage (NCBI taxonomy): Eukaryota > Viridiplantae > Streptophyta > Magnoliopsida > Alismatales > Hydrocharitaceae > Ottelia > Ottelia alismoides. The sequence goes on from JAZKJV010004863.1 coordinate 187,201, forward strand.
ACCTCATCCGTGGAGAGCCATGTGTAAAGTGCTGGTGCAAGTCAAGCCATTGTCTCTAAGAGTCATGCGTGTGTTGGTAAGTGCTCTACTTAGGCTCATCAAGATGACATATGCTCATAGCCTAGTGGACTCAAAGAATTAAGTCCTTATGGACCTGAAAAGCTTAACCCTAAGCCCTATAAGGTTCCTCTTAGAGTTAGGTGGATTAAGATCTTATTCAAGCTCAATTTCTCAATTTAATTCCAGGCTTAGTTTAAATGTCAACTATCATCCAGAAAAACTATATACATATGTACACAAGATGCTTATTTACACAAATTTTACAATCATGCAAAATTTTTGAAAAATGTTTTGAAATCATGGATGAATGATGCATGAGTGCAAGTTTTGCAAAAAGATATTTACACATATTTACACAAGATTTTTGCAAACTTTTGATTTTCAAAACATTTTGGAAAAATTTTGTACTATATACATAATTTTGATACAAAAATATTTACACAAGATTTACACAAAAGATTTTTGAAATCATTTTTACAAGAATAATTTTGTACACTAGCTATTTATGTGCAAATAAAAGAATAATTATGTACAGGAAAAATTTTTAATTTTTGTGATTTTTTAAGGTTTTTAGCCAATTTATTTATTAACCTGCTCACACCAAGTACGAGTTATGGCTAAAGTATATATGAAATATATACATACCCCCCCCTATACTTAGCTCGAACGATGTCCTCAGAGTGATCAAGAGCGATGAAGAAGACATAACTCGTGCTTAGTAAAAGGAAGTGAAAAGGAATGGCTAAGTACAGAAACGAATAAATGAATAGAAAGAGAGGAACTCGGTGGTTTCCCCCTATACTTAGGATTAACTAATCCTAAGTATAGCAAGCTGTACATGAAGGGAAATCCGAGTGAAGAAGATACAGAGTCTGCCCCCCCTATACTTAGGGTCTAATATCCCTAAGTATAGGCAGCAAAACAGGGGCAGAAAGAATGAAAAGAATACCCGCAGGTCCTACATCCCCCCTATACTTAGGGTAAGTACACCCTAAGTCTAACATAATCATAAGATGAGGAAAGGGATGTGGGACTAAAGAATAGAATGATATGGACAACTGGATCTATACAAGTCGGAAGAACAGTGATAATCAGGCGTGAGATGCAAAAGATGCGAGTCAAGAGACCACATCTCACGCAAAATGAATAGGGGCAAGATCAACGACCCCGCGGCTCATGATCTAGAAATGGCTTGAGCCGCTGGCCGTTCACTCGAAAGGTACTCTCAGAAGACAACTCGGATATATTAATGCTACCGTTGTCGTGTACCTTTCTGACCAAGTAGGGTCCCTTCCATTTGCTCTGCAGCTTCCCTGGAAACAAACGGAGCCTCGCATCAAACAGCCATACTCTCTGACCAATCTCAAAATGCTTGTGGCTGATATGAGAATCATGCCACTCCTTTACTTTCTCCTTATACTATAGGCTGTTTGAGAAAGCTGTATCTCTAAGCTCTTCCAGGGCAGCTAACTCTGCCCTCCTCTGGTCTCCTACACCATCTGGATCCATAAGAATATCTGTAACTGCCCAAAGTGACTTGTGCCTCAGCTCAATAGGTAAATGGCACGGCTTGACATATACGAGGCGAAAGGGAGATGTGCCCAATGGTGTCTTGAAAGAAGTCCTATATGCCCACAAAACCGAGTCCAAAAGCTGTGACCAATCCTTTCGGTCAGGGCGGACGACTTTCTGCAAAATAGTCTTGATCTCCCTGTTCGAGACCTCGGCTAGACCATTTGTCTGTGGATGGTAAGGTGTAGCAACACGATGGTCTATACCGAACTCGCTAGCAAGGGCCTTCACCTGGTCGTTGATGAAATGAGACCCCCCATCAGAAATCAGAGCTCGTGGAACCCCGAACCGCGTGATGATGTGCTTCCTCAAAAATATGCAAACTATCCTCGCATCGGTGGCGCGGGCGGGGATGGCCTCAACCCAACGACTAACATAATCAACGGCCAACAGAATGTACTCAAATCCCTGACTCTTAGGGAATGGACCCATGAAATCGATGCCCCATGCATCAAAAACCTCACAGAAATGAATGGGCTGCATCGGCATCATATCACGTTGTCCACAAGTGCCCATCCTCTGACAGTCAGTACACCTCTTCACGAACTCATCAGAGTCCTTGAAGAGGGTAGGCCACCACAAGCCGGATTGGAGCACTTTCTGTGCCGTTTTCCTCCCAGAATGATGTCCTCCTGCCTCAAGCTTGTGGCAGTAAGTGAGGACGCTATGGTGTTCCTCCTGAGGAATGCACCGACGCCAGACGCTATCCCCTCCTTCGTGGTAAAGGATGGGATCCTCCCAGTGGTAGGACTTGGCCTTTGCAAGGAAGGTCTCAAGCCTCTGCCTGGGCCAATCTTGTGGGACTTTCCCAGCAACGAGAAAGTTCACAATATCGGCGTACCACGAGAGTGAGGCGATAGCAAGGATCGCCTCTTCTGGGAAGGTATCTCGAATGGGATCAATCTGCTCAGACTCCTCAGGCTACTCTAAACGGGAGAGATGATCCGCCACCACATTCTTGACTCCAGGCTTATCCTTGATCTCAATGTCGAACTCCTGGAGTAGAAGGATCCATCTAGTAAGTCTGGCCTTAGCATCCTTCTTTGCCATGAGGTACCCGATGGCGGTGTGATCTGTGTACAAAGTCACTCTAGATCCAATGATATACGATCAAAACTTATCTAGGGCGAACACTACGGCTAGCATCTTCTTCTCTGTGACCGTGTAATTCCGCTGGGCAGAATCCAATGTGCGGCTAGCATAGTGAATGGCAAATGGAACTCCATCCTCCTCTGTCCCAGCACTGCCCCTACGGCAAAATCGGAGGCATCCGTCATGATCTCGAATGGGAGAGACCAATCAGGCGGCTGAAGGACAGGAGCCTCAATCACACACTGCTGGAGAGTCGCAAAGGACGAAAGACACTTGTCATCGACAAGGAACTCGATGTCTTTCGTCAAGAGGTCAGTCAACGGTCGGGCAATCCTGCTGAAATCCTGAATAAATCTCCTATAAAATCCAACGTGCCCCAGGAATGACCGTAGCTGCCTCAAATTGGACGGCGGTGCGAGTTTGCTAATGACATCAACCTTGGCCGGATCAACCTCCATGCCCCTGTTGGAGATGATGTGGCCAAGCACCGTCCCTTGAGTCACCATGAAGTGACTCTTCTCCCAAGATAGAACCAAATGGTACTCAATACATCGCTGGAGTACTCGGTCTAGGCAGTCAAGACAGGAGTCGAATCCGTCGCCGTAGATCGAGAAATCGTCCATGAAGACCTCCAAACACTCCCCTACCATGTCCGAAAAGATCGACAGCATGCACCTCTGAAAAGTCGCAGGGGCATTGCATAGCCCAAATGGCATGCGTCGAAAGGCATATGTACCAAAGGGACAGGTAAAGGTGGTCTTCTCCTGATCCTCAGGAGCGATGGCCATCTGGTTGTAGCCCGAGTACCCATCCAGGAAGCAATAATGGCTCTTCCCTGCCAGTCTCTCAATGATCTGGTCAATAAAAGGCAGGGGAAAATGGTCCTTCTTGGTGGCCTGGTTGAGTCTCCTGTAGTCAACACAGACCCTCCAAGAGGTGGGTACACGTGTAGCAATCTCCTCTCCCGACTCACTGATCACAGTCGTGATGCCCGTCTTCTTGGGCACCACATGCAAGGGGCTAACCCACTTGGAGTCGGAAATGGGATAAATAAAATCTGCACTCCACCATTTTGATATTTCCTTCATCACGACCTCTCTCAGGTTGGGGTTCAGCCGCCGCTGGAACTCACGCGACGGCTTCGCCCCCTCCTCGAGATAGATATGGTGGGAGCACACTGATGGACTAATCCCATGGAGATATGTTATGCTCCATCTGATTGCCTTGCGGTTCTTTTCAAGAACCCCCATCAAACAGGATTCCTTCTCTCCAGTCAGATCGGTAGAGATGATGACTGGGTACATCTCAGGCTCGCCCGCAAGGAACCGATACTTCAGCGAAGTAGGGAGCGGCTTCAGCTCTGGACAGCTGGGCGCTGGCAATTCTGGCTTCAGAAGAAAATGTGTCAATGCTGCTAAGTCTGCCAAATCTGCCTGGGAGAAAGAAAGCGAACTCTCGCAAACTAGATCTGGGGGAGGCTGCTCAACTGTGTTGTCTCTGATCTGCTCTGCCTCTACCTCCTCCTCATCTGTAGGCTCTGGGGGACTCAGGTCTGGCATCTGATCATCACAATCTGCCCAATCAGACTCTGAATCCGAGGGATCTGCATCAAACAAGGTGGCATCAATACCACCATCACTAAGAACCGTGTCGCGGTCGAGAACCGGCTCTGCTGCCTCTGTAATATCCTGGACCAGAGCTGTGCTCTCCAAGCTCTCATGGATGTCTGGCCCATCGTCTGTCAGCTGTTCTGAATCTGTGTTGGCCTCTGAGCGTGCTCTCTCTCTGGCTCTGTAGTCCTCGACCGTCTCTATTTGTATACTCTCGCCCTCGACGCGAAAGTATACCTTCCCGCTATCATGATCAGTCACCGCCTTGGCTGTGGCCAAGAACGGACGACCAAGGATGATGGGGGTCTCGGCCACTGAATCAGGGATCTCCATGTCCAACACTACGAAGTCCACGGGGAATTTCATGCCCTGAATCGTGACGATAACATCTCGCAACAACCCCTTCGGCCTCTTGACAGATCGATCAGTAAACTGAAGGACTGTCCTGCTCTGTCTAAGAGTGCCCAACTCGAAGCGGTCGAGAAGGACTGCCGGAAGGAGGTTGATCGACGATCCGCTATCCAACAGAGTCCGGTCGAACCTCTGCTCACTAATATGGCATCTGACATACGGGGCCCCTGAATCTGGCCTCTTGGCCGGCAGGACGGTTCTGGATCGCGAAACACGTGGCTTTCGTCAGCACATGAATCTCTGATGTGTGGTTCCTCCTCCTCCTCCTGACTGTGGTCTTGTCTCTCAAAGATCGCTGAAGAAGGGGGATGTGCTGCAAAGCCTCCTGAAGGGTCAGTTGTATGTGAAATCTGTCGATCATGCTCTTGCTGAACTCCTCCCCGCTCTCTCTTTTTGGGTCTTTTCTTTTTTCTTCCCCTTCCCCATCTGAAGGGCTCTAGGGAAGGGATCACAGGGTCCTTCTCAGATGAAGGACTAGGAAAAGGCCTAGACGGGTAGACGGCCGGATCCGCACATACATCAAGCACCACAGTGGGACCAGAAGAAACTAAACCTTTTCCTTTATTCACAACAGTGTTCTGAAATACATGAGAATGAGGAAAAACATCTGATCTCTCTACACAAACACCGGTGGCCTCAGTACCACCACGGGCTGGCTCTGCTCCTCTGGTGGCATCAACACCACCTCCTCTAACTGGTGAAGTGGCGGCCTCAGAACCGTCAGTGGAATCAGCATCCTTGGTGGCATCAGTACCACCGTCATCATCATGTGCGGCCTCAGTACCGCTCTCCTCCTCCTCATCTGGCGCCCTGGGTGGATCCTCGAGTCGTCGCTCAGATGAGGCGCTGCCTGCTGGTGCTCTACCGCTCCTAAGTGTAACAAAATCAGCATCAAATAGATCCGCAAACATATCATCAAATGGATCACTAAGAGTGGCATGCTCAGTGGAAACTACCTGCTCAGATTTCCTCTTCAAGCTGTTCGGATTCAGCTCTATCTGTGCAGGGATGGCGGCCTTCCCTCTCATCAGGTCCCGCATCTCCTGGCGGAACTCGTCCATCTCCCGTCTAAATGTAGCCTGCTGGTCTGTGAGGAGGCGGGCTACGTCATCCAAGGTGGAGCTCTCCTGATGGCCCGACGGGTAGCCTCTCTGGTAATGAGGCTGCTGGAACTGGTGCTGCTGCTGCTGAGAGGGGTAGGAGGAAGGATGCTACTGCTGGTGTGGCTGGTGAGCCTGATGCTCACGTCTCCAAGACTGTCCCTGCTGCTGATAGGGACGAGGAACGAAGGATGACTGCTGATGTGACTGATAGGCTGGGGGCTGCTGCTGCGGCTGGTGATCTCTCTGCTGGCCATACTACCCTCCCTGACCGGATGACTGCTGCTAGGGCTGGGTACCTCCACTCCCCCACCTGAATCCGGGATGGTCTCGTCAGATCCCAGACTGGGGCGGTCATACCAAATCCCGTTGACATCCATCAACGGCTCTGCATCGTATGGGGCTGGAGGGAGTACTGCCAGAGGCTGATCCGGCTGGTATACCACCATCTGCATGTCTGGAGATGGTGGTGACTGGTAGGAGGGCTGCTGCAGCTGGTACGGCTCCGCCTGTACAAGGTGAACCTGTCTAGGCTGCTGAAAGGAGCTGGAGTGCTGGGACGAGCTGCTGCTACCACCGGTATCGCCTCGCGACTGAAGACGGGGCTGTGAAGCCGTCTGTGCCTCCTGGAGACACATGAGCTGGTTCTTCATGTCGCTCAGAGTCTGTGCCATCTGCTCCATCTGCGTGATGCCCTGGCACTGCTTCTTCTCGATCAGCTCCATCCGGTCCAACTTCTCGCTGATAATACCCATATCCACAGCGGACGACTCTGCCTGTGCTGCTGCAACTGCGGACGAACTGGATGGACCGGCATCGACCCGTGCTATCCTCTGGTACTGCACGAGTCCTGGCTGCTGCTGGGGTCTCCCCTGTGTGTACAACCGGGTCTGGGACATCACCATGTAATTCTCGGCCATCTCCTCGTAGTTGGTCCAGACCTGGTCGTGATCCTTGGCGAAATAGGACCCGTCGCAAGAAGCATTCACCAGGCCCTGGAGTCTGGTGTCAACCCGCTGAAGAAGCTCTGAACAAGGTTCGGCTTCGAGATGTCGTGGTGCGGGCATCGATCTGTGAGCTCACGGAACCTCTCCCATGCCTCGTGGAATTGCTCGTTGGGGAGCATGGAGAAGGTGTTGATCAGGGCCCTCGCTGCATTCGTCCGCCCGACTGGATAGTACTTGTTCAAGTACTCGGTGCGGAGCTGCTCCCATGTGTAAACAAACTTCCCCAGATGCTTCAGCCAGGTGGCTGCTCTGTCTGCTAGAGAGAAGGGGAAGGCGATCATCATGATCGTGTCCTGCTCCACCTGACGGTCGTGGACAGTGCTGCAAATCATCTCAAACTCCTGCAGGTGGAGATGAGGCTCCTCTGTGGCCAATCCGTGGAATCGGGGAAGAAGCTGCAAGGTGTTCGGGGGGGACTTGAAGTCCATCACGATCGCTGGAAGTACCACCCAGCGGTGTGTCAAGGTCGACCCGGGATTGTGGTTCTCCCGCATCCGATCTAAGTGGTGGTGGTGGTGCTCCTCCTGCTCCTGCTGCTGCGGCTGCTGCCGCGGCTGCGGCTGCTGCGGCAGCTGCCACATCGTCGGGTCCTCCTCCTGCTCCTCCTCTGCGGTTGGCTCTCAACTGCTCAAACTCTCGCCTCATGTCCATCATGAAAGCTCCCTGATCCCTCAGTTACTGTTGCACTGACTCGAGGGAGGCGATCAGGGTGGAGTTGATCGAACCCTGGTCCAGGACAAAATGCTGCTCTCCTCGTGGACCTCCAGGGTGATCCTCAGAACTGCCGGCCATGGCGTCTGCAAAATCAAACAAGCCAAACTCAGGTGCTGCCTAATCTGTGAGTCTCTCCTCTGGCTCATATCTCTTAGAACCGAAAGAAAGGGGTCGAGGGGGAACAGGGCGGAATCGTACTCGGGCTCGGAGAGCTGGTCTCGGCTCTCGCAGGCCAACCTAGATGATCGGGTAGACGTGCTGAAAGCGGTGCAGCCAGAGGCTGCCTAAGAGAGCGTCTACCCATCATCTTGATCTGGCGAGTAGTGCGGATGAGATCTGGAGAAACTATGATCAGAATGCAAACCCCCGGTTCACCAACGCAACGCGAGCTGAAGACCATAAAAGCTCGGTCAAATTATCTTGTCAATTTTTATTAGGTGAACACACAAGATATCAGAGCGCTTACGTGACCTGTTGGGATACCCGATGCTACCCCAACCGACTGGCCCGCACGGAAGAGTCGGTAGTCAGCTAGAAATAACACCGGAGGGCTCTACCTTAGGGTGCGGGTCACTCTCTCACGCATCCAAACCATACAATGAGGGGGTTGCTCTCCCCAAGACAAATTTTTAGGGTGAGTGTCTCTTTAGGGTCAATAATTTTATCCAGTCCCAATTTTATGATTTTTCTTTTTAATATTTTTCAAATAGAAAACAAACGCCTAACGAATTTTTCGGTTCTCCTGATTATTTAATCCAAAACAGGGGGAGAAGACGAAAAAGCCGATGCGCGAGAAATCAATGATGCATGCAGAGATAGAAATGCGTACCTTGTCTCCAGCACTCTACATGCAAGTGATCCGCGTAGAATTTAAAGACAGGAAATAAACTACCTAAATGATGCAGGCGGAAAGCCGAGTCCCTAAACAGCAGTGCTACTCGAAAGAACGGCTAGCCGACCACTAGCCTCCAATCCAGAGGGTCCGGTCTAGACCCACCCCTCTCTTCACGACAGGTCGAGTTCAGGAGTAGCGCTTGACGGGGTGGGCTTGCAGCGCGTAGGCTCGGAGGTGATGGAATGGCTATTTTATTATTATTTTTATTATAGGTCCAATTACCATACTATAGGAACAAGCAATTATATTAGGGTGTTTGGATCCTATGAATTACGTCACAATCAAGTAGAAAATCCTACGGCTAGGGGCTCGATCAAAAACCGCGTAAACACCGGAAAAGGCAGTAAGAGGGAAAGAAAACAAAACCACGTAAAAGCCGCGAAAAGCCTAAGGGTCCCCCGAGCACACCGGTGCTCGGCGAAACAGACCCGCTAAGTCAACCACAGTCCAAAGTGTCCAGTCTGAGTCCCTGTATTATTACAATAATAATCAAAAGTCTAATCTAAACCTCACCCACTCAACTCTCTCTCTCGCTCTCTCCTGCGGCTCCGTAAAGAAAGGAGCCGCCTCCGAGTCTCGTGGTTGCATCGGCTACTCGAAATCGGCCGCCTCGGTCCTCGGGCCCTCGCAAGAAACAGAGACAAGTGGTCAGTCCAAATTATTTAAATAATGTCAGAAGAAATATAGCTACAGAAATCTATACAAAAAGCCGCGAAAAGAAAACCGCGGAAAGAAATGAATCGACTACTAAGCCGTGCTCCCCAGCAACGGCGCCATTCTGATGGCACGAAATCCGAGCGACTAAGGTAAAGGTATCTAGATGGTCGTTGTGACCTCGGTCACTCAGGCGTGCCAATCAAGAAAAATCAGACCACTAATAAAAGATAAAATAGATCAAAAATGCGATAGCGGTCTTGCTATTGGATTAACCTGGTATAGCGACTAGGGTCGAACTCAAGGAGCACGGGTTGGCCTCTCGGCCTACGAAGTAGTCAAAAAAAGGGATAAAATAAAAGGAGAAAATATTTTTGGTGGTTTTTAATTATTTAAGATTTTTTTGGATTTTTAATGAATTAAGAAAATAAGAAAAGTAAACAAACTCACACTTCAACAAATTATTAAATGCACTAAAAATAAATCAAAAATTCTAACAAAAATGTTTTTATGTGTTTTATAATTTTTAATGTTTTTGGTGAATTTTTGAGAATTTTTTGATCTTTATTTAATTTTCTAAAAATCAAACAGTGGCAGAAATCAAAGGTATTGTCCAGCCGAGCTAAAAGGGCCTAGATAAAATACCTAAAGGCCCCAAGTTAGCTAGGAGGTAATTTTCCTGTGAAGAGATGAAAATAAGGAAAATTCAGGCACCTATTTTATTGTTTTTGGATTTTTGGTTTAATTATTATAATTTTTATAAGTTTTTAGGTGTTTTTCAATTTTTAGTGGTTTTCAGTAATGAAAAAATAGCCAAATTGTCTAGAAAATCAAACACAACAAAATAGACAGAAGACAATTTTTTTTGTAATTTTTGGACACTATTTAATATTTTTTTGCGATTTTTAAAGTTAGACAGTAGCAAAATGAATGGTTTTTTATTTTTTAAAAATATCAAATGAAAACCAAAATGTCCTCAAAAATCCACGAAAATTTTACACCATGGCAGGAGCCATGTGTCCAATTTTTGTTGGATTTGGAGGTAATTTGCTATTTTATTCAAAAATTAAGAAGGGGTATTGTGCATAGGGACCAAAGTGCAAATACCCAAGAGTCTGGGGGGTCTGGTGCAATTTACCCAGCAAAACACGCGCCATACGCGTGCTTGGGGCACTCAGGGACCCAAATGCAAGAAAAGTTAGGTCTAAGGGCTTATTGGTAACAGGTACCAAAAGCCCAGGGCCCTATTCGCAAAATACCCAAGAAATAACGCACGTGTCCAAATGTATCACGCACAGGGGTATAAATGCAAATAGTTGAAAACTTTCATTCATTCAAGAACAACCAGAACTACAGGTGCATACAGTGCAATTAACCCAAAGAAACCACGTGACGAAGCACGTGTCAGACCATGTACAGGGGTATAACGGCAAATAAAGACAAGCACCAGGGTCTCTATGCAAATATCCCAAAACGTAAACAACTACGCTACTTAATTACAAGACTAAAAGCGAAATAAAATACTAAAGAGGGCCTAAGGGTAAATTACCCTTTATTACGCGGACTGTTGGATGCGCGTCACGTGGAGGATCTGATGGTGGCGAACAATGGGCGATCCAGATCTCCCCTCCTCGGATCGAGCGGTGATGGATGCTCCGGAGATGGACGGCCCTGATGACGTCTGGAGCTGGAGGAGTGATCGAACGGTAGAGGAGGGTCCTCGAAGAACAGATGACCGGCGAGGTTCGCCGGCCCGTTGGCTTCGCTCCGGGGCTCCTCTGCTGCGCCTGAAGGTCGGAGAAGCTCCGCAAGGGTGTCCCGCAGCTGGTGGTGGGCTCCGATGATCCAACCGAGCTCCGAGGAGCTCTGGCGAGGTCGGCGGAGCTGTGCCTCCTGGCCTGATGTCAAAAGGCCTCAGATGGCCTTCCTTTAACCTGCAAAGCTATCCAGGAGACTCGCGGGTCGAGGGCAAACTGCCTCGACCCGGTTAGGCGATGTGACGGTGGACGATGGGGCGAGATGGACGAGCTCCGGCGAAGGGCGGATGGTGAAACGCAAATCCCAGCTCCTGTGCGAGCTGGGTTGGATGGAGGGGTGAAGAAGGTGCGCGAGAAGTCGGCGAGGGCTATGGCGATGCCCGATGATCGAATGGTGGTCGGAAGCGATGGGAATCGACGATGGACGACGGCGAAGCGATTTGGGGGTAAATGGAAATCAGCTAAAAAGGAAAGCCTAAGGGGGTACCTGGGTGGTCGAAGAGACTGGGGAGGAGCTCAGGAAGCTCCTGGTCGTCGCCTCGAGGAGCGTCTCCCTCTGAGGCTCGGTTCTCACGCTGGTGGCAGAGCAACGGCGGCGAAGCTCGCCGGATCAGTGGATACGCCTCCACTCCTCGCTTTGACGGCGCCGGACGCAAGCTGTCACTCTCGCGAGTGCGCTGGAGCTCACAGGAGGTGGATTCGAATGGCCAAAGATGGAGAATTAGGGTGGCGGAGCTCGAGCTAAATATGGGCGAGGGTCCGGGAAGACGAGGTCAGGTAGGGCGTGGAAGCGCGCGGATCCCGAGGATGCGGCTCCGGCGAGGATGTCGGATGTGTCATTAAGGATTCAGACACGGAGTTTAGGTGGTAGGCACTCGGGTTTAGCGGGGAAAAATCCGAGAAGTAGGGGACCCGCTAAGGACCCGAGTGGAGTGGTCTTGGGGGGGGGGGGTAGTTGACCGGGCGGTCAACATCCCCAGGACCCAATAGAAACGGGCCACGTGGCTGGATCTTTAAGTGAAAATTAAGGGTAGCTAGAGGCCGATTTAGCAAAAACTCAAAACACAAAATATTTTCTTTTATTTTTTTCTTTTTTTTGTGATTTTTAATTAATTTTTAGAAATAAAAATAAGGTATATACATAGTATGTACTATATAGGTATATGTACATAATTAGGGTTTTTAATTTTTGATTTTTTTTAATTATTATTTTTGTGCAATTTTATTCCTATTTTATATTTTATTTATTTCCATTATAAAATAAGGAATAAAAAGGTATTTTTATTTTATTTTAATTATTTATATACATAGATAAAATAAATACATATATACATTTATATATATGGTATATGTACAATATATTTTTGTGTTTTTAATTTTGCTTATTTTTATTTTGTTTTTGTTTTAATTGTTTTTATTTTATTTATTTGCATTTTATAATGTAGAATATTTACAAAAATTTTGGAAATTAATTTTATTTATTTACAAGGTTAAATAAATAAATATATAAGAGTGGTTCAAGTACATGATGAAAGTGGTGTTTTTGTTATTTTTTATTTTTACCCTTTTTCTTTTGTTTTTATACTTATAAATATGTATAAGTATTTACAAGCATATTTTGGGCTATTTTTGTGAGGAAAAATATTATTTTTTTATTTATTTACATAAATATTTACACATGAGCCCCTATCTCCCTCTACTTTGGCTTTTATGTGGTCAGGCCCATGTTGAGCCCTCCCTTGGGTTAGGTTGCTCAATATTTATTCTAAATATTTCCCTCTTTTTCTTTTTAATCTTTATTCTTTTATTTTTGCACAAAAACATGCTAATTATTAAACTTTATACAATGCATGCTTTTGATAATTATTTGTATTTACATGAATATACATGCATTTGCAAAGGTTTCTGTAGCTAAAATATAAGAATAAAGAGTGATGAATGGGTATTCATCATACCGCGAGAGTTGATGACGGTGGTACTGATGCCACCATGGATGTTGATCCCACCAGCGGTACTGAGGCCGTCGTTTCACCAGATGGAGGAGGTGGTACTGATGCCGCCGTTGTTGCCGAGCCAGAGCGCGGTACCGATGTCGCACGTCTACCAGCCGAGGGTGGTGCTCATGCCACCATTTTCACTTCTGAGAGTCCTGTAGTCTTTCCGTCTGTACATGTATCTCAGGACATTTCTGGCAATAAAGGAAAGGGTTTGTTTTCTTCTGGTCCACCTGTGTATCCCCTTCCCTAGAGAACTCCACATGGGGAAGGGGAAGAAAATAGAAAATCCGAAAAAAGAGACAGCAGGAAGAGTTCAGCCAGCAGATGATCGACCGTTTCCACATTCAGCTGACTTTTCAGGAGGCTTTGCAGCACATCCCTCTACTCCAGCGTTCGCTCAGAGACAGGACCACAGTTAGGAGGAAGAGGAGGAACCACCATTCAGAAATCCATGTGTTGACCAGAGCCACATGTTTCGCGATTCAGAAATGTCTGCCTGCCAAGAGGCCAGATTCAGGAGCCTCGTATGTCAGATGCCATATTAGAGAGCAGAGGTTCAATCGCACTCTATTAGACAGCGGTTCTTCGATCAACCTACTTCCGACATCCCTTCTCAACCTCTTCGAGTTGGGCACTCTACGAAAGAGCAGGATAGTCCTTCAGTTTGCTGATCGATCTGTCAAGAGGTCGAAGGGATTGCTGAGGGATGTTGTCGTCATGATTCAGGGCCTGCAATTCCCCGTGGACTTCGTAGTGTTGGACATGGAGATCAATGAGTCAGTGACCGATACCCCCATCATTCTAGGTCGCCCGTTCTTGGCCACAGCCAAGGCAGTGACCGACCATGATAGTGGGAAGGTATACTTTCGCGTCGAGGGCGAGAGTGTACAAATAGATACGGACGAGGACATCAGAGTCAGAGATTCATCTTGCTCAGAGACTACTTCCGATTTAGAGCAGATGATAAAGACAGGGCCAGACATCCACCAGGACTACGATTTTGTGATCACGGATGATGAGGCAGTATGGGCAGATCCAGACGCACAGGCTATCCTCTCACCTTCAGAGTCCGCTGATGTAGAGACGCCAGAAGAGGAGAGCTTGGAGAGTGCATTCCTAGTCCAGGATACTTTTGAGGCAGCAAAGCTAGTTCGAGACCGCGAGACAGATTTGTTTTGTGATGACGGTGGTACTGAGGCCACCATGGATGATACAGATCCCTCAGAGTCAGATTTTGATTGGACAGATTTTGATGATTATATACCAGATCTGACTTCCACTGAGCATGTAGCTAGGGAGGAGGTAGATGCCATGCAGAGCAGAGACAGCCCAGTTGAGCCACCTTCTCCAGATCCCGTTTGCGACAGAGAGTTCTCATTTTCCCGAACAGATTTGGCAGCATACACTCGGATTCTTCAGAAGCCAGATTTGTCAGCACCAGTTTGTCCAGAGCTGAAGCCACTACCTACGTCGTTGAAGTATAGGTTCCTTGCGGGTGAGCATGAGATGTACCCAGTCATCATCTCTGCTGAGTTGACTAGAGAGCAAGAATCCCGTCTGATGGGGGTTCTTGAAAAGAACCGCAAGGCGATAGGATAGAGTCTAGCAGATCTCCAGGGGATCAGTCCGGCTCTATTCTCTCACCACATCTATCTCGAGGATGAGGCAAAGCCGTCGCGTGAGTTCCAACGGCGGCTGAACCCGAATCTGAGAGAGGTTGTCATGAAGGAAATTTCGAAGTGGTGGAGCGTCGATTTTATCTACCCCATCTCTGACTCCAAGTGGGTCAGTCCGTTACATGTGGTGCCCAAGAAGATGGTCATCACTACAGTGATTACGGAGTCCGGAGAGGAGATTGCTACCCGGGTACCCACTTCTTGGAGGGTCTGCGTAGATTACAGACGACTCAACCAAGCCACCAAGAAGGACCATTTCCCCTGCCCTTTATAGATCATATCATTGAGAGACTGGCAGGGAAGAGTCACTACTACTTTTTGGATGGGTACTCTGGCTACAACCAGGTGGCCATTGCGCCCGAGGACCAGGACAAGACTACTTTCACCTGTCCCTTTAGGACATATGCCTTCAGACGCATTCCATTTGGGCTATGCAATGCCCCTGCGACTTTTTAGAGATGCATGTTGTCTATCTTTTCGGACATGGTGGGGGAGTGCTTGGAGGTATTCATGGATGTTTTCTCGGTCTACGGCGACGGATTCGATTCTTGTCTTGACTGCCTAGACCGAGTCCTTCAGCGATGCATGGAGGTTCGTCTGGTATTATCTTGGTAGAAGAGTCACTTCATGGTGACTCAAGGGACGGTGCTTGGCCATATCATCTCCAACAGGGGCATGGAGCTTGATCCAGCCAAGGTGGATGTAATTAGCAAACTCGAACCACCGTCCAACCTGCGACAGTTACGGTCTTTTCTGGGGCACGTTGGTTTCTACCGGCGATTCATTCGTGATTTCAGTAGGGTTGCCCGACCGTTGACTGATCTGCTGATGAAAGACACCGAGTTTCTTATCTATGACAAGTGTCTTTCGTTGTTTGAGACTCTCAAGAGATGTGTGATAGAGGCTCATGTCCTTCAGCCACCTGATTGGTCTCTCCCATTCGAGATCATGACGGACGCCTACGATTTTGCCGTGGGGGCCGTGCTAGGACAGAGGAGGGATGGAGTCCCATTTGCTATTCACTACGCTAGCCGTACATTGGATGCCACGCAACGGAACTACACAGTCACTGAGAAGGAGATGCTGGCCGTAGTCTTTGCCCTAGATAAGTTCAGATCGTACATTATCGGATATAGAGTGACCATCTTACTGATCATACCGCCATCAGGTACCTCATGGCAAAGAAAGATGCCAAAGCTAGATTAACCAGATGGATCGTTTTACTCCAGGAGTTTGACATAGAGATTAAGGATAAGCCTGGAGTCAAGAATGTGGTGGCGGATCATCTCTCCCGATCGGAGTATCTTGAGGATTCTGAGCAGATGACCCTATTTGTGACCTTCCCAGATGAGGCGATCCTTGCTATCGCCTCGCTCCCATGGTATGCCGATATTGTGAACTATCTTGTCGCCAAGAAAGTTCAACAAGATTGTCCTAGGCAGAAACTTGAGACCTTCCTTGCGAAGGCCAAGTTTTACCATTGGGAGGATCCCATCCTTTACCACGAGGGAGGGGATAGTATCTGGCGTAGGTGCATTCCTCAGGAGGAGCACCACAGCGTCCTTACTTACTGCCACAAGCTAGAGGCAGGAGGACATCACTCAGGGAGGAGAACGACACAGAAAGTGCTCTAATCCGGCCTATGGTGGCCTACTCTCTTCAAGGACTCTGATGAGTTTGTGAAGAGATGCAATGACTGTCAGAGGATGAGCACTTGTGGATAGCGTGATATGATGCCGATGCAGCCCATACACTTCTGCGAGGCTTTTGACGCATGGGCCATCGATTTCATGGGTCCATTACCCAAGAGTCAGGGATTCGAGTACATTCTGTTGGCCATTGATTATGTGAGTCGTTGGGTTGAGGCCATCCCCGCCCGAACCGCAGATGCGAGGACTGTTTGCAGATTTTTGAGGAGAAATATCATTTCACGGTTCGGGGTGCCTAGAGTGTTGATATCTGACGGGGGGTCTCATTTCGTCAACGACAAGGTAAAGGCCCTTGCTAGCGAGTTCAGCATAGACCATCGAGTTGCCACTCCATACCACCCTCAGACGAATGGTCTTGCTGAAGTGTCGAACAGGGAGATCAAGACTATATTGCAGAAAGTCATCCGCCCTGATCGAAAGGATTGGTCACAGCTTTTGGACTCGGTCTTGTGGGTATATCAGACGTCTTTCAAGACTCCTTTGGGTACATCTCCCTTTCGCCTCATTTATGGCAAGCCGTGCCATTTACCTGTTGAGCTGAGACATAGGTCACTTTGGGCAGTCACTGATATACTTTTGGATCCAGATAGTGTAGGAGACCAGAGGAGGGCAGAGTTAGCAGCCTTGGAGGAGCTTCGTGATACAGCCTTTTCAAACAGCCTACATTATAAGGAGGGAGTAAAGGAGTGGCACGATTCTCATATCAGCCACAAGCAGTTTGAGCCAGGACAGAGAGTATGGTTGTTTGATGCTAGGCTTAGATTATTCCCAGGGAAGCTACAGAGCAAATGGAAGGGACCGTATTTAGTGAGAAAGGTACACGACAATGGGAGTATTGAAATATCTGAGTTGTCTTCTGAGAGTACCTTTCGAGTGAACGACCAGCGGCTCAAGCCACATCTAGATCATGAGCTGCGGGTCGTTGATGTTGCCCCTATTCACTTTGCATGAGATGTGGTCTCTTGACTCACATCTATTGCATCTCACTCCTGATTATCACTGTTCTTCCGACCTGTATAGATCCAGTTGTCCATATCACTCTATTCTTTAGTCCCACATCCCTTTTCTCATCTTATGATTATGTTATACTTAGGGTGTACTTTACCCTAAGTATAGGGGGGATGTAGGACTCTCAGGTATTCTTTTGATTCTTTCTACCCCTGTTTTGTTGCCTATACTTAGGGATATTTCACCCTAAGTATGGGGGGGGGGTAGACTCTGTACATCCGTCACTCGAATTTTCCTTCATGTACAACTTGCTATACATAGGATTACTTGATTCTGAGTATAGGGGGAATCACCGAGTTCTCTTCATTCTATTCTTTCATTTATCTCTGTATATAGCCATTCCTTTTCACTACCATATACTAAGCACGAGTTATGTCTTCTTCATCGCTCTTGATCACTTTGAGGACATCGTTCGAGCTAAGTATAGGGGGGTGTGTATATATTTCATATATACTTTAGCCATAACTCGTACTTTGTGTGAGTATGTAAATAAATAAAAATGGCTAAAAAACCATAAAACCCATAAAAATTAAAAAATTCTCCCTTGTATATAAAATTCATCTTGCACATACCTATTTATTTATACAAATTATTTTTGTACAAATAATTGTAAAATGATTTGTGTAAAGGATTTGTAAATATTTTTATATCAAAATCTATGTATATAGTACAAAATTTTTGTAAAATGTTTTGAAAACGAAAAGTTTGCAAAAACCTTGTAAATATTTTGCAAAATTTCGCATTCATGCATACATCCATGTTTTCAAACATTTTTCAAAAATTTTGCACGATTGTAAATATTTGTAAATTGCACATTTGTAAATACCATCTTTGTAAATATTTGTATAGTTTTTCCTGGATTATAGTTGACATTTAAACTAACCTGGAATTAAATTGAAAAAATGGTGCTTGATTAAGATCTTAATCCACCTAATTCTAAGAGGAACCTTATAGGGCTTAGGGTTAAGGCTTTTCAGGTCCATTGGTACTTAATTCTTTGAGTCCACTAGGCTATAAGCATATGTCATCTTGACGAGCCTAAGTAGAGCACTTAAGAACACACGCATGACTCTCAAAGACAATGGCTTTACTTGCACCAGCACTTTACACATAGCTCTCCACGGATGAGGTGGTGAGGAGGCAGTTTCCTTTAGCTTGGGGTAGCATATGAGGGTAGTACTTCTAGGCGGAACCTCTCTTCTTCTTCTAGTGAAGGAAGTGTACCTCAACTTGGTCTGGTGGTTATGAAGTCTAAAGACAGAAGCCACGGGTTGCAGTAAAGCTTCAAAAGAGGGATAGTCTACTGGTTCAAGAGGAAAAATCCTTGTATATATGCTGCACCATGTAGATATGTTGTACATATGCACATGAAAAAAAATGTGTGCAAAAAGAAAAGAACTCCAAAAAAAGTGGTGGGTCGGATTGAAAATTTAATAATCCCACCGGAGTGTACATAGTCAAATAAAGCAAAAGCTTATGGTATACAAGTTCCATCTCATAAAGCTTGCAGCGGGAGACTCAGCTACACTGGTTAGAGCTCCCAAAGATACATGGCTACACTGGTCATGGTCCATTCTCTTCTTCCCCCTCTTCTTGAGCCGGTTGCACTTGAACTTAGAAGGGAATACCCCGCTTCTCGAGGAAAGAGTTGCTAGACCGACGCATTAGAGTTACCAGGTTGGGGGAGGTTGTTTCTTTGTTATTTCTGAGGTGGGGAGCTACATATCACTTACACCGTACAAGGAAAGACTCATGGTCATTAGAGTTTGTGTATGTAGATTTGTTCTGATCTGGTTTATTGAGGAGTCTTGCCCATAGAATGGTGGAACTTGGAGGCTGTTAGGTTTTAAGCTTAAGTCCAAATAAGGTTCCGATACATTAATAATCCAAAGATCTAATCGAGCTCCATAATGAAGGCCAGTTTAATAATCAACATTGATCCATGCATTTTTCTTCTCTTTTTCTTTTTCTTTCTTCTTTTTCACTTCTTTTTCAAATAAGTGTTTGCTAAGGGACTAGCAAAGTTAAGTATAGGGGGGTGATGAATACCCATTCACCACTCTTTATTCTTTTATTTTAGCTAAAAAACCCATGCAAAACACATGTATATTTCTGTAAATACCAATAATTATCAAAGAACATGCATTGTGTAAAAATGAATAATTAGCACGTTTTTGTGCATAAATAAAAGAATAAAGAAATAAAAGAAAGAGATGGAGATATTTAGAATAAATATTGAGCGACCTAATCCCAAGGGAGGGCTCAGCATGGGCCTGACCGCATAAAAACCCAAGGAGAGGGAGATAGGGCAACTCATGTGTGTACATATATACCTGTATATAAATAAAAATATTTTCCTCTAAATAAAAATACAAATAAAAATGGGTGTGTATTTATATGTAAATATTTGTAAATATAAAATTGAAATAAAAATGAGAAAACTAAAAAGAAATAAAAAATCCCTTCACCTTGTACATACACCATGTACATAAAACACTTTATCTATTTATTTATCCCTATAAATGAATAAATAAAAATCCCATAAAAATTGTACAAATTCTATATTTCATAGTGTAAATAAATAAAATAAAAATTACAAAAACAATAATAAAATAGAAAGAAATAAAAATAAAAATCAAAACCAATATTGTATATATACCATGTACATACTTGTATATATCTATTTATTTAGCCCTTGTAATTAATAAATAAAAATAAAATAAAAATCCGAAATTATCCCGAATTTTATTATATAAATAAAATATAAAATTGGAATAAAATGTACAAAAATAAATAATTAAAAATAAAAAAAATAAAAAATGTATATTGTATATACCTATATATATTAATATTATATTGTACATACCTTATTTTTATTTCAAAAAAATAAATAAAAATCACAAAAAATAGTTTAAAATAAAAGAAACATTTTTCATGTTTTAAGTTTTGCAAAATTCTGCCTTTTTCTATTTATTATTTAATTTACAAAACTTTAATAATTGGCGGGCTTTGATTGGTCCACGGGGGATGTTGACCCCCGGTCAACTCTCCCCCCCAGGACCACCAGAGCCGGATCATGCATTTTCAACCCGACTTCTTCCACTTTTCCCTGCTCGACCCGACCGCCAAATCTCAAAACCCCGGGCTCCATTTGACCCTTGTTCATCCCTGATCCACGCCCGAGGTGGGTTATGGGGATCCGAGCTCCGATCTGATCTCCCGAACCTCTCCTAGACGGACCCCTGGCACTATAAATCTCCAGCTCTGCCGCACGATTCACGCTATCTTTGGCTCCGCCTTTCCATCCCAGGACCTCCACTGCCTTCGCCTGAGTGACAACGAGCTGAGGGTGGTGTTGCAGTGAGGAGGGAGTGTCCAGCCACTGATCCAGCAGCTCTTCGCCGTCGTGCACCGCCCAGGAGTAGCGCTCGAGCCTCGGGCATCAACGGCCCTCGAGGCAAGGACCAAGAGCTTCAGAAGCTCTTCCCCAGTCAACCTCGATCATCCAGTAAGCCTAATCCTTGCTAGTTTTCTCTAATTTCTGTTTTCTCCCAATTTCATATCTCTTCGTCGACCATCGATTAGCTCCATGTCGTTCACCTATTTCATTGATCAACCCGACCATCATCATCGCCCTTCTCCCCTGCATGTTCTTCACCTACTCATTCAACCCAGTTCGCCCCGGAACTAGGAGTCGATCTCCTTTGCCGTCGCATCGCCGGAGTTCTTCCGCCCCGACGCATCATTCACCCACCTCGCCTCTAACCAGTACGAGGCAGTTTGCCCTCAACCCAGGAGTCTTCTGGTGTTGTTTTTCAGGTCGAAGGGACCTCATCTGGAGATCCACATCCCGAGCACAGAGCTCCAGCTCCTCCTGCGTCACCGGGGCTCCTTGGAGCTTCTTGGCGTCATCGGAGGAGTCCATCACCTGCGGGAGGCCGTGACGAGTCCATTCCACATCTTTGCAACCCCCGAGGAGGTCCAGCGTACCTGTGGTGCTCCGGTGAAGTTCACCGGAGCCGTGTTCTTCGAGGACCCCCCCGAGCCGTTCGTTCAGTCTCACAGCTCCAGCTTTGATCATATCCGTTCACTTGAGGAGCAGCCATCACCGTCAGATCCGTTGGAGGTTTGATCCGGATCGTCCGAGCCGATGAGGGTCAGCCATAGCGATCCGTAGCCGTTAGATCCCCCACGTGGCACGCCCTCCACCATCCGATCATAGCGAGGGTTACCCGAGGAGGCTCCCGCTACCCCCAGCCGTCAGATCAGCCACGTGGCGCGTCCTCAACCCTCGGATCATAATAAGGGTAATTTGCTCTTATGCCCCTCCTATTTTGTCATTTACGTTCTAGTCCTGTAAATATTTAGTGAAGTTGTTTTTATTCTGGATAGTTTGCACTTAGGACCTCGTGCTTATTTTATTCGCATTTGTACCCCTGTCTACGTGGAACACGTACATCGTCACATGATTTTTGTGGTGTATTTGCAACATTTGGGTTGTTGTTTTAAGGTGTTATGGAATGAAATATAGTTTTCATTATTTGCATCCATACCCCTGTGCGTAGTTTTATTGAACATGTGCTGAATTAATTGGAGAAATTGCAATATCTTCCCTGGACATTTAGCACCTGTTGCTATTAAGTCCTAGGAAGTATTTTTTATTGCACATAGGTCCCTCCGTGCCCTGTACACGTGCGTTGCGCATGAGGACTTGGAAATTTTGCACGAGGGACCCCAAGTTTCTTGTATTTGTTACATTTCAGTCCCTAGAACTTATTTTCCTTGCATTTGGGTCCCAATGCACTTTGCCTTGTTGTTTTATTTTAATAAAATATCAAATCAAGTCCAAATTTCGTGAAAATTGGAAACATGGCTCCTGCCACTGTGTAAAATTTTTACTAAAAAATTGGTAAATTTTTGAGCAATTTTAGTATTTTTGAAAAATCAAAACCCCTTGTTTTTCTGTCTGTTCAGATTATAAAATCCCAAAAAAATATAAAAACCTCTTTAAAAATTATAAAAAAATTAGATTTTGCGTGTTTTAATGTTTTTGGTTTTCTGGCCAATTTTGGTTATATTTGGATATATAAAAACCCTAAAAATTGAAAAACCTTGAAAAACTCATAAAAATTCTAAAAAATAGTAGAAAACTCCAAAAACAATAAACTCTTTTTCTGAATTTTCCTTATTATTTATATTCATCATAAAAAATACCTCAAGGCCTTGAAAAGACCATTTGATATTTTTAAGTGGTCTTTGAATCCTGGTTGGACAGTAGCATTGTTTTCCTTCCTTCTTTCATTTTTAGAAAATTCCCTAAAAATCATAAAATTGTCAAACATTCACCAAAAACAGTAAAAAATATAAAAAAACATAAAAATATTTTTGTTTGAAATTTTGGAGTATTTTAGAGTAATTAAATAATTGTTGAAAGTTGCTTGTTTATATTGTTTTCTTATTTTCTTTATCATTTAAAAATCTAAAAAAAATATAAAATGTTAAAAACCCACCAAAAAAATATTTGTCTATATTTTATTCATTAGTTGACTACTTCGTAGGCCGCAAGGCCAACTCGTACTCCTCAAGTTCGACCATGGGTGTTATACCAGGTTAATATCATAGTGAAACAACTTTCTTGACTTTTTTTTGTGTTTCGATCTTTATTTGGTTGTCTGATTATTCTTCTTGATTAAGCTATGAGTCCCGAGTGACTGAGGTCACAACGACCTTAGTGAGACACTTTACCTTAGTTGTTTGGGCGACTCATCACACGCCCGACTAGCCTCGCCACCACCGAGCATCGCCGTGCATCTTCCCCATTCCTCCTTCTTTCGTATTCTAAATATTTGCAGGTCAAACATCGAAGGCTTCTTCTGGAGTGGAACTCCACTTGCTGGTGTTTAGAGCCTCGTTCACGATAGTTGAAGCTTCACGGAGCTCCCTATCTCCACTGAATACGAATCGACCACAGGAGCTTTGAAACTCTGAAGCTTCGTCGATCGCACAACCACCGTCCACCGCCCTTCATCTTTTCTCAAGGAGGAAGGCGACTTCCAAAATGTACAGATGTCGTAGGATACATATTGATCCTACAGTTTTAATCCCGCCACTCGTTAACTGTCTGATTACATCTGTGGGTGCATATCCTCCGTCCGATTAAGAGCCATCCGAGCCTCCTGCTTCGGATGAACGAAGCCCATGTTGAGGCGCCACATCAGCACCAAGCCATAGGGTCAGCCCAAACAGCCTGCGTCGAGCCAAGCCATCAAGTCATGTGCAGGAGGCATGTGACCTGGGGCAATTTACAAGTAGCCCCTCTAATTGATAAAAATCTTAAGAAGACCCGCTAATGCCACGTGTTTTGCACCTGACGGGAATGTTGTAGTCAGGACCTCCATACTTGTATTAATTGCAAATATAAACCCGCTATTGGGTATTCTCCAGAAAGACCCTCCGACTTCTTGATTTTATAGAAAAGTCCCTCTAGGGATCACTTTGAAAGGAAAACTCATACTTTATTTACATTTTACCCCCTACAACTTCATTTTAGCATAACTTTTTCATTCGAACTTCATTTTTAGCATATAATATGTCGTTTTGAAGTTATCTCCTATCATTTTTTGCATAACTTCTGGAGTAATCTGAGGACATTCATTGTTGATCATTATTCGAGGATTATTCTGATTTATGGAGGCTAATAATTGACATATTTGTGCTATGGGAAAAGATGAAACTAATGATCTTTCTACAGAAAGTTGATTGAAGATATTTATTTCTTTTTTATTATCATAATTTATTAATTTGTCCGGGGGGCTAAATCGAGGAAGAATTTAATCATTTTCCTTAGTCATTTCTCTGATTAAATAGTGATTTTGAGGAGCGAATTACAGTAAGTCCTGACAGGATAATTCATTACCTTCCCTGCAACTTGGATTTGATTGCATAAATTATAATTTGAATTTTGTTTTGATATGTGATTGGTTTTGAGGATTTATTGGTCATACCATTGAGGATTTAAAATCGTGTAAAATCTCAGATCCTGAGCTTCATTCTCTCTATTTATTTATTTGCATCTTCATTGCATTGTATTATATTTTTCCAATACAGAAATTAATCAACCATTCATTAATTATTTAATTTAATTTAAAAATATGCAACTGAGAATCACCGTTCCCTGTGTTCGACCTTGGTAGACTTGTCAAGTATAAATACTCCACAACATTCAAAGATTGTGCTTTTTGCTGAACGAAATTTGCCTCTTATACTACGACAATTATCTATTTTTAAAGAGGCAGATTTCACGTTCATCAAGGTCCGACAATGGAGGTACGAGAGGAGGAGGGCAGTGGATCGTTAAAGAGGGAGGTGGTGGGGGGGAGGAGGTGACAGAAGGAGAATGATGAGAGGGTGGAGGTGCATCGTCGGTGATTGGAGAAGGGGGATTGGAAAGGGGCGATGGAGTGGATGAAGAGGAGGTTTGTAGGGGGTGCAGACGAGTAGTGGGGCAGAGGGTTGGGCGCGAATTTAAGGCTTCGATTGGCAAGGCCCGCTAAAATGTTCGCCAAAATTGGCTACCACTTTACGATTACAGTGCCGTCGCAACGTGGACGCAAAAACTTACTACCACAGGTGGCGACTACATGTAGTCGTAAAATCTTAGTGACTACATTGTCGTGGTTTTGAAGTCACAAAACAATAGCTAAAGGTCTTGCAACTACAGTACCACCACATGTGGTAGCAACTATGTAGTCGCAACTCTTGTTGTCGAAGTGGAGTGGAGACTTGCCTGAAAACCTTTTGTCGGCCTCTACCGTAACCAGCCGCCCTCACCTTAAGTCGGCCTCTACCGTCATTTATTTCAAAAATGTCGACATTTGATGCAATATAACATTAAAAACCGAGTGTTGACCTAATTCATGTTTAGCAACTTTAACAGTAATGTCGGTCTTGTTTTGATCTAGGTCGACATTCAATGTGCTGGAATGTGACTTGAGACAATTTCTTGTAGTGACGTAAAGGTTCTGTACAGGTCGATTGCTATTTTATATATGTTATGTATATCTTTGTGTGTTTGATACCTTTGGTCATTCCTTAATGCTAAAATGCGGTTCCTACTTTTCCTTGCAGAGGAAACCTTCTGTAGCAATTTGGATATATATTGTCTCTATCAATGTAGACAATGGAGTCGTTTCGATTGTACTTTCTCATTTTGATGCGGACCAATTATTTGCAAGACATTGAATAAAATCTATCTTCATGTAAAAAACGCATACATATCCATAATTACATGGCTTCGGCCAGACACCATTGGAAGTCATACCCCAAAGAAATGCCCTTCCTCGGCAAAGATTACAAGTGCTCTTTGACTTACTACTAGAGAAAAAAATAATTCGATCAGTGCCATGATGGATATGGTTCTAGCTGTAGTCATCGCATTCTCCTCTACTCGAAGGGCCTCCAGACCCTGTTAAAAATCCAGGCTGAATCTGCAACGACCTTATCTCCGTCCTGGTTCCGGTGCCAAGAGTAATACGCATGCGTCCGGTTCTTTATCGCAAGCGTCGCATGCCCGAAGCTCGCTTCACGGAACGCCGAGTAGCTGGGTTGCGGCATTGTCATACTAGAAATCGTTGGATTTGTGTCAGAAATTACATGTTCTTCACAAAAACTCAATATTGATCGAGAGAGCGGGGTCAAGACAAGACTTACTTGTTAGCAAGCCCTTCGACGTTCCCTCCGTCTCCAATCGTGATGTAGACCGGCGCAGACTCATCCGATGTCGGGCTGCATTGCCTGTTGGTGATGTTGTATGCTACATTTGATACTCTCTCCTACAATGTTGGAAATTGCATTTTAGATGTAGAGCACTTGGAATCACCACCAACTGCACTTCCTACGAACTCATGCGCAGATACTTACAGATCTTTCGTAGGCGTGAACATGCCCGGCGAAGACGAGGTCAACCTTGTGCTGTACGAACCAGGGCTCGAACATGACCCGCATGCTTTCTCCTTCCATGTAGTGGTAGTTGTAGCTGTTGTACCATGGGGAATGGAGGAGAACAATCAGCCATGGCGTCTCCGTCCGGTTTACCTTTGGCAACTCTGATTGAAGCCATTGGTATTGAGGTGTATATTTCCCTGCACAAAATACAACAGGCAATGGTTACAAGTGTGTTCAGATAACAGAAACGGGAGAGGATTTGTTCATACGATAATTAATTAGCGGAGAATGTTACTGACCATAAGCAGAATACGAAGATAGAACGATGATGAAAGCCGATGCACGCTTTATAGAGTACCAAAGTGGAGAAGTGCTCTGTGATGCTTTGTATGGAACTCGGTATCGATGCGTGAAGGGCTTGAATGGCTTTATCTCGCCCTAGCAAAGGAAAAGATGAGGAATGTCAGAGATCCCAAATCAGCTTCATCTCCAATGCAACTACAGAGATTTTGTATCAGATTATGTTTGCAACTACGCAAGTAATGCTGAAAATGATGCCATTAACTGGCAATATGACACAGAATTCTCCAATTCTCCGTTACATGCATCAGATTAAAAAAGCGGACAACCACAAGAAATTTCACCATGAACTAATAGATCTTACTCAAATACGCCTATTTTATTAAAAAAATTAACAATAGTAACATCCAAACGTTAATAGCGCAAACATGCGGTAGCAGGTATCCCCTAAAAACTTGATAAATTATTATACAATAAAATAACATCCGTGATGGACTTTCCTTAGAGGGATAGGGTCTCATTATCCTAGAATAATGTATGTAGTGCTATAGTATTGGATTTTGACGAAATTTGAAAGGTAAGTAGAACAATATTGATAGATTAAATCTGTAAGGTTGGATTTTTTTATACATATTTCTCGAGAGAGAGAGAGAGAGAGAGAGCACAGTAGCCCCTGCTATATGAGAGGATCTGCTCCAGTATCCCTGGTATCCAAATTCATATTGATAGTCTCGATAATGATGAAACAAAATATTACCAATTTGTTGTGACCGTAAAAAGATATAGCAACTGAAACGAAATATCATATTCATGGAATTATATTCGGAAACTCACGAACTCGGGGAGGAAATCGATTTCATGATTGCCAGCAGTCCAGATCCAAGGCTGGTAAGCAGTGCTCCTCTCAGTAAATCTCCCCCAGGAATCCCATCTCCTGTTGTCGTGCAGAGGGTAGTGATCCGCGTACGAGAGGTCCCCCACGTAGAGAACCGCTTGACCCTGTCCATCACGAAGGTAATGATGGAGCGTCCGATTCGAATCGTACGTCTGTCCCAAGTCCCCCATGATTCCAAACGTATATGGAACATCAGGCCCCACTTCCGGAGGAGTTGTGAAGAAGAATTCGCGACTGGATTCGCCGTCACCAAGCTTGTAATGGTACTTCGTGTCGTACTGCGCGCATCCATGCATGCAGGGTGAAGATCAAGCAAAACAACAACAAGAAGAAGAAGGTGATGTCGTGATTTACGAGATGCGAAGATGGGGCATGAACCTTCAAGTTAGTAAGGGTGCAATGGTGGATGTAGCCAGACGTATAGTTGTAAAAACTGTACTTGGTAACCCTGGCATAGGCCTTCAGATCCATCTTCTCGGCATCCGTGCCGTAATGGAGCACCTTGGAACCACGCTCCTTGGGAGTCATCCACGACACGATCACAGCCTTCCCGTCATGGTCTCCTTGGGTTATGTGAACCTGAAATCTCGTCGATGTGAAGGATTTGCAGTATTCGTAACTGCCCTAACAAAGGATCGACAAGGTGGGTCACCTGCTGGGGAGCGTTTTCGCCGGAGGGAGGACGGAATACGTCGCTTTCGAAGGGCATGTCCTCGGAAAACTCGTTCCTGCGGGTGTAGGAACTGGTGACGCCTCCATGGGAACGAAGCAAGAGCCCGTCGGAGAGGCACAGGAGGGCCACGAATGCAGAGATGGATCGCCTCCCCGCCATGCCAATCCAAAACCTACGATCCTACCTAATGTTCCCTCTCTCTATCCTCTCTATCATAATTGGGAGGTATTTATAAGACGAGAGAGAGAGAGAGAGAGAGAGAGAGAGAGAGAGAGAGAGAGATATTGGGGTGGTTGAGTCAGTATATGGCCATGTATGTAATATTCAAGGAACGGATATTGCGGGAGATTAGTTTGTTAGGGTGCGTTTGGTTCGTGGGTTATCCAGGGGTGGATAACCCGGTTTTGTGTTTGTGTGTTTGGTTGGTGGGTTAAGGGTTGAGAGGGTTTGTGTGATGTGATTGTATTGGAATTTGAAAAAGTTG
This sequence comes from Ottelia alismoides, assembly GCA_037367405.1. Taxonomy (NCBI): domain Eukaryota; kingdom Viridiplantae; phylum Streptophyta; class Magnoliopsida; order Alismatales; family Hydrocharitaceae; genus Ottelia; species Ottelia alismoides. Next base: position 215,758 of record JAZKJV010004863.1, read on the forward strand.
GTAGTTATTATGGCATGATTGTATTAAAATTTGAAAAAGTGGGTGGTTGTTGTGATGTGATTGTGTTGAAGTTTGGAATAGTGAGTAGAAGTTGAGTATTTTATGATTTTTAGATGATATGATGGTATAATATATATTTTTTTAGTTGAAAAGAGAGTGGGCCCCACTAATGGGTTGGGAATATGGGTTTTGGGGGGTAACCCACCCAAAGTGGGGGGTAACCCCCCAACCAAACGCACCCTTAGTGTTTCCCTACAAAATTTGCTAAACCCACGAAGGCGCCGAGGCTTGTTCAAATGTCCCTTTCTTCTAAAACTTACAAAGATTCTTTCTCCGTTTTTAGAAATTGAGTATTTTACTCCGAAAATAAAGACTACTTCCTAAAAACTGAGTTCGCAAGAACAGTACAGTGACCCGTTATTATGAGATTTCAGGCCGTTTTTCTTGGTGAATTTCTGACAGTGGATATAACATTCATCTTGAATATTTGAAATTTAAAATTATTAGGAACAAATTAGAAAAATCGCTGAAAATCATTTGCTGCAGTGATTGATTCATGGTCAAACTCCATCATGTGGAGACCTTTGTAAAATTCTTTCTTCCTCAATACGAACTAATTTTTTTGGTATCAATAGAGAAATAGGAGTTCAATCAAATTTATGCAAAAGTTGTAGCAAAAGTCTTCCCGACTATATGATATAAGTTAAAGGAAAAAGATCATCTGTTGTAACGACATTTATAGTAGATGCGTTCTAATTCCATTTTTGTGATCTTGATTTCCAATATTCAACCTTATGGATTACATCTTTGACTAATTCTCCACATATCCTCCAAATTTTGCTCAAACGAAAACATTTGCAATTTTACCTTAATGGTCAAATCTCTGGTCAACATTTAAGCAACTTCAACCACATTTAAAAAGAACCAAACTTTCGATTGTTAATAAAAAATAGCAAATGCCATTTGATTTGAGTGAAATTCGAAGGATATGTGCAATATAAGTCAAAGATATAATCCATAAGGTTCGATTTTGAAAATTGAAACCGCAAAAAATGGAATTACGATACCTCTGTTGTGAATCCCATTACAGCGAAAAATCCTCTTCATTGGTTAAAGGTCGATACTTTATCACTGGAATTAAAAATTATACGAATGAAATTTATAATTGAGTTGTAAGCCCATGTCGGTCACTTGCTGACTAATCAAATTCAGGTCAAGTTCTAACGGAATTAGAAATATGTTACATGATAATCGTAATGGTTCAAATATGTGATGCAAGCCCTCAATCATGGTTATATCTACTATTTACTTTTATCTAATACTGTTTGAAATCATTGCAACAAATTTGAACTAAGACAACAAATAGTTTAATATTGGTTAAAATGTCTTCGATCATAAATTTATAACAATCAATATTATTTGTTGCTTCATTTTTAATATTCAAATGAATATTCTATTTATTATTATATTGGTAATGTCACAAGCTTAAATTCCTGAGGTTACCGAGGAAAAATTATTCAAACAACTTCCTAGGTTCTGGCTCAAGTGGACTTATTGACAATTACTCAAAATACTTAAGATGTCACGTAGTAATATCTCGCTCTTATAACACACTCTCATACTTTGTATGTTTTAGATATGTCCCTCACTTAGATTCACAATGTCCTTATTGCAATTCTCAATGGTATTGGCAGTTGCACACTCCAGGCTTAGGTCTATTCGGGTAGCCTTTCTCCTATCAGAGGGAAATGGATTTTGTACCATTTATAATATCCTTGACATAGGCTACCAGAGTGTTATCAGGGGAAACTGGTCTTGACAACGAGTTGACATGTAAGCCCATGACGAACCACTATGCAATAAAAGTTGTTGCAATTTATTTCATTATATGAATTAAGTAATAAATTGTGTTTGCCCATGAGGTCCCTTAAGACAATTAGGGTGATGTATCGTGTTCGTTGATAAATCACTAAACGTATAACTTAAGAAGCATTCACTTAATACATCCAATTAGCTCTCAATTACAATCGAGTCAAGTGATCTCTGTGAGGAGGACTTAGCTTAAATTTATCTTAGTTAAGTCTAGGTTCGAACAGAAGGACACGAGCCATTAATACAATTAACCAATTATTAATATATATGTTAAATAATTAATACATTATCCAGGTCAAAGTTAACAATTCAATGCAAAGAGAAAGAATGCATTTTATTTGATTTTTGTGCAAGTTAAATAATTACATAATGAAAGAGAATGCAATTGAATATGAACATATACCTAAATACATAAACATGCCCTTGGATTTAATATATAACTAAAGAAATTTTCAATTGATTAAAACAATAGTTCACTCGATGCACTAGAAGGCAACTGACTTAATTGGAAGGCATTTAAATTAATTTGAATAGAATATGATGCTTCTCTGATTAACTCATGAGATTCTATTAATCAAGTCATTAATACATCTATACCATATAAAAGGAAATAGAATAAGATTCAAAATGCAATTTAAATCATATTAATAGAAGTTCATATGCAAAAGTTATTGCTCAATGATTCCAGGGGTATTAGTGCAAATAAAAATAATTCAAATAACATATACTCATCATAAAATGGCCCCTACAGGGACTGAAATGTAATTAATAAAACCTGAGACTCATCTTTTTTATAATAAGGCCCTACATGGGGGCATTTCTACCATTTGGACGGCAGGGAGGTGCTGCAATTTGGCCAAGGGTGGACGTGGAGCACGCAATGATGAATCTCCAGTTAATCACATTTATTCTTTTATTTTGGCCTTAAATCCTTAGCAGAAAAGCATGTATATAACATTAATTTGTACATAATAATACTCACTAAATGACTTGAAAATACTATATAAATATATTTATTAAATACTAAAATAAAAGAATAAAGGAAAGAAAAGAAAAAGAATGAAGTGTCAAAGACACAGAATGACCATAGACCCTAAGACTCAGTCATCATGATGACTTGGTCGACAAGGAATAAAGTAGAAGGGAGATTGGTGATGAACCGCTAATTACTCTGTTGAATTCATCGTTCTTATCGTAGTAGTCGGGCACTTAAGATTCAATCAAAAAAATCACTTAATCAAATGAAAGTGAGCGGTCAGATTCTCATTTTACTTGGGCAAGCCCAAGGTCGAACTTAGGGAGGTCACTATCTCCTTAGGTTAATTAATATTTGATTTAGAAGCTACGATTTTCAAAGAATCTTTTTTAAATTTTTTTTATGTAAATAATATTGAGATGTAATTTTGAGCAAGTTTAGGGATTAAATTGTAATTTTTGACGAAACAATATCCAAAAAATTCTAAACTTGATTGTAATGCGAAAAATGATGAAATTAATGCAGTGAAAATTTTTTAAATTTTTTTAATGCAAAATGAATTTATTATGAATTAAAAATGCATATAGGAAAATTTTTCATAACTTAATTATAATAAATTGCAAACCTCTTTATTCTCTCAGAATAAAATTATCCTAGATATGTTTATATGATAGGTATAGTAGACAAATATTAGATCCAAATAAACCTATTAAAAATTAATACTCTAACAACCATTTAATTTATTATGACCTCAATATGCGTGCAAATGGAGTGAATTTTGGGCAAAATGTAAAACACATTTAATTCTACGATTTTAAATTTTTAGGAATTTTCGAAGCATCGGGTAATTTACAAATTAAATGCTACACAATGAGTAAAATATGCAAATTTTCACTAAAATAATTATATTGAATAAACCGACAACTCACAAAAATAAAATCATCATTCACATTGATAGAGCATAAAGTGTTCTACAAGATGCCTTTTTTAGAATGAAAATAAGATGAAAAATGATGTTCAATAACACTCAAACACATGGTTCTTTATGCAAATTGCATATATAATATTAAAATGAATGCAAGCTAACATGTACTAAATTGGAATAATCAAAATCCCACAGGAGTTATTGCAATTTCCACCGGCGTACGTGCCACTCACGTAGGGTCTAGAGGGGACACGTTGCAATTTCTCCAATTGGCACGTGCCTCACACGTGCCTTGGATGGCAGGGGCCTTCATGAAAATATCCCCCCACTATATGTGCTTCACGTGTGAGAGGGATTTGGAACGACATACGACATGCGGGCCAAGGCGGTCTAGTGCAATGAGAATAGTGACGGTCATCGTCGGTGTGGGTCGAGGGAGTCTCTAGGTGGTAGTTGACATGTCGAACGAGGTAGCAGGTCGTCACACAAGATCCGACATCTTCTTCACGAGAGAGGCACACTGAAGGAGATGGAGATCCACGAGCAAACAAATCTGACAACATAATGGCGACGTTGCGACGATGACGACTCTCACTAGGGCTCCCTGGTGAACGACCACAATGGGAAGAGAGAGGAAGTTGGTGTGTAGAGAGAGAGCATATGGATGTTGTCTCTTGATGTGACTTAAAGAGCAAGGGGTGCTTCTTCTTATATTATATTGGGAGTCCATGGATCATAATCCATGGACTACACAAATCAATGGATGAGATTGATAGGTGCTTCTTTCAAATTCCAAGATTTTGTTGTAAAAACACAACAAATAATTTAATTTAGATTAAATATATATATATCAATATAATTAATTTCAAATTAAATCAATCAAGCATGGAGATTATGGAATGGAGATTGCCTCCTTCCATGATATAGGAGTGGACGACCAACCTTTCCTAATGGGAGTTGGTGGCCGTCCACCCTCCCAATTGGGAAGGATACAATCTCTTGTAATCTCATGAGATTACATTATTCCATGAAAATCTCCAAGATTTACAACAACACTTGTTGTAAATTATTCGACAAAAATAATTCATAATTACTTTGTGAATATTGCAGTCTTGCCGTTGGAAAATTGTGAATCACATTCACAACCCAAAATAAAATACGATTTACATTTTCAATTAATTATCCAATGTGAATCAAATTCACATCAATAATTAATCAACAAATATAAATCATAATATGTCTCTCTAATACATTATAAATCACATTTAATATATAAGAATAATTTGGATAGTGCTATCAACATTATTCATATCGATGGTAATTATATCACATTTAATCACCTTGAATCTCTATTCTCATGTTCCAATATAAAATGAATCGCATTGACATTATTCACATCTTTGATAATTAAATAACATTTAATTATCAAATATCACTCTCCTTATAATATGAATCCAATTTATATTATTCTTCATAATTAAATCACATTTAATTATCAATTTTCTCAATACTCGGATACATATATCAACAGTGAAATTATCCTTGAACTCTTTCAAGGATAATGTGCTTTATCCACGGATACTTGGAGATAAGGATAAGACGATAGTATTGTTCCACATATAATGACTTGAATATTGATATCACATCTCAAATCTAGACCTTGAGGGCATCTCATAGATGCTTGATTAAATCAAGACCACAAATCTAATCTTCTTATTGTATATGAATTACATTTAGGTCAGTGTCCAACATTTGGACCAAGTGAAGGATATGGTTAGATCCTCAAGCGCATCACGGAAGCGTGATCGTCGTATCGAATACGACGAAGAACGACTAGTCGCACTAGTTGTTCTATGCAGCGGAAATTAAAGATTTTCATGTGACGAAACCACATGATCCCAGAACACTTCTCGGATCGTTTCGTCTAAACCACAACCAAGTATTAGGTTTACCTCTTGAAGCGTGGTTACGATCAAGTCTCTAAACGAAGAGACCTCCTGTCTCAAGTCTGATCCGTCGGAGGAGACGCTTGCGAGCGCGGGGATGAACCGCGTGCTTCTCGCAATCCATGTTGATGATCCAAGCGGCGGATCTCCTGATCTCGACACATGAGATCCGATGTCTTCTTCACGAGCGGCGCACCGAAGGAGACGGAGATCCACGAGAAAACCATCGGGCAGCATAACGACGATGCCACAGCGATGGAGAACCTCTCTAGGGCATCCATGGTGGACGGCCACATGAGAGAGATGGAGAGAGGACGTGTAGAGAGAATGAGAGAGAGAGAGATTTGTTGCCTCAACTTATGTGTCAAGAAGAGCAATGGGGTGCCTCTCCTTTTATAGGGTTTTGGGATCCATGGATCTCAATCCATGTGTCAACACAAATCCAATGGTCCACATCAATTTGTGTTTCTTTCAATGGTCATGATTTGTTGCTAAAAACACAACAACAATTAATTTAAATTAAATTAAATATATGTTGATAAATCAACACAATTTAATTACAAAATTAAATCATCAATACATGGAGATAATGAAAGGAGAGAAAGCCTCCTTCCATGTGGAGAGGGGGGACGGCCTCCCTTTCCTAATGGGAGTGGTGGCCGTCCACCCTCCTCCATTAGGAAGGTGGCTATTTCACCTTTTATGTAATCTCCATTATTTGCAACAACTTTTGTTGCAAATTATTTCACAAAAAATAAATCCAATTTATTTTGTGAACATTGCAATCATGCCATTGAAAAATTGTGAATCACATTCACAACCCAAAACAAAATGTAAATTACATTTTCAATTTGATGTCCAATGTGAATCCAATTCACATTAACATTTAATTAACAAATGTAAATTACAAATAGCTCTCTCTTATATATTATAAATCACATTTATAATATATATGACTAATATGGATATTGCTATCCACATTATTCATATCCATGATAATTAAATCATATTTAATCATCTTGGATCTCTATTCTCTTGTGTCCAAATAATGTGAATCACATTCACATTATTTACATCTTTGATAATTAAATCTCATTTAATTATCTAAGATAACTCTCTTTATAATATGAATTAAATTCATATTACTCATGATAATTAAATCACATTTAATTATCCATTTTCTCAATGCTCGGATACATATATCAACAATAGAATTATCCATGAACTCCTTCAAGGATAATGCGCTTTCTCCGCAGATACTTGGAGATAAGGACAGGGCGATTGTATTGTTCCACGTATAGTGACATGGATATTGAGATCGTATCTCAAATCCAGATCGCGGGCCTCCCATAGATGCTTGATTAAATCAAGACCGTAAATCTAATCTTCTCATTGTATCTGAATCACATTCAGATCAATGTCCAATATTTGGACCAAGATCAGATCACTTCTCTACTGAGAGGAGTCACTAGAATCTAGACCCGTTTCATCACTCCCTAGGAATGGAAGCGTCATGGTTATACAATCATTTATGATCACATAACCCTCAGATATTCCCAATACCTGTACATCCTGCATACTGGAAGACTCAGGCTAAACCTGAAGTATTCGATCAACTTTATGCTGTCTACTTCATGGTTTTATCAGTAAGTTTCTCATTCGATCATTGGGAGTCGGTATCGATCATATACTTTCCAAAAGCATATATCATACCTAGGTCTTGATCATATACTTTCCAAAAGTATATATCAAACCTACAAATTCAGTCAAGCTTCCAAAGCGAGACGACCGTGCGCACGGAATTTGATTCTTCCCAATATCTCATGAGTGAGCTCATGTCTTCCGGTTCAGTAACTGAACTTGTATGATCCCTTTGAGAGATCGTATTACTCATATGCCCTTATATGCACACCAGCGCGCCGGTGTATAGACCTTGATTAGGTCATCAACCTATTGGTCTGCCAAATGTACATACTTAGACATATAGCAACACATCTGTCTCCGGTCAGAGGATGCATGCCTATATCATGACAGCATATGATATAGGACTTTGGTTATCTCGATCTCGTTAAGTCAACTCTTTGACCTAACTAATCTGACACCTCCGAATCTCTATTCCTATGCAGAGGACCTGCATCAAGAGGTCGGTCAGATATCAGCCTTCAGAGATAAGGATTGCCATCTCCTACTCAGGCTGGAGATCATCTCTTAACAATCATTTGACGGTGCTTGATGAGTCCTCAATCTAACTCTTTAGATATTCACCCAAGCACCAGCCTCTATGATTCAATAGTTGAATCAACAGCTGTATGATCATCAAGATGGCCATGGTACATAACCCTAATTGTACTAAGGGACCTATTATGCAAATTATGTATTCTTCATTTCAGATTAAGGAGTGAATTGCAATAACATTTATTGCATAATGGCTCGCCGTGGGCTCGCATTTCCAACAATCTCCCACTAGCCCAAAGAGCCATTAATGGGCTAATCATTTAAACCCGCACTCATGTGACAATCATAGGCTATTTAGAAAATAGCTAGGTAAGCTGATCAGTCACTCTGTTCCCGCGAGACTATGCCAAGTCCTTTTACGGCACTTGCATATCCCCAGTAACAGTGCTCGCATCTAATGCGAATGTTGCATCTCATGCAACCAATACTCAATCTAGTTGGTTACATTGTCCCTGACATCATAACCAGTATCCCCATAATCCTTATTAGAATACCTTCATTCCCGGAGATCTCTATCTCCTAAGGTATCTAAAGTTTAGACCTTTATAGATCACTATCTACATGGTCTTAAACTTTTGAAGATAAGACTTTGAGATTACTATCTCAAAAATCTCCTCATCTATGAAGATTTTGTTATTACTGCAATCAAGTGTTTTATCTCTACAGTAGGATTAGTAACAATTTACTACTCCCACTGCATGACAGACATCTGGTATTTGTACACTCTAGCATACACTCAGCTTCTCGTAACTAATGCACAAGTGCAAGTAGTTGTAGCATTTACTTCCTCAACTCTTTGAGGTGCTATCCCTTAAGATAGGTCAGTACCATATCTTAAGGGTTAGAAGCCTTTCTTGGAATTTCTATGAATAGAATATGTCCAAGGTATACTACAAATGTGACAGCCCAATTATCCTCTTCTCTTGGCTTCTAAACAACTTCAGAACTAAGATCTAAGAGGTATCTTTGAAATCATACTTCAAGATATGGAATAACCAGATTATAAAACACTTATTATTATCCTTATATCATTTTAAATGATCAGGATATCATCTACATTTAGCGCAATGAACACATAGGCACTCCCACTAAGCTTCGCATGGCTCATCAAGATTTCATTTGAAATCATAACATTTATAATTTCATCAAATCTTATGGTCCATCTCAAAGAAGCTTATTTGAGTCCTTAGATGGATTCCTTATCTTGCACACCTTGGTTTCCTCAACCATGAAGCCCTGGGGCTACTTCATGTGAATATCCTCAGAGAGATATTCATAGAGGAATGCAATCTGGACTTACATCTTGAAGATGCAATAGTCAAGTTGTGTAGCTAAGGTTAGCAATATTCTGATGATTTTAAGCATGTTCACCGAAAAGCAAGTCTCATTGCAAGCAATGTCTTCTCTTCCATGTGTAGCTCATTGCTACGAACTATGCTTTGAAGGTATGTACCTTCTCATCAGGTTCCCTTTCTCTTGAAGATCCATTTACACCTTTACGGGTCTTACCCATATAGGTGGATCCTCGAGGGTCCATATACAACACTTGTACATGAAGTCTACATTAGACTTTTATTGCTAACATCCATCTATCCATGCTATGATCTTCAGAAGCTTCATCACATGAAGTTCGATCATTGTCAGATTTCTCTGACACATGGAATCCATCCTCAAACTTATTTGAAGAGGTTTTAGTGTTTCATCTTCAATTATCCTTTTAGTTTCCAATTTTTAGGAGCCTCATTATCTTTTCAAGATTAAATGAGTTCCTACACTTCATTTTCATCTTGATTCTCAAGAGTCTCAACCTCCAAGGATCACATTCTCAGAGATGAGATATTTCAAGAATCTCAAGGTCATAAAGTAGGTATCCAATTCCATCCTTTATTTTCCTAATGAAGCAGCACTCTCAAGTGCTAGATTCCATCTTGCATGGAACCTTATTAAGGATATACATTGTAGTCTCTACTACACATATATACCTGGAAACTAAGGGATAATTATGCTAAAATTCATCATTGATAAGATCATGTCACACATGATCCAATTGTATCTGCCTATAACTCTATTGAGTTAAGGTGTGTTAGGAGGATTGAGATAGAAATGATATTCATATCTCTATAAGGTATTCTTTGAATTTATCTAACAGGTACTTGCTTCCTAGATTAGATCAAATTCATTTTATCTTCCTTCAAACTTTGGTTTTAAACCAAAAAATAATGAAATCTTTGAACATTTCAAAGGTTTCTTAGGTGAAGCGAAGAAATCTCATATCATACATAATCATCAACAGATATCACATATCCATAATGTTTACTATGATATAGATGATCTACATACATCAATATGCATGAGATTCTGAATACCTTGGCATCTTACACCTTTCTCTAAGAAGGGTGTATTGGACATTTTACTTTGAATACGATATTCAAAAGTATGTAAGTTTTGAAATTTTAGACATTCTAAAGTTTCATCTCTTACTAGTCTATTGGTCAAATCAATAAACAAATGTCCAAAGCTTGATGCTAGATCATTGTCAAATGATCTTCATCCTCATATTGATCTTAAGTTTTAATTTCAGCATTTAGAAATGTTAATGAGCCATTCATCAATTTTCTAATTTAGTGGAGTCCACTAGATTTTAGATTACTATCTGAAATATCTCCATCATAACTCTTTATGATAGTTCTACCTCAGAATTCATGTTTATTTCCAACATTTAGAAACAAACAATGAGTGTATTCTTATATCTAGGTCATAGAGACATTCTCTAAGACTAAGGACTCTCCCACTAAAATTAACAAGTCTATCAATCCAACAGAGATTGTTGCAACAATTGCATCAATATCCACGTGGATAACTATAAACCTTTAAGATCAAATTTTCCAGTCTTCTAAAACATATGCAACCTATTGCAAATGTCATCAGAAGATTGAGATACAATTATTTGACTTTATCTTATCAATGATTTATGTAGATTAATCTGATGCTCCATCCGAGTCCTTCTCTAAGGATTCTAGATAGACTTGATAGTCATACTATCAACACATCACCTTATTGCAGTATTGGCATTCATCCAACTCTTCGGATGACATATGGAAGTCATAGATGTATAGTCAACTCTTTGACCATACTTCTTATTCGGGTCCAACCCATGCTTCCACTGCGCTCCCTTTATCTATAAGCAACTATTGCTTAAGACTAAGGATCTCTTATGCAAGAGCATTTCAACATTTGTACATGCTTCATTAAATTCATACAATATGAATATTATGAAGCTTCATGAATGACCAGAGTATAAATAGTAGAATGATGACACTCATCATCTACATCTATCTAAACTCTTAAAACATAGGTTCAGGTAGGTACTCAAACAATTTGAATACATCATCTCTTATAGAGCCACCATTCTGCATGATGCAGTGAACCATCTCATTCATGTTAAATGTAAAGAGCACATATGTATGCCAGAATATCTTCATTAATTTTATAAGGATTATTTGACAATTGCAATCATCATCGACATGTCACTTTCAAAGTACATCCGATGAGAGATCAAGACTATAGAGACACACAAACCCTAGGGTTGTAGTCCTATTATCTATTTAATTGTCATTCCTCAATATTATGAGGAAACTTGGACATTGCAACCACATACATTATGTGTCCAATTGCAAGTACAATATCTGGATCATGAGTCCAATCCAAGATATTTCACTGGTTATTATTGAGTATATCATTGAGTAGATTTTAATGAAATATCTCAAATAAGAAATTTGCATAAATATATAAATATATATATTTTACTTTGATTTAGGATTTTTTTTATATCAAAGTTGTCTTGTCTTGTCAACACTGAAAGTTCATTCCCTTAATCACTTTCAATGTAAGAGATATACTTACCATTATACCTCAACAAGATCTGGGATCTCCTTCCTTATCTTTGTTGTTGGACATGTGAGCCCACGGCGAGCCATTATGCAATAAATGTTATTGCAAATATCATTCCCTGATCTGAAATGAAGAATAAATAATTTGCATAATAGGTCCCTCTGTACAATTAGGGTTATGTACCATGGCTGTTTTAATGATCATACAGCTGTTGATTCAATTATTGAATCATAGAGGCTGGTGTTTGGATGAATATCTAAAGGGTTAGATTGAGGACTCATCAAGCACCGTCAAATGATTATTAAGATGTGATCTCCAGCCTGAGTAGGAGATGGCAATCCTTTCTCACATAGGCTGATATCTGACCGACCTCTTGATGCAGGTCCTCTGCATAGGAATAGAGATTCGGAGGTGTCAGATTAGTTAGGTCAAAGAGATGACTTAACGAGATCGAGATAACCTAAGTCCTATGTTGAATGCTGTCACAGCATAGGCACGCATCCTCTGACCGGAGACAGATGTATTGCTATATGTCTGAGTATGTACATTTGACAGACCAATAGGTTGATGACCTAACCAAGGTCTATACACTGGCGCGTTGGTGTGCATATAAGGACATATGAGTAATACGATCTCTCAAAGGGATCATACAGGTTCACTACTGAACCGGAAGACATGAGCTCACTCATGAGATATTGGGAAGAATCAAATTCCGTGCACGGTCGTCTCGCTTTGGAAGCTTGACTGAATTTGTAGGTTTGATATATACTTTTGGAAAGTATATGATCAAGACCTATGTATGATATATGCTTTTGGAAAGTATATGATCGATACCAAATCCCAATGATCAAATGAGAAACTTGGTGATCAAACCCTGAAGAAGACAGTGTAAAATAGATCTTGATCTTCGGGTTGACCATGGGTCTTCCAGTATGCAGGATGTACAGGTATTGGGAATACCTGAGGGTGATGTGATCATAAACGATTGTATATCCATGACGCTTCCATTCCGAGGGAGTGATGAAACATGTCTGGATTTTAGTGACTCCTTCCAGTAGAGAAGCAATCTGATCTTAGTCCAAGTGTTGGACATTGATCTGAATGAGATTCAGATTTAATAAGAAGATTAGATTTGCGGTCTTGATTTAATCAAGCATCTATGGGAGGTTCGTAAGATCTGGATTTGAGATAAAATCTCAACATCCAAGTCACTATACGTGGAATAATACAATCGCCCTGTCCTTATCTCCAAGTATCTGCGGAGAAAGCACATTATTCTTGAAAGGGTTCAAGAATAATTCATTTGATGAAATATATATCCAAGCAAGGACTTGATGATTAAATGAGATTTAATTATCAAGCATAATATGAATATGATTCATATTATTATCCAAGATAATTAAATGAGATTTAATTATCAAGGATTAGAGAATGTGGATAATACTATCCATGATATATGTGTATTATAAATATGATTTATAATATGTATATATAAGAGAGAGAATTTATGTAAATAGCATTTGTTAATTAATAGTGTGAATTGGATTCACATTTGTTAATTAATTGGAAATGCAATTTACAAATTAGTTTGGGTTGTGAATATGATTCACATAATGTTCAATGGCATGATTGAAATATTCACAAATTAATTTGGAATTAATTTGGTGGATATTTTTGCAATAATTGAGAGATAAAATAATATAATAAAAGGAGAAATAAAGCCACCAAATTTAGAGGTGGCGTCACCCATGAAAGAGTCATGGGTGACGCCCCTTAATTTTACGAGGCTATATTTACTCCATTTAATTATGATGATTAATCTCTCAACTAATTTATTTATGTTGAATTAAAAATGTGTTGATAATGTTGCAACATATATTTAATTTAATCATAAATAAATGTTGTTGGTTTTAACCAACAACAATCATAACCATTGATCTTACATAGACCAAGCCTAGCCGTTGGATCTATGAGTCCATGGATTGAGATCCAATGGATCCTAAACTAATATAAATAGAGGGCTAGGGCAGCCTTCCATGGAACATTATTAAGAGTTGTACAAGGTGACAACTTTCTCTCTCTCTCTCTCTCTCTTTCTCATTCTCGCCCTCTTTCTCTTTCTCTTCTCCATTAAGTGGCCGTCCACTTTGTGTTGAGAAAGGAGAGACTCTCGGCTTCTTCTTCGACGACTCGTGGATCTCCATCTTCTTTGGAGTTTCTTACTCTAAAGGAAGACGACGGATTTCGTTTGACGAAATCGGGGGAGACATCGCTTGGATCTTCATCGAGGATTGCGGGAAGGAACGTTACTCATCATCGCGCCCGCAAGTGCGTTCTTCGTGGATCGGACTTAAGATAGGAGGATCTCTACTTTGGGATCTCGCGATCACAACCACGCTTCAAGAGGTATTCCTTGTACTTTGTGGTTTGATGAAACGATCCGAGAAGTGTTCTCGTGATCATGTGGTTTCATCTTTAAAGTTAAAATTTTAATTTCCGCTGCATCTAGCATCTAGTACGACTAGTTGCTCCGATTGCATACGATGCGATCGACACGCTTCCGTGATGCGCTTGAGGATACTCAATATCCTTCAAGTGGTATCAGATCCAGGTTGAATAAGGTTTTGGATATGATCCATAGACCTTAGACGATTTGGTTCTTGAAAGGGTTGCGAAATTTTACTGCATTTCAATTTTTCGCACCTCTGTAAAATTGAATTTTTTGGCTCTGTTTAAAATGTTTAAACACGAAATTTTCAATTGGATTTTGTTCCCCATTAAACAAGGAAACCATAGGACTTGAGTTTACTAAATTTGGACTTTATTTGCTCAAGATATGGCTTTTTGAATATGACTATATTCACTGTTGCGGGAACTGCGGATTTGAACGTAATTAATGAGATGATTACGGTTTTAATCCGCCTTGAAATGCGTGAATTATCACTTGAGTTCTTTAATAAATCAAATAGGCAATCTTTGGAAACTGAGTTTGCATTTTTTGGATTTAAATTGATCAAAGATAAGTTAATTTTAGTGATTGGGGGTCACTGCTGGAAATTAACAATTTTGATCTTGAACCTAGTGATATGTAATTCAATTATCATGATGAAAATTAATTGTTAATTTTCTGGAATAATTAGTGATAAATATTTGTGAAATATTTAAAAAAATAATTATTTCATTGAATGACATTTGCCTAAACCACAATGATAAGATATTAGATCTTGATCATTGGTTCATCAACAAACATTGCTTTCATGAAAACCATAGTTTATCCTACAATTGTTGTAGGACAACTTTTACATGAAAAACCCTTTTGCTTGAATAGGATTGGGGATTTGTCTAGCAAATCTCCTTATAATCAAAAATATTTTGATGTATATTATATGGTATAATTTCGGTTGAAAAACTGATGAACATCTCAAAGTACATGATGGTATATCTGGTATTATCCTTTCCCGAGGCGGATGTGGTGCCTAGTCGGAGAGCATTGGGGTAGTGGGTTGCAACGTATGTGGTCCGTCCCACTCTCGTCGGTACTGGCCATGACAGCGGGTAGGGACTGTATAATACCGGAGACAGACAATGTGTATTTTTCTAATTATTAAAATTCGAATAATACGTACTTTGAGTATATACCTACTATTCAAGTAAAAGACATGTTTGTTGATTGATGATTGGATTAATGATTAATTTAATATGATTAAATTAATTATATCCAATAAACACTCTATTTTGAATAGATGTGTATTTCCCTTGGAAGAATTAATTATGTGAATATGATTCACGATAATTAATTACAATTTGAATATGAGGTGGAGGATCACATAAGTGACATCCATGGTCTCCTGTCAAGGCAAAGGATTCCGTCGCCAGTTGTTGTGTATAGGAGACGCCTGTCCGAAGTGACAGATCCTGTACATGATTTAATTGGATCGGGTTCTTTGCTTCTCGAAAGAGTAAGGCCGTATACGTAGTGACCCCAATATCGGGTCCTCATATTATTGGGGCGATATTGGATTGCGTATAGCGAGTATTAAGCCTGTTGACGGTTGGTTCAATTAATGACGGGTCAAAATCATCTTAGGGGTGGTGGGCCCAGGTGTTAAAGACCGAATTGGGAGATGCAAGTTGGACTTGCAAGGTGGAATGTGTTCCCGCTTCTTTTTATCCGAGTTGTAGGTTCTCATATTATTGGGATGCAACGAAGATAAGGAAGGAGATCCCAGATCTTGCTTGAGATATAATGGTAAGAATATCTCTTACATTGAAAGTGATTAAGGGAATGAACTTTCAATGTTGACAAGGCAAGACAACTTTGATATAAAAATTCCTAAATCAAAGTAAAACATGTATATATAATATATATACACTTATGCAAATTTCTTATTTCAGATAATCCTTCATTAAACCCACTCAATGTTATACTCAATGATAACCAGTAAAAATATCTTGGATTGGACTCATGATCCAGATATTGTAATTGCAATTGGACACATAATGTATGTGGTTGCAGTGTGCAAGTCCCCTCAACATAATGAGGAAGGGCAATTAAATAAGACAATAAGACATCACCTTAGGGTTTGTATGTCTCTATAGTCTTGATCTTTCATCGAGTGTACTTTGGAAGTGACATGTCAATGGTGATCGTAATTGTCGAATAATCCTTATAAAATAAAAGAAGATATTTTGGCATACAAATGTGCTCTAGACATTTAATCATGAATGACATGGTTCTCTGCATTATGCAGAATGGTGGCTCCAAAGAGATGATGTATTCAAAATGTTTGAATACCTACCTGAACCTAAGTCCCTAAGAGTTAAGATGTATGTAGATATGATGAGTGTCATCATTCTATTGTCTATACTCTAGTCATTCATGAAGCTTCATGATATTCATATTGTATGAATTTAATGAGGCATGTATAAATGTTGAAATGCTCTTGTATTGAAATCCTTAGAATTCAACATAAGAGATTCTTTGTCTTGAACAATGGTTGTTTATAAATGAAGAGAGTGCAGTGGAAGCATGGGTTGGACCCGAGTAAGAAGGAAAGTCAAAGAGTTGACCTACTTCTGTGACTTCCATATGACATCCAAAAGTTGGATGAATGCCAATACTGTAATAAGTTGATGCACTGATAGTATGACTATCAAATCTGTCTAAAATCCTTAGTGAAGGACTCAGATAGAGCATCCGAATAATCTACATATAATCATTGACTCTGACTTTCTTATATCATAAGATAGAGTCTAACAATTGTATCCCAATCTTCTAATAACATTTGCAATTGGTTGCATGTATATATTAGAAGATTAGAAATTTGATCTTAAGGTTTAAAAGTCATCTACATGGATATTGATGTAGTTGTGACAACAATCTCTGTTGGATAGATAGACTTCATATTCTCAGTGGGAGAGCCCTTAGTCTTAGAGAATGTCTCTATGACCTAGATATTAGAATACCCTCATTGTTTGTTTCTAAATGTTGGAAATAAACATGAATTCTGAGATAGAACTATCATAAAGAGTTATGATGGAAATATTTCAGATAGTAATCTAACATCTAGTGGACTCCACAAAATTAGAAAATTAATGAATGGTTCATTATGATTTCTAATACTGAAAATCAAACCTTATACGATCAATAGGAGGATGAAGATCATTTGACAATGATCTGGCATCAAGCCTTGGACATTTGTTTGTTGATTTGATCAATAGACTAGTAATATATGAAACTTTAGAATGTCTAAAATTTCAAATCTTACATATTTATGAATATTGTATTCAAAGTAAAATGTCCAATACACCCTTCTCTGGGAATGGTGTTAGATGTCGAGGTATTCAAGATCTCATACATATTGATGTATGTATATCATCTATATCATAGTAAACATTATGGATATGTAATATCTACTGATGATTACGTATGATATGAGATTTCTTTTCTTCACCTGAGAAACCTTTGAAATGTTCAAAGATTTCATAATTTTGGTTTAGAACCAAAGTTTGAAGAAAGATGAAATGAATTTGATCTAACCTAGGTAGCTTGTACCTGTTAGATAAAATTCAAAGAATACCTTATGGAGATATGAATATCATTTCTATCTCACTCCTCCTGATAAACCTGAACTCAATAGAGTTGTAGGGAGATACAATTGGATCATGTGTGACATGATTTGATCAATGATGAATTTTAGCATAATTATCCTCATAGTTTCCTGGTATATATGTGTGGTAGAGACTACAATATATATCCTTAATAAGGTTCCATGGATGTAAGCTGGAATCTAGCACTTGAAAGTGCTACTTCATTAGGAAAATAAAGGATGGTATTGGATACCTACTTTATGACCTTGAGATTCTTAAAAGATCTCATCTCTGAGGATGTGATTCTTGGAGGATTGAGACTCTTGAGAATCAAGATGAAAATGAAGTAAAGGAACTCATTTAATCTTGAGAAGATAATGAGGCTCCTGAAATCGGAAACTAAAATGACAATTAAAGATGAAACATTAATACCTCTTCAAATGAGTTTGAGGATGTATTCCATGTGTCAGTTGAGTCTGACAATGATCGGACTTCATGTGATGAAGCTCCTGAGGATCATGACATGGAAAGATGGAAATTAGCAATAAAGTCTAAAGTAGACTTCATATACAAGTGTTGTATATGGACCCTAGAGGATCCACCTATAAGGGTTTGACCCATTAAGGTGTAAATGGATCTTCAAGAGAAAGGGAACCTGATGAGAAGGTAGAGACCTTCAAAGCTCGGTTCGTAGCCATAAGCTACACACCGGAAGAGAAGACATTGCTTGCAATGAGACTTGCTCTTCGGTAACCATTCTTAAAATCATCAGAATATTGCTAACCTTAGCTACACAACTTGACTATTGCATCTTCAGGATGTAATTCAAGATTGCATTCCTCTAAGAATACCTCTCTGAGGATATTCACATGAAGTAGCCCCAGGGCTTCATGGTTGAGGAAAGTAAGGTGTGAAAGCTAAAGAAATCCATCTGTGGACTCAAATAAGCTTCTTGTTGTTGGAACATAAGATTAGATGAAATTATAAATGTTATGATTTCAAATAGAATCTTGATGAACCATGTGAAGCTTAGTGGGAGTGCCATTGTGTTCATCGTGCTAAATGTAGATAATATCCTAATCATTTGAAATAATATAAGGATGATAATAAGTGTTTTATAGACTGGCTATTCCATACCTTGAGATATGATCTCAAGAATACCTATTAGATCTTAGTTCTGAAGTTATTCAGAAGCAAAATAAAGAGGGTATTGGGATTGTCACATTTGTAGTACACCTTGGACATATTCCATTCTTGGAAATTCCAAGAAAGGCTTCCTTCCCCTGAGATTTGGTACTGACCTATCTAAAGGGATAGCACCTCAAAGAATTGAGGAAGTGAATGCTAGAACTTATTGCACTTGTGCATCAGTTACGAGAAGCTAAGTGTATGCTTGATGTGTACAAAAGCCAGATATCTGCCATGCAGTGGGAGTAGTAAACTATTACTAATCCTTCTATAGAGATAAAACACTTGATTGCAGTAATAACAATATCTTCAAGAAATTAAGATTTTTAGATGGAGATCTAAAAGGTCTTAACTGCGAATACCGTAGGAGATAGAGATCTCCAGGAATAAGGGTATTCTGATAAGGATTATGGAAATACTGGTTATAATAGTTATTGAAGCAATAGTGTCAAGGACACTATAACCGCTTTGACTAGATTGAGTATTGGTTGCATTAGATGCAACATTCGCATTGGATGCGAGCACTGTTACCTAGGGATATGCAAGTGCCGTAAAAGGACTTGGCATAGTCTTTTGGGAACAGAGCGACTGATCAGCTTACCTAGCTATTTCTAAATAGCCTATGATTGTCACATGAGTGTGGGTTTAAATGATTAGCCCATTAATGGCTCTTTGGGCTAGTGGGAGATTGTTGGACATGTGAGCCCACGGCGAGCCATTATGCAATAAATGTTATTGCAAATATCATTCCCTGATCTGAAATGAAGAATAAATAATTTGCATAATAGGTCCCTCTGTACAATTAGGGTTATGTACCATGGCTGTCTTAATGATCATACAGCTGTTGATTCAATTATTGAATCATAGAGGCTGGTGTTTGGATGAATATCTAAAGGGTTAGATTGAGGACTCATCAAGCACCGTCAAATGATTATTAAGATGTGATCTCCAGCCTGAGTAGGAGATGGCAATCCTTTCTCACATAGGCTGATATCTGACCGACCTCTTGATGCAGGTCCTCTGCATAGGAATAGAGATTCGGAGGTGTCAGATTAGTTAGGTCAAAGAGATGACTTAACGAGATCGAGATAACCTAAGTCCTATGTTGAATGCTGTCACAGCATAGGCACGCATCCTCTGACCGGAGACAGATGTATTGCTATATGTCTGAGTATGTACATTTGACAGACCAATAGGTTGATGACCTAACCAAGGTCTATACACCGGCGCGTTGGTGTGCATATAAGGACATATGAGTAATACGATCTCTCAAAGGGATCATACAGGTTCACTACTGAACCGGAAGACATGAGCTCACTCATGAGATATTGGGAAGAATCAAATTCCGTGCACGGTCGTCTCGCTTTGGAAGCTTGACTGAATTTGTAGGTTTGATATATACTTTTGGAAAGTATATGATCAAGACCTATGTATGATATATGCTTTTGGAAAGTATATGATCGATACCAAATCCCAATGATCAAATGAGAAACTTGGTGATCAAACCCTGAAGAAGACAGTGTAAAATAGATCTTGATCTTCGGGTTGACCATGGGTCTTCCAGTATGCAGGATGTACAGGTATTGGGAATACCTGAGGGTGATGTGATCATAAACGATTGTATATCCATGACGCTTCCATTCCGAGGGAGTGATGAAACAGGTCTATATTTTAGTGACTCCTTCCAGTAGAGAAGCAATCTGATCTTAGTCCAAGTGTTGGACATTGATCTGAATGAGATTTAGATTTAATAAGAAGATTAGATTTGCGGTCTTGATTTAATCAAGCATCTATGGGAGGTTCGTAAGATCTGGATTTGAGATAAAATCTCAACATCCAAGTCACTATACGTGGAATAATACAATCGCCCTGTCCTTAACTCCAAGTATCTGCGGAGAAAGCACATTATTCTTGAAAGGGTTCAAGAATAATTCATTTGATGAAATGTATATCCAAGCAAGGACTTGATGATTAAATGAGATTTAATTATCAAGCATAATATGAATATGATTCATATTATTATCCAAGATAATTAAATGAGATTTAATTATCAAGGATTAGAGAATGTGGATAATACTATCCATGATATATGTGTATTATAAATATGATTTATAATATGTATATATAAGAGAGAGAATTTATGTAAATAGCATTTGTTAATTAATAGTGTGAATTGGATTCACATTTGTTAATTAATTGGAAATGCAATTTACAAATTAGTTTGGGTTGTGAATATGATTCACATAATGTTCAATGGCATGATTGAAATATTCACAAATTAATTTGGAATTAATTTGGTGGATATTTTTGCAATAATTGAGAGATAAAATAATATAATAAAAGGAGAAATAAAGCCACCAAATTTAGAGGTGGCGTCACCCATGAAAGAGTCATGGGTGACGCCCCTTAATTTTAGGAGGCTATATTGACTCCATTTTATTATGATGATTAATCTCTCAACTAATTTATTTATGTTGAATTAAAAATGTGTTGATAATGTTGCAACATATATTTAATTTAATCATAAATAAATGTTGTTGGTTTTAACCAACAACAATCATAACCATTGATCTTACATAGACCAAGCCTAGCCGTTGGATCTATGAGTCCATGGATTGAGATCCAATGGATCCTAAACTAATATAAATAGAGGGCTAGGGCAGCCTTCCATGGAACATTATTAAGAGTTGTACAAGGTGACAACTCTCTCTCTCTCTTTCTCATTCTCGCCCTCTTTCTCTTTCTCTTCTCCATTAAGTGGCCGTCCACTTTGTGTTGAGAAAGGAGAGACTCTCGGCTTCTTCTTCGACGACTCGTGGATCTCCATCTTCTTTGGAGTTTCTTACTCTAAAGGAAGACGACGGATTTCGTTTGACGAAATCGGGGGAGCCATCGCTTGGATCTTCATCGAGGATTGCGGGAAAGAACGTGACTCATCATCGCGCCCGCAAGTGCGTTCTTCGTGGATCGGACTTAAGATAGGAGGATCTCTACTTTGGGATCTCGCGATCACAACCACGCTTCAAGAGGTATTCCTTGTACTTTGTGGTTTGATGAAACAATCCGAGAAGTGTTCTCGTGATCATGTGGTTTCATCTTTAAAGTTAAAATTTTAATTTCCGCTGCATCTAGCATCTAGTACGACTAGTTGCTCCGATTGCATACGATGCGATCGACACGCTTCCGTGATGCGCTTGAGGATACTCAATATCCTTCATTTGTTACATCCCAATAATATGAGAATCTGCAACTCGGATAAAAAGAAGCGGGAACACATTCCGCTTTGCAAGTCCAACTTGCATTTCCCAATTCGGTCTTTAACACCCGAGCCCACCACCCCTAAGGCGATGTTGACCCGTCGTTAATTGAACCAACCGTCAACAGGAATAGTACTCGCTATACGCAATCCAATATCGCCCCAATAATATGAGGATCCGATATTGGGGTCACTACGTATACGGCCTTACTCTTTCGAGAAGCAAAGAGTCCGATCCAGATGCGCTTGCATACAGGAGCTGTCACTTCGGACAGGCGTCTCCTACATACAATCCCTGGCGACGGAACCCTTCGCCTTGACGGGAGACCATGGATGTCACTTATGTGATCCTCCACCTCATATTCAAATTTTAATTAATTATCGTGAATCACATTCACATAATTAATTCTTCCAAGGGAATTATTAACTCTAATAATATTAGAGTATTTCAATCTTAATTGGATTCCAATTAATCTAATCATATTAAATCAATGATCCAATTAATATCCAACAAACATTTTAATAGTTACTTGAATAATGGTATTATCTCAAATACATATTATTTCGAATTTTAATAATTAGAAAAATACATCTTAATCCCTCGGACATTATCCCGGCCCTGCCCGCTGTCATGGCCAGTATCGACGAGAGTGGGACGGACCACATACGTTGCAACCCGCAACCCCAATGCTCTCCGACTAGGCACCATATCTGCCTCGGGAAAGGATAATGCCAAATTGATTAATTTGTACTTGAGATGATCATCGGTTCTTCAACCAAAATTGTACCATATAGTAATAATCAAAACATTTTTGATTAACATTATAATGAGATTTGCTAAACAAATCCCAAGTCCTATTCAAGCAACATGTTTGTTGGAATGTTGATCATGTAGATCATGTAACCAATCTTGATCTAGATCACATCTAATCATTTGTTGGCTAGGGCAAAGTCATTTAAGGACATAATTATCATTAAATATTTCACAAATATTTATGCATAATTATTCCAGGAAATTAAATAATTTAATTTCACTAATTAATTAAATGACAATCACTAGGTTCTTGATTAGGAAAGTATTTTCAGCAGTGACCCTCACTTACTAAAAAAATCATATCTCAATCAATTTAAATCCAAATTAAGCAAAGTAAATTTCTAAAGTTTGCTAACTTGATTTACAACAGAACCCAAGTGATTTGCACGCATTTCAAGGCGTATCAAATCCGCAGTTAACATCTTAATTACGTCATGATCCGCAGTCCCCGAAACAGTGGATACATGTTCACTAAAATGAGCATATCTAGAGCAAACGGAATCGAAATCACGCAAACTCAGATCCTACGGTTTCCTTATTTAATGGGGAATAAAATTCAAATATTATTTTCGTGTTTAAACAATTTAGACATTGCCGAAAATAACATCAAAACAGATATGCGAAAATGAAATGCAAGAAAACTTTCGCATACCCTAATGAACCCAAGTCGTCCTCGGTTTATGGATCGTATCCAAAACCACCAACCTGGCTCTGATACCACTTGAAGGATATGGTTAGATCCTCAAGCGCATCACGGAAGCGTGATCTTCGTATCGAATACGACGAAGAACGACTAGTCGCACTAGTTGTTCTATGCAGCGGAAATTAAAGATTTTCATGTGACGAAACCACATGATCCAAGAACACTTCTCGGATCGTTTCGTCTAAACCACAACCAAGTATTAGGTTTACCTCTTGAAGCATGGTTGCGATCAAGTCTCTAAACAAAGAGACCTCCTGTCTCAAGTCCGATCCGTCGGAGGAGACGCTTGCGAGCGCGGGGATGAACCGCGTGCTTCTCGCAATCCATGTTGATGATCCAAGCGGCGGATCTCCTGATCTCGACACACGAGATCCGATGTCTTCTTCACGAGCGGGGCGCACCGAAGGAGACGGAGATCCACGAGCAAACCATCGGGCAGCATAACGACGATGCCGCGGCGATGGAGAACCTCTCTAGGGCATCCATGGTGGACGGCCACATGAGAGAGATGGAGAGAGGACATGTAGAGAGAATGAGAGAGAGAGAGAGAGAGATTTGTTGCCTCAACTTATGTGTCAAGAAGAGCAATGGGGCGCCTCTCCTTTTATAGGGTTTTGGGATCCATGGATCTCAATCCATGTGTCAACACAAATCCAATGGTTCACATCAATTTGTGTTTCTTTCAATGGTCATGATTTGTTGCTAAAAACACAACAACAATTAATTTAATTTAAATTAAATATATGTTGATAAATCAACACAATTTAATTACAAAATTAACTCATCAATACATGGAGATAATGAAAGGAGAGAAAGCCTCCTTCCATGTGGAGAGGGGGGACGGCCTCCCTTTCCTAATGGCAGTGGTGGCCGTCCACCCTCCTCCATTAGGAAGGTGGCTATTTCACCTTTTATGTAATCTCCATTATTTGCAACAAATTTTGTTGCAAATTATTTCACAAAAAATAAATCCAATTTATTTTGTGAACATTGCAATCATGCCATTGAAAAATTGTGAATCACATTCACAACCCAAAACAAAATGTAAATTACATTTTCAATTTGATGTCCAATGTGAATCCAATTCACATTAACATTTAATTAACAAATTTAAATTACAAATAGCTCTCTCTTATATATTATAAATCACATTTATAATATATATGACTAATATGGATATTGCTATCCACATTATTCATATCCATGATAATTAAATCATATTTAATCATCTTGGATCTCTATTCTCTTGTGTCCAAATAATGTGAATCACATTCACATTATTTACATCTTTGATAATTAAATCTCATTTAATTATCTAAGATAACTCTCTTTATAATATGAATTAAATTCATATTACTCATGATAATTAAATCACATTTAATTATCCATTATCTCAATGCTCGGATACATATATCAACAATAGAATTATCCATGAACTCCTTCAAGGATAATGCGCTTTCTCCGCAGATACTTGGAGATAAGGACAGGGCGATTGTATTGTTCCACGTATAGTGACATGGATATTGAGATCGTATCTCAAATCCAGATCGCGGGCCTCCCATAGATGCTTGATTAAATCAAGACCGTAAATCTAATCTTCTCATTGTATCTGAATCACATTCAGATCAATGTCCAATATTTGGACCAAGATCAGATCACTTCTCTACTGAGAGGAGTCACTAGAATCCAGCCCCGTTTCATCACTCCCTAGGAATGGAAGCGTCATGGTTATACAATCGTTTATGATCACATCACCCTCAGGTATTCCCAATACCTGTACATCCTGCATACTGGAAGACTCAGGCTAAACCTGAAGTATTCGATCAACTTTATGCTGTCTACTTCATGGTTTTATCAGTAAGTTTCTCATTCGATCATTGGGAGTCGGTATCGATCATATACTTTCCAAAAGCATATATCATACCTAGGTCTTGATCATATACTTTCCAAAAGTATATATCAAACCTACAAATTCAGTCAAGCTTCCAAAGCGAGACGACCGTGCGCACGGAATTTGATTCTTCCCAATATCTCATGAGTGAGCTCATGTCTTCCGGTTCAGTAACTGAACCTGTATGATCCCTTTGAGAGATCGTATTACTCATATGCCCTTATATGCACACCAGCGCGCCGGTGTATAGACCTTGATTAGGTCATCAACCTATTGGTCTGCCAAATGTACATACTTAGACATATAGCAACACATCTGTCTCCGGTCAGAGGATGCGTGCTATATCATGATAGCATATGATATAGGACTTTGGTTATCTCGATCTCGTTAAGTCAACTCTTTGACCTAACTAATCTGACACCTCCGAATCTCTATTCCTATGCAGAGGACCTGCATCAAGAGGTCGGTCAGATATCAGCCTTCAGAGATAAGGATTGCCATCTCCTACTCAGGCTGGAGATCATCTCTTAACAATCATTTGATGGTGCTTGATGAGTCCTCAATCTAACTCTTTAGATATTCACCCAAGCACCAGCCTCTATGATTCAATAGTTGAATCAAAAGCTGTATGATCATCAAGATGGCCATGGTACATAACCCTAATTGTACTAAGGGACCTATTATGCAAATTATGTGTTCTTCATTTCAGATTAAGGAGTGAATTGCAATAACATTTATTGCATAATGGCTCGCCGTGGGCTCGCATTTCCAACACCAAGATCATATCACTTATCTACTGAGGTGTCACTAAAATCCATACCATTTTTATCACTCACTAGGAATGGAAAGAGGAGGTTATACAATCGTTTGTGATCGCATCACCCTCAGGTATTCCTAATACCTTTACATCCTTTACACTGGAAGACCAAGAATAAACTCGAATTATTAGATCAATTTTACACTATCTTCTGCAGGGTTTGATCATTAAGTTCCTCATTCTATCATTGGGGGTTAGTATCGATCATTTACTTTCTAAAAATATATATCATACCCATGTATTGATCATATACATTCCAAAAAACATATATCAAACTTATAAATTCAGTCAGGCTTCCAAAGCGAGATGATCGTGCATGGAATTTGATTCTTCCCAATATCTCATGAGTGAGCTCATGTCTTCCAATTTAGCAATGAACATGTAGAATCCCTTTGAGAATCATATTACTCATATACCCTTACGTGTACACTAGTACACCAGTGTGTAGACCTTGGTTAGGTCATCAACTTATTGGTCTGCCAAATTACATACTCAGATAAATAGTAACACATATGTCTCCGGTCAGAGGATGTGTGCCTATATCATGTGAACATACGACATAGGTCTTTCATTATCTTGATCTCGTTATGTCAACTCTTTGACCTAACTAATCCGACACCTCTGAATCTCTATTCCTATGCAAAGGACCTACATCAAGAGGCCGTTCACATATCAGATTTCAAAGAAAGGATTGTCATCTCCTTCTTAAGATGGAGATCCTCTCTTAATAATCATTTGAGAGTGCTTGATGAGTCCTCAATCTAACTCTTTCGATATTCCCTCTATGATTCAACAATTGAATCAACAACAGTGTGATCATTAAGATGGCCATGGTACATAAACCTAAATATACTTAGGGATATTTTATACAAATTAATCATTCTTCATTTCAGACCATGGAATGAAATTTGCAATAACATTTATTGCATAATGGCTCGTCGTGGTCTCGCATGTCAAACAGGATCGAGCTCTAACTGAGGACTCAAGGCCTGAGGGCGGCACCGACCACAAAGGTGGAAGACAACATTGGGCAGAGAGAGAGAGAGAGATGAGGGGCGAGGGATGATGAGGGATAGTAAGGATAATAGGAGGCGAGATCGAACGGAGGAGTGGAGATGGTCGGTTGGAGAGGCAATCATATGGTATTAAAGATGGGTTGGAGGCAAAGACAATCAGGGAAGAAGAAGAGAAACAAAGGAATAGGGAGAGGAGAAGAACATAGAGGGGGAAGAAGATACCTGCGATGGGGGTCACCTGTGAATGGAGAGGACTAGAGCTCGACTCCGGGTCGTTGCCTCCATCGTGGGCAGTCGTACAGGAGTTTCAAGCAACTTGAGAAGATCGAAGCTGTTGCAAGGACAACTCTTCCTTCTTGGATCTCGCCTAAATAGGGTGGTCATCATCGCTGTCAAGAAAAGCCATGTCAATTTCACTGGAGGACCTTCAAGGCTGGTGTCCTTGCATTCTCTCTAGTAGTGAATATGGGCAATGGGGGTTGATAGTGAGGGTTTTAAGGGTCGTTGGCCTCGAGAAGATGGGCGGAGAGATGGAGGAAGTTGGCAATCAGGGAAATAAAGTCGAACGTGGTTGGGAGTCGTGTGAGTAATGCATTAAGGGGACAGATAAAGTGGTGAGTGCAGTTGTGCTAGACGGTAGTCGCGAAGTCGTGGGAGGTGGTTCCACGAGGGGGAGAGAAGAGAGAGGTGAGCACGATTGGCGATGGTTTACGTGCATTTCTGCAAGAGGTGAATGGTTGGGCATGATTGCATGTGGTTAAGGCCACCGTAGGATGAGGAGAGTAAGGGAGGTGGAGGCCAGACACCGCCATGAGATGCAAGTGGCAGGAGCAGTGCGTCGTGGGAGGTGGAGCGTAAGGGGAAAGAAGGTAGTGCCATGTGGCACGTGTAGGGGTGGCAACGTGATGAAAAAATTAAAATTAGATATTGAAATTAAAATTTTAAAAAATTAATTAATAATAAAAAGTAATAAAAACAAAAAAATAATAAAAAGAAATAAAATAAAAATGGGGTGACATGTGGCATCTCCAAAAGTGCCACTTGTTGCTTCTAGAAAAATCGAAAATTAAATCCAAAGAAATATAAAAAAGAAATATCAAACGAAGTCAAATATTAAAGTTGTCAACATAAAAGTTTCTCATCTCGAAGAGATCTAAAACTTTTTTGAACAACCCGAAACCAAAAGAATCATCTGTATAAAAAGTATTTTTGGTGGTACTCTATAGATATAAAATACCACATTTTTATCTTTTGCATTTTTTGGAATTTTTAAATTAGGTAAATATAAAAAAATATAAAATAAATATTCACATTTTAATCTAATTTTTTGGATTTTTAATAATTATGAAAATAAAGAGATAAGATAAACGAGACATATGTACAAATTATTTATACATACTCAGTTCGATTTATTTTCTTTGATTCTTTCTTTAATCTTTATTTGGATTTTTACAAATTTTATTAAAACAAAAATCAAAGAAAATAAATCAAAAAAATAAACAAGAATTTTTTTTGTACATAAAGTAATAGGTAGTTATTATGCACAATATAAAATGAGGCTCCAAAATTGAAGTTTCATATTTGAACTCTGATTATTTTGAATTTGATCTTCTTTTGTAGATAATTGAACGTACATTATTTCAGAAGTGAGTAGAAGTCCATAGAAGACTGTATGAGAGCAATATTCGCATTTTACAGCATTTATCTCGAACTAGGGTTTGGGTTTTATTGGTCAAATTACAAGTTAGTATTTTTTCTTTAATTAGTGTTAGTAATATATACACTACAGATTTTATGTTATTTGATTTTGAGTTAGTGGAAAACAAATAAAAAAGGGTAAATGTGATATTATACCGGTGATATTTATAAGGGATTTTTTGCTTCTTATTTAATGTAGTTACGAATGTGCTAAAATGCAAATATTATTTAGAAGTACACGAATGATAATAATGCAAAATATATGATGATATGAAGCTAATTACTTGAGAATGAAGATCTGTTTTCAATTTTTAAAGTGATGAATCATAGATTCACCAATCCCCTATACTTGGAGTGGGGAAGGAGATGCTTGGAGAAGTTGGAAGTAGTGAGGATTCCTATGTTGCCTAAGAGTGAGTCATGAGAATCTGGGATACGCATGGAGGAGATGTCTTCAATGCAGTCCAACTGCTCATCTGCTCGTACAAAATGCTTCAACAGTTTCCCATTTACGAGGAATGGTCGTGCACCATATGTAAGCTCTGAACTCCCTACACTGTCGTTCGTGTGCACTTCTCTAACTATGAAGGGTCATGTCCACTTGGACTTCAACTTTCCTTGGAAAATCTCCAGTCTTGCATTGAATAACCATACCTTCTGCCCTAGAATAAAATTCTTGCATCGGATATACTGATAGCGCCAATGCTTGATTCCGACCTTATAGATGACATTGTTATCTTATGCCTTGTTTTTTATTTCTAAAAGCTTGTTTAGGTCCATCTTTTTGTTATGCTGTCCTTTATGTATGTTCCAGTTCACCTTCTTAAATGCCCACTAAGATTTATTTATAAGCTTAACAAGCAGATGACACGACTTTCCATAAACCATTCGGAATGGGGAGGTTCCAAGCAGGTCTTGTAGACAATCTGGTATGCCCATAGAACTTGATCCAAGATATGAGACTAGTTCTTATTGTCAGGACGGACTAGATCCTACAAAAATTCCCTTCACCTCCCTACTCGACACCTCAGTCGTGCCATTCGATTGTGGGTGGTATGGACTAGCGACACGCTGCCCGCTACCATAGACGTTTGTTAGCTTTTTCGTTTCCCACTTAACAAAGTAGCTACCCCTCTCAGAGATGATGACTTTGGAGACCCTGAACTATGAAATGATGTGATCTTTCACAAACATACAGATGGTTTTGCTGTCAGCGGCTCGGGTAGGCGTATCTTGCACCCACCTAGAGAGTAATCAACCACCAGTAGAATGTGCTCATAGCCATGGTTGTTAGGCATGGGCCCATGAAATCCATGCCTCATGCATCATCAACCTTAAAGACAGGTTGCATTGGCATTCAACTTTGGAACCGACACTCCCTTCCATTCTCTGACATACTAGACACAACCTAACAAATGCATATGCATCACAGAACAAGGTCGGACAATACAAGCCAAAATGAAGTACTTTCCAAGGGATCCTCTTCTCGGAGTGATGTCCTCCTGCCTCCATGGAATGACAGTAGATAAGGATACTCATGTATTCCTTCTGAGGAATATACCTCTGCCAAACACAATCCAAACCTTCGAAGAAAAGGAACGGATCCTCCCAGTGGTATTTTCTTGATTCTGACTTAAGTCGGTCAATGCTACTCTTGGGCAAATCATGGGGAACTGTCCTAGATACCAAGAAATTCACTAGGTTGGTACACCATGGAAGAGTATCGACAAAATTGATCGACTCGTCAGGGAAGGAATCCTTGATGGGGTCAATCTTAGAGGAACTCTATTACTCAATGTAGGAGAGGTGATCATCCATCACTTTTTTCACTCCTTCCTTGTCTTCGATATGAAAATCGAACTCTTGGAGTAATAGAATCCACTTAATAAGATGCACCTTCACATCCTAGTTTTTCTATGATGTACTTGATGGTTGTGTGGTCCGTGAACACGATAACCTTGGACCCTAAAAGATGTGACCTAAATTTGTCCAATGCAAACACTATGACAAGCATTTCCTTCTCTGTGATGGTATAATTTCATTGAGTCTGATTGAGTACTTTGCTTGCGTAGTGGACAATATAAGGAATTCCTTCTCTCCTATGTCCTAATATAGCCCCAACTGCAAAGTCAGTTGCATCCATCATGATCTCAAAGGGTAGAGACAAATCTGGGGCATGTAGGATAGGAGCATCCATGATCTTCCTCTTTAGAAGCTCGAATGCCTCAAGACACGTGATCTACAATGAAATTCATATCTTTTCCTAAGAGCTTTGTAAGCGGTCGGACAATCTTTGAAAAGTCCTTTATGAACCTGCAGTAAAAATCGACATGCCCAAGGAACGACCGCACTTATTTGATGTTGGTTGGTGCTTGAAGTTTCTTGATCACATCCACCTTGGTATGTTCAAACTCCATTCCTTTCTTGGAGATGACATGCCACAAAGCCCTCTTGAACCATGAAATAACTCTTCTACCAAGATAGCACCAGATTCACCTCACTACACTTTTTGAGCACTTGATATAGATGAGATATACAACAGACAAATGAATCATCGTGCACCAATAAGTCATCCATAAAGACCTCTAGGAAATCGCTCGCCCACCATCTTGATAAATACTGCAACCACGCACCTCTAGAAAGTCTCGGGGCATTGCATTACCCTAAGGGCATATGCTTGAATGCATACGTAGCTAATGGACATGTAAATGTTGTATTTTCCTAGTCCTCATGAGCGATGGCCACTTGGTTGTATCCCGAGCAACCATCTATAAAGCAAAATTATTCTTTCCATGCTAGTCCCCCCATGATCTGGTCAATGAATGATAAGGGGAAATGGTCCTTTTTCATTGCTACATTCAAGTGTTTGTAATACACACGAATATGCCATGACGTGGGTACTCGCATCGCAGTTTCCTCTCCATCCGAGTTTGTGGTTGTCTAAAGTCCGTCCTTCTTAGGGACTACATGAAGTGGTGCCACCCACCTGGAATCAGAGATGGGATAGATAAATCCCATGTCACACCATTTTTCGATCTCCTTCTTGATCACATCTCATAAGTTTGATTGCAGGAACTCACGAGAAGGTGTAGCACCTTCCTCAAGGTAAATATGGTGTGAGCATAGAGCAGGGTTAATATAGAAAAGATTAGACACACTCCAACCTATGGCCTTACGGTTTTTTTCAAGAATCTCTAGCAAGTGAGATTCTTGTTTTCCAGTCAAGCCAGAACTGATAATGACCGAGAACTTCTGTGGTGGGCTCGCAAGTAAGGCATAATTCAAGGTGGGGGTAAAGATTTGAGCTTGGCAATCGTATGATAATTGGGTAGATCTGGCTCAACTACTTCTGAATATGGATCTGTGGTGGATGTGGTTGGATATGATGTGATAGTAGCCACCAACTGATTCTGCTCAGGAGTTAGATCGCTAAAGGCGTATGATTCATAATCCTCGTCCTCTGATTGACTTGAAGGGAACATGTCTGACAAGCCTAAGTGGACTTCTAAATCATTAAGGATGTATGGAGAAGCATCGGAAAACTCTCCTATGTGTAAAGTTTGATTCTGCATGACTTATCAAACTGCCACATCTACATTGTCCTCTCCTGGTGAGATGGATTAGTCAACCCAAGCTGACTGCTGCTACTAGTGATCAACTATGTCAACTCTGTAGCACTCAGCCTTTGATGAGAGATACATTGTACTACTCTCTGAATTAGGTCTCTGCTAATTCGTTTGCTGCATCTCTAACTCTACACTTTCATTGTCTGCATGAAAGTGTATTTTTCTGAGAGTATAATCAAATATGGCTCCGACCATCCTCAGAAAAAGAGCAGCCAAGGATGATATGGGAATCTTTCCATCTTCTGGGGCAATCCAAATCAAGGACCTTGAGGTCCACCTTATACTACTTCCCCTCAATGTCAAGGAGAACATCCCTCACCATTACCTTAGGCCGCCTAATAGATCGATCTGCAAACTATCGTAGTGCACATGATCTCCTCAGAGGACTGATAAATCCCATATTTATCATCATTGACTCAATTTTTGCCTCTCTTGCTTAAGTAAAATAATAAGATTCATTGACTATTAATACATTACTCTTTGCTATGCTGTAAATATTTAACACTAATTATCATATATTAATATAACCCTATTATGCTGTAATATTTTATGTATTTATTTCTTATTAAAAATCAAATAAAAATTAGAATAAACTTGTGTACAAATAAATTAACATAAAATAAAAATACAAAAAATAAGTAAAAGAAAAATTAGAGAAAATGGTTTTATAAAATTTTTATTAGTATTTAAATTTTAAATATGTATATATGACCCTTGATCTGTTTGACTAATACATGAAAGTTGTAGATCTCATCTAGATCTACAACTTCTATGTTCATAACTTTTTCTGATTCATCCTTTATCTATTTCCTTCTGATTAATCTTTATTTTATCTATTTTCTTAAACTCTGATTGGGCCATGTGGTACCATCTGATTTGGCCAAGTGGTTGGGTCTTGTGTCGCCACCCGCCTCTCTTCTGAATC
Source organism: Ottelia alismoides (assembly GCA_037367405.1). NCBI lineage: Eukaryota > Viridiplantae > Streptophyta > Magnoliopsida > Alismatales > Hydrocharitaceae > Ottelia > Ottelia alismoides. The sequence goes on from JAZKJV010004863.1 coordinate 249,627, forward strand.
GTATGATCACTTCTTGATCAGACATATCATGTTTGTTCGTTGGCGCCTCAATCGTGACCGTTCGATCACATGATCATATGGTCAAGATCCTTCTCCAACCTCTAGTCTTTCTCCCACCTTGTATGAACTGCCCTTCTTCTCACCATTATTCCGCTGATACTAACCACGTTCTTCACCAACTTCCATCGCAAATCCCATCTCCTAACTTTCATAACCCATGTTGACACTCTAACCACCTCCTAACCTAACTTCCCTACTAGTGGAAGTAGTTGAAACCTCGACCAAAAACCACCTGCAACATCCACCCTTTTCTTCTTCAAATACACCACCGCTACTTTGTACAGAGGTTATCCACCCTAATACGAAGGTACTCCTAGACCTAACTCTCTTTTCGTGACAGGAAATGAAGAGTTCGAAGTGTGATAATGGAGTTTTCCCTTTTGGCAAGATCCATGGTTGGAGGCCATGTTACGGCTCCACTGCAGTCGTTTGAGCTTCTTGCACTTACCATGAGAGTCAAGCGCAGACCCAAGGGTAAGTCCACCCTTAATCCTAGGCTACTTCGTTCATCAATCCATGGTTAAGTTATTCAATGTATAGATTTTATGTCTTGCTATTTCTGTCTCTTTTTCACCACAAGCACATGCACCTTGCGTGTGCTTTGATCATGTTCCAACCTTCGCCGTGCATTAGTGATGAACGCCGGAGGTCGACTTCATATTCTTCTTTCCTCCATATCTCATACCACTTCGACTCACCTTCTCCTTCAACAATGAAGAAGAAACCACATGGGCTCCATCTTCTCCGCTCCATTATCCCTCCATCTAGCTCACATTTGGTGCATCTTCTTCAGTTTTGCTTCGACTATCTCTTTCTAACACCTGCTGGTGTTGAAATCTTCAATGGCCAGAAGTTTTGTAGGTGCTCTGATCTGGAGGTCTGCCTTCATGGTCTGTCCATCATCATCGACATCCGGAGAGGATTGCTCATTCATCGACATCATACCATCTTTGCAGGCTTTCCAAAATCCTTTGCTGACTTTCAGAGCTCTTCTAGGATGATAACGGAGTTATGGGTATCTCGTCGGAACCCAGGCTACTCCACCATGCTCGAGAGGAGGAGGAACCAACTTTCCACGTACACATACCGTCATATTAGCCCTAATTAGGCGTTATCTGACTATCCTGTTTTGTCCACGATTGCGAGACCAAGCCTACAACCTCATGCTATACCGAGCCAGAGCCAAAGCACCATGTCTTGCCACATGGCCTGAGACACACCTTCTATCCGAGTCTAGGACTGCACGCGTCTTGTGCGAGCCTGGGTTAATTGCACTTCCACCTAGCTCGTTCCCCATTATTGCAAAAATGCCCCAACATAGGGGGCTTTCCTTAATTTGAAGAGATGGTTTATGTTATTTGTATTTTAGTCCCTTTAGGGACTTTTATGTAAGGATTTATGCATATTTTTATTACAATTATGCCATTGCATTCAAACTTGAGCAACCTGAGCATGGCATTTCGATCCTGGTTTCATTACCTTATAGTTTCATTTAATCTCTGATTTGAATGCTCGTTGATTGATAATTACTTAGAGATATTATTTATACCATTTGTCACATGAAATGAATCTTAGCTTTTAACTAAGTGCTTAAATGGATTTAGATCTGAATTGCATAATTGCTTAAGATTGAATAATCATCTTAGGGCATATTTGTGAGTAAATTTGCATATGTAAGTATTTTGTCATTCTGTTCATTATTCCATTATTCCTAACATGAACTCATGTTTGATCATCACAGTTTGTCACATTCCCGCATGCATTAGTGATGTGCATTTTAACTTGCATTCATTGCTTGTATTGTTGTGTTTGTTTTGATATAGACGATTAATCAATCACTTAACCTAGATAATTAAACATCTAAATAATTTTATTATGTCTCATGTCCTTATGTTTGACCATGGATTTGCTAGGTTAAACATTAAAGCTGAGAACCTTGTCAGTGATATTCTTCTCGGTTCTGTATGGAAAGCTAAGTGCCCATTCTATAATGGATCTCTCATAATATATGCATTTAGTGCTTCATCAGATGGCATCGTTATCGAGGAGACAACGCCATTATTATAATTATTTAGGATTTTATATTTCGTTTAAGTTGATTTTTATTTTATCTAGGTCAATCCTATGATGTGATGTTTTCTGCATTGTTATATATATGTTGATAATCTTTGAAGTATTTAATATTTTCTCTTCTGTGGTAGGGTCCATTCATCAAGCATGCTCATGAAGAATGGTGGTTGGATGCTCATGATGGAGTTCCCGCTAAGAAAAACTATAGAAGATGCCATCAAGGAAAATTAAATATTTTGCTGTTCATATTTATTGTAAATTATTATGAACTTGGACTCTATTATTTGTGTGTTGAGTCTATTTCACCCTCTGTTGGGTGGGACTCAACTTGAGTGTTTGATTTAGGATCCAGGAACACGACTCATAGAGCTATTTTCGATGTATTATCTTAAGCTCTTGATTCGTAAGTTAGGGCACACTAACTTCATCTTATGAGATCCACTCATCTCTAAGATTCAGGAGACACACATAATCTACGTTCAACTTAGATTAAATTAAATCGATATTTTCTTGCTAATAGATGCATGATTAGGTACAGATTTCCATCGACTTGCATGCATTTAGATAAATTTTTATATTCAGTCTTACATATGCATGAAGAGAGATGGCGACACTATAAGTATATCTCTTGAGCATGACATCATGCTTTTACGTATGCACGATTTTTCCCCTTCCATGATTTGTCACTTAGTATAATATGAAAATCGAACTAGACGGTAGATGATGCCTTTTGTTTTCAGAGGTTTAATATAAGTGATAACGTAAGCTCTAAAAATGGGCTGTTAAAGCAAGTTGATATAATTAAAATGGAGCTAAAATTCACCTTGTTTTTAGGAGACAAAATCCTACATTTCTTGTAGATATAGATGCATTCGTTGAGGGGTGAGGACGTATCCTAGGAAAGAGCCCAAAACCTAAGTCAACCTGCTCGTAATGAACATAAATTTTGTATTATCACCAATAAAAGAGATAATATAATTAGACCATATTTATTATCTTCACTGCGTGTGTTGGTGAAATAATCAGATTTGTTTGATCTTGTTTGACTCTTCAGCCTCCCGAAAATCCTAGGATCCATTATCATCTCATGAGATTCATCATCTAAAGATTCAGCTAACATTAATCCCTTCATTGCCTAGCTTCCTATTCTTTATACTTAAGCCTATTTTCTGCCTAAGTACCTAAGTATAAAGGGGATCTTTTGTCATTTTGATTGTTCTCCTCGGGTCACCTGGTTTTAAGTTCGTATCTTTATACTTAAGTTATATCTCACCTTAAGCATAGATGGACCCAAGTCCTTATCTTCTTATAACTGATTCTTTTACTCATGTTGCATCTGTGATTCTGGATTCAGTTTGTGTATATTTCTTTTATATTTAGAATGAGGTATGGATTCATTTCACGTTGTGCTATGAGGACATAACAAAAGCTAAGTATGGGGGATCTACTGTATATATTGCACATATACTTTAGCCATAGCTCTTATTTTTAAAATTTTCAAACTATTGGAGTTATGGGTATGACATTTAATTTTTGAACTGATTCTTGTACAAAATGCTTTGAAATAATTTTTGAATTTTTTTACGTATTTGACATGTTTTTCAAATGTTTTACATGGTTTGCGAAAATACGATTTGACATGTTTGGAAAATCATTTGTAAAATGTTTTGAAAAACTACATATTTGTGTGATATTATTTTCGAAAAAATGCTTACTTAGGTTTTAAAATGGGGTTTTACTTGTTTTGAAAATCTTTCTAAAATATTTGAAAAATCTCTATACATATGTGACAATGTTTACAAAAAGTTTTAAAAATTATTTTCAAAGCTAAGGGTGTAAATGAGCCTAATTAATTAACTCTCTAACATAAAATAAAAAATCACAAAAAGATTAACTTACTAGTTGTTGTTCTTCTATAACACTTTCACTATGCACTCAAGGCTTGAGATGATCTTTAACACTTTGTTTAAGGAGTCTCTGGACTTAGAGTTATCTTGTATTAATGATTAGGGTCTTTGACATAAAAATTCACACTCTCTTATCTTGAGGATATGCATGTTATATTTCATGCTTAATCTCCCTTAAAAGAATTTGACTATCATTCACATGCATGACTACATTCATGATTGATATGAGTCAAAGTACCACTAAGGAAACCAATCTTGGAAGTTTGAGTTTGGACTTGATTTATATGATTCTATAGGATGTGATAAGATTAATTATGGCTTCATGAAACTTGAGTGTCAACATCATGTTCTCATGATATCTCTTGAATTTGACCTAAAGTGCCAGGGTATGATGATCTTAATAAGTTGATCAGTGTGCGCAAATCTTTTGGTAAAGTAGTGGAGATAGCCAAAAACAAAGAAAAGAGAGAAATAATTATCGAAAGAAAATCTCTCACCATACAAAGTCAAATATCAAAGATCTTCCACCAAAGGCAAGCGCTCCTAATCATTTCAAAGTGTCCACATGGACCATCTCTACTAGGAACAAAAGTCAGACTAGCACTCAAAAAAGATTTTGCCTCGTAAATACTACACGTCTGGGTGTAGAAGGTATATTAGATAATAAAAAAAGGCACACCCCGGTGTACTTCTAGGAAAAAAGTGCATATGACTCGAACTTCTTTTGGCAGAGACATTGATTGTCAAAAAGCAAAATGAAAATTTTGTTCAGAATTGACACTTAAGAGGACCTTGTTCTAATGAGAGGAAGAGAAATAACTACACAATCCTATATCCTCCATAATAAGACCTTCCAGTTATCCCTTTGAAGTCTGACAAACTAAAGAGACGGTGGATTGAAGCAAGACTAGATTTATTCCCTAGGGTTGAGGGTTGGGTCCTTAGCAGAGCTTCTGAGATTGGAATTTTTGGTGATATTTTAATTCCACTCTCATGGTGCAGTCAACACTAATTCCTGATTCTTATATATACGTATTCATTGAGAGTCTGACAATTAGAGGAGTTGAAATCCTTTTGATTTATTCTTAAATTAGCTCAGAGTTTTAGAATTCCTAAAACCTAGTGTTCTTGGTCAAATCAAACCTTGTATACTCACTTGCACATGTCAGGGATCTCATTAATTAAACTAAATTTCTAACAAATTCTTTATTAACTCGAGGATCAACTTAGCTTAAGTATTGAGGGGGGTGATAAATCCCAGATTTATCATCATCAAACTCAATCATTATTTCTCTTGCTTAAGCAAAATAACAAGATTCAATGACTAATTAACACTAATGACTAATTATTATGTTGTAAATATTGAAAACTAATTATCATTTATTAATATAACCCTATTATAACATAATATGTTATGTATTTATTTCTTATTAAAAATAAATTAAAAATTAGAATAAAATTGTGTTTAAATAAATTAACATAAAATAAACAAAAAAACAAAAAAAAACAAAAGAAAATTAAAGAAAAATGGTTTTATATGGTTTTTATTAGTATTTAATTTTTAACTACGTATAGATGACCTCTGATCTCTTTCACTTCTATGTAAAAGTTGTAGATCTCATCGAGATCTACAACTTTCATGTTCATAACTTTTTCTGATTTATCCTATCTATTTGTTTTTGATTAATCTTTATTTTATCTATTTTCTTAAATTCTGATTGGAACACGTAGCACCATCTGATTTAGCCACATGGCCCGCTCTTGTGTCGTCAGCTACCTCTCTTTTGAATCGTTTGATTGCTTCTTGATCAGACAGATCATGGTCATTCGTTGGCGCCTCAACTGTGATTGTCCGATTACATGATCAGATGGTCAAGGTCCTTCAACCTCCACCTATTCTCTCGCCTTGTCTGAACTGCCCTTCTTCTCCCCATTATTCTACTGACACTAACCACCTTTTTGGCCAACTTCCATCGCAAATCCCATCTCCTACCTACCATAATCCATGTTGACACCCGAACCACCTCCTAACCTAACTTCCCCATTTGTGGCAGCAGTTGAAACCTCAGCCAAAAATGTAACATCTAGATTTTAATCAAACCTAAACCTTACCGATTACGGTCCATATAAACCAATAAAGTTGTCAATCGACATCAGATGACTTATATCGACTAATTGGTCGAGAATCAAAAGTCGTTCGGGCAAAATCGATAAAAAATTGACCATATCATAATGTGTGCCCGAAAAATCGTGACATAAATTCGGAAACCACAAAACAAATCAAGACCATCATAAAATCTGATTCGATGAAAGAGGACCAATGGAATCGACTGTTCGTCAATCGAAGGTCATTTGGTATTTTTAAATCACAAAATTTAACCCCAAACCAAAATGGTATCTCGAATTATTCGATCATCTAAACCCGATCGAAAATATACAAATATTATACTTGTTTTGATTGTAGTTCAAAGACGATCAAATCAAGGTATTGCATATTAAAATCTGACATTCGAAGCATGAATATGGATAAAATTTTAACATTTTAATAAATGAGAGAAAGTAAATTTAAATATAAAAAACTTTTATTTAAAACTTCCTATAGCTACAGTAGCAGACTGCTACTTTTTTAAAAAAATTCAGCCATTGATTTTTTCTCTCCTCTTTCTTAGCCTCCACTTGCCCCTCAATTTTCTTCCACTTGGGTTGTATACTATCTCCGCATGTCATCTTTATTTCCCTTATGTTCTCTATATAAAGCTAAAAGATTTCTTTCCTTCACATTTTCTTTTCTATACCTTTTCTACTCTAAAATTCACCAAAGGAATAACATCTTTCCTTCTATTCCCTATTGGAATTGCAGCCTTCGGCAACAACATATAGAAGCCATTTCTTGTTGGAAAAGCTATCCTTCAGCTTTGGAAGAACTGCTACAGCCCTCCCTTCTACTGTAGCTCCTCTTCTCCAAAAGAAGATGCTCCAGCAACTGATGTAAAACCCCTTGCTAATGCTACATCTCCAATTCCATTCTCTCTTTTGCATGCAAATTTAATTAGTTACATCCCTCCCCTCCTCCTTGCTGCCATGCATGTACCATTCAACCCTTCTCTTGCTATTATCTAAGTTATTATACACATTTTGATCTCATGATTGTTGCTATTCACTTGATTTGGAAGAAAACTTTATAAATTAAAGGAATTAAATTATAGGAAATTGCAATTTATACATCCTTTTAGTACAACAAAATATTAAATAAGTTGACCTTGTAACTATAAATTACATGTCGGTAGTCCTATTATCAAGAAATTGATTATTGACTAAATCATTTTTTCTTTTACTTCTTGTAAGAAGTAAAAGTTAGCTTATGTTAGTTCTAACTTTATTGGACATGTTTGGTATTACAAATTCCTATTCATTCTGACATACTAATTTGATAAATTGCTTGTTTTCCCTCCCATTTCCATTAGTGGGTGATGAATCCATGATCCATCATCTCAATATCTTGCTCTTAGCAAAATCCCTAAGTAAAATCCCAAATAAATGTATATAAAATCAATAAATTAACAAAATGACTCTTGTAAATAAAACACACGAATTATTGTATAGTAGTTTGTACAAAATAAATTAACAATAAAAAGTCGCAAAATTAAAGGAGTTTTTCTCAGGTAAATAGCTCAAAACTTCATGTATTTTTAATAATTTCATTTCAACTCCTTGTTGGCTAATTCTCTAACTTGTTCATAACAATGCATATAAAAGTAAATTTCACCTCAAACAAATGCTCCTAAATCCCAAAGGGAAAAAGCCGTAAAGTCCAACTTCTCGGCCAAATTCCCGCTCTGTATGAACTCCAAATTTACCAACTCACTTTTAAATTCAAGTTAGAAAATCATCTATCCAACGGAAGTGGTTTCATTAAAATCGGAGCTCATTTGCAAAAGTTGGGTTTTGGAACCTAGTTGTACATTGCATATTATGTATATAGTCATTTTTTCTTCAATTTTATTTTATCTTTCTCAACTACTTAAAAATCCTAAAAAATCATCATTGTGTTGTATGTTGATTATAGTATTTTATTATATTTTTCTGTTGTAAATATCTCTTATTAAAAAGGGAAAAATGCATATTAGAAAAGCAAACAAAAAATTGTACATGTTGTATGTATTCCTTTGTAAATTCTCCACTATTTTTCCTTCTTTATATTTTTGTTGTATTTAAAGTAGCCTACTTTATATCATTATTTATTTTATTATTTAATTCCCATTATCTACAAATCTTCTACCACCAACGTCCATTCAACTGCACCATTTTTTAATAACCTCCCATTCAACTCCATTAATAATACAACCTCCCATTCAACTCCACCACTTTAATAACTTCTCATATATGCTCTTTATATACTTCCCATACTCTTCATTTTGCACTTGATCTATCTTTATGTGAGGAGAGCCTAGTTTCCAGAGTTGAATCGGTGACAACGACACAACCGCGGTCGAGCGACGACAACCCTCTCTTCGGTGAGATTCATTGGCTTTTTGGACAACATCACAGCCGCTCCCGCATGCTGCTCGAGTGAAGATCGTGCTCTCGTGAGCACCTCATAGGCGACCATCTTCGTCGTAGGTATTATTCCCTTCATTTTGTCATTGTTGCTATTTTTGCATTTTTAACACATCACATTTCATATAATCCCCACTTCACCATACCATCACCATCTCCACCACCTTCATTTTCTTCATTACCTCCATCTACTCTTTTTCCCCCTTTTTGTATATATTTACATTTGTTTCCAGTTTCAAAAAATATAAAAAATAAAAAAAAATCACAAAAAATCACAGTAAAAAAATCTCCTAAAAAATTAAAAAACATAAAAAAATAACGGAGGGAGCAGCGGTCGCCGCCCCCCTTCTTCTTCCACCACCACCCGTCACTGCCGGTAGCGGTGCCTCCTCCTCCTCACCGACACAGTCACACGCGACCACACCACCTGCGCTGCCTCCGTTGACGACGCCGCCAGAGGCGCACTCCCACCGCTCGTCGCTAGCGCAGAGACGCCCGGCCCTGCGGTCCACCTCCAGGTTGCCCTCCGCCCAATGCGCTTTGCCACACCGCGGTCGTCGAGCTTTTCCAGCCCCGTCCTCTCCGCCGACCACCACGACCTCCCTCGTGCGCGGTGCAGTCGCCCGACGTTGCCTCCGCCGCTCTTCCCGTTTTGGGTTTCTCCCCATCATGTGCCCAAGTAGAGGAGGTAGAAGGTGATTTCCTCTCATTTTTTAATGTAAAAATTTCATTGTATATATTTCATGTTTCCGTAATTACAGTTTAGTCCCTGTACACATTTTTTTGTAAATAATGTTTTTTTTTGAATTTGCAAAGACAACCTTGTGTTTGACTATTAATTTGGACATCTACTTTGCATTTTTTATTAAAAAAACATCTTGATGTTGAGAAACTATTTTTCTACCATATGTATATTTAATTACCTTTTTCGGATATTTGGGTAAATAATTAAAATTGTCTAACTGAAATTCTGCATATTTTACCCATTTTGAGCACTTAAATTCATGTCTTACTCAGTGTTTCTCTAAAAATTCCACATAAATTAGATATGATGCCTTAATATGTGATTGAATTAGTACCCAAATTTCATCCAAAGTGGAGTTGTCTTGTGCGTGAAATAAATCATAGAGTGATTTTCGTATTTGTTTTTTAATTATATCCACATACATTTTTTTCACAAAATTATAAGTCTTCTGGATTCCATATGAAAGTACCTATATGAGATAATTCACTCTCTACTTAATTTGCAATTGTAGATTTATTAGGAATTAATTACTCACTATCACACTATTTTCACTAATTAATTCATAAAAAATCATATTTTGTCAAAAAATTCCAAAAATATTACTATAGCTTCCTTGTATTATGTTTATTTTCTAGTAAAGTTTTCATAATGTTTTCTTACTGTTTTTGTGAAAATTACGGAAAAACCGATAAAAGGTGTGCATTTTAACCTTAAAAAATACAAAAAAATGTATGTTGCATTCATCTCTTGATTAGGATTCTAGGAAAAATATAATTTGGCTGAATTGGATTAATTTCTTATGAAAATTAATTTGGCTAAGTTGTGTGCTTTCCTAGTAACTTAATTTACCCGCATTTTGCATTGGCATTTGTTTTTGCATAAAAAATTTAAAAAAAACCGCATTGGAAACCTAGAACTAAATTTTTGAATTAACTCCAAAGTTGTTCCTTTGCCTCCCTGTGTTCGACTCCGGACTTGCCCGGGATATAAATTAAGCCGAGACACTCATCACGAAGATCTTCTCATGGTTCTGATTGAATCGCTAAGTACACGTACTACAACGTACTCGAATTAAAATACGTATATAGCGACTCGTTAGATGGCGCCGTTGCCGGAGTGGCAAACGTCTTAGGGATTAATTTAAAAAATTTCAGATTTAGATTTTCATTTACAAGGGTAGTCTGATCCCTGAGCCCACTTGTAATTAATCCATTTTCTTTCAATTATTTTTCAGCTCATTTTTTGTATATATTTTGTTTTTTTCTCTCTAATATAAATCTCATTTTCCTTGCGAGGGCCCGGTGGACTTGGAGTACATCAGAGGTCGATGGACGTGACACGCGCCGACTGCTGAAGAGCTAGGATAATTCATTTATTTTTGAGAGAGTTTTCGTAATTGTTGTAATTATTTAGGTAGTTTGCTCCTTTATAGAGGCTCTTGTTTGAGAGCTCGCGTGTGTAAAAAAAGACTTGGACATTATTTGTGGTGTGTCGAGACTTGTTTCACTCTCCGGTGAGGGTGGGGCTCGACTTGAGTGGCGAATTTAAGGATTAGGCACACGGTAGCTTAGAATCAAATTTGTTTGTGCCCATCGTAATTTAGGCCACACATATCATAGAAGATTCACATATCTTATAAGATTCATGATGAGACGCACATAGACACACACTACTTAGCTCAAATTAAATCAATTCTGTCCCGATTATAGTATATTGTTTAGGTGTGGTTTTTCTCGATCTGCATGCATTTAGTGTAAACTTTACAAATTCAGTTTTGCATAATGCATGGAGAGTGCTGAGATTCACTGTAAGTATACCTTCTTCTGAGCATGAATCATCGATTCAAGTTTGCATTCTTATTTCTGATTCCCCTCTTGTTTTACAACTTAAGGTCAAAAAGGAAATTGGGACTGAATGGTAGATGTGTTTGTGTGTTCAGATAAATTTCAAGTGATAACCAAACTCTAAATTTGGGACCGAATTGAGCAGGTCGATTAAACAATTGGAATAAAAAGAACGCCTGTTCTCGGGTGCATAAAGCCCTCATTGTTTGTTTTACTTGAAAGTTAGAGAGAGACGACCCTAGGATAGAGCCAAGCCAGGATTTCTTACTTACTACTGTTTCTTTACTTTTAGGCGATTAGCTACTTTTCAGTGAGGAATACGGTTAGCCGTATTTATACGGTCCGGACTTCCTTAGCAGAGTGGGAGGTTTAGAGGGTACGTTAGTCCTCAAGGAATGAGCTTCGGCATGTACTTAATCCTATACTAGCTGAAAGTAGGTCCAACTAGTCGTAAGAACCGGGCTAGTCTGTAAGAAAATACGGGCACGTAATAGCTCGTTAATCTTTCCAAATTGTATTTATCACCAACTAAAATTGACCAGATAATTTGGCCAAACCCTTACGGCCATCACGTGTTGAGTTGGTGAAATTGAGGGTTTGAATTGCATTTGTATTGTGTGAGTTTACTCCGCACATTTACATGCACCGTAGAACTAGTGCCTCATTGAATATCATGCACTAATCGGTTCTCTTGACATCGAAGATGATCGATTGGGGGGATATTTTTTCGGACTTTGCGAATCTCTCGTTGAACCCTCCAAGAAGTATATCTTCACAAGTCCATGCGCAACTTGGACCAACCTGGACTCATGATCCTCTTGAGCCCAGGATCACCCACTCTCGGGATGGATACTCTCAAACCATTCCATTTCTCTCTTCCCACCTCACCGAGGAAGACCTTCGCCTCGGTGAGAATATCTTGATTCATAAATCCTCTTCTAATCAAGAACACCTTGCTGATTCAGGATCTAAAGAAGATACAAGAAAAATGCCTCCAAAGAAGAAAGACGAGGAACAAGAAAATCATGAAGACCCAATGAGAATGGTACTAGCCAGATTAGTTGCATCTGAGCAGCAACACACACTTCTCAGAGCTCAGTTAGGACATCTCAATGTTGGGGTCGATCCGCCAATGGATGCGGCGTACAACCCCGGACAATATTAAATTCAGAACTACTTGAGTTCGGCAGAACCCACAGTTGATTTAGAGTTGAAGCTGTACTTTCAGAATCTGCTGCCACAGTTTGATGGGAATGCTTCTGAGGATCCATATGCATTCCTAAGGGACTTTGAGCTCATCTGTGCTAACCTTAAACATCATAATGTTAGCCAGGATTACATTAGGCTCAAATCCCTTCCATTTTCCTTGGGTGGCAAAGCCGACTACTGGGTGAAAAATCTTGGAGTTACAGTCACCACTTATGCCCAGTTCAAGGACCTATTTTTGAATAAGTTCTACCCGTTGAGTAGAACTAACTTGATGAGGACGCGCATTACGAGTTTTTCCCAATTACCCCATGAAGCCTTTTATGATGCTTGGGAAAGATTCATGGACATCCTACAGAAGTGTCCCTGTCATGGACTAGATAATAACATCTTGGTACAGTCTTTTTTCACTGGTCTCAACCCTGAGATGTATGGTTTAGTGAGTGCTGCATGTGGAGGCAACTATACATCACGAGGAGCGGATATCGTCTGGAAGGTATTCGAGCAAATGGCTGAAACTAGCCGCTCATAGATGGCCAGCAGTGCCTATACACTGTCCCCCAGTTCACTCTCATTTGGAGCGGGAAAATCAGCTATAGTCGATCTCTCTCAGGACGTGATCCCTAGCATGGGACTCCTTGTAGATAAGCTTACAATGGTCGAGAAGATCGATAGGAGGATTGATGAGTTAGACCGGAGCGTCTCCAAACTTCCAAAACAAATGGAGGATTTGACTGATAGGGTATCTAAGATTAAGATACCTGCCGTGACTGCACCTTTGCTCCTGTATACCGAGTTCACCATATTCAGGAGCAGTTGGTGTTAGGGCAACCTCAGCCGTGGGAGCAGGACCAATCCTACACTGACTCTTTCCAGCAGCCACCTCCATTAGCAGAGACAGTTCAGGAGGAGCCTCCACCAATTTGGGAGGTGAATGGGATATGGTATACTTAGAACCCTGCCAAGCATGGAAGTACGTGATACCGACAGACCTACCAGCATCCCCCGACCTTTCGTAACACCGCATTCACCTCCGCACCACCTCCTTTACAGTAGAGCCCTGGATTCCATCCATCCCAGCAGTAGCGACAACAGTATCAGTAGTATGGCAGACATGGCCATTACCAGGCAGGCCAACAGGGCCCACAACCCCAGCAGCAACAGCATAGGCAGTACTCTAGCCAGCAGGGCCAGTCTTCCCGTTCTTCTTGCCAGTCTTATCCCCTTCTTTCATCATCTAGTCCCGTGGACATTCAGCAGCAGATACTCGATGAGCTCCGTTCCTACAAGAATGAAATTCACGACTTACGGGTGGATGTCAACTGCTTGTCCAGATGGCGAGACGAGCATACTACACCCTCTATCTCTAACCCAGACCAAGTTCAAGCTAACCCCAATAGCCTGAACTGTTCTAGTTCTCAGCAGCACTTTGATCAGGTATACTATTCAGCATCTCCTAGATCTAAACATGAGATTCTTTCGTGTGATGAGGCTAAACACATGTCATTCATGAGCAGAAGGACCGTGACCGTACCTTATCGGGAGAGGGATACGAGGAGGGGCATCTCTGGAGCTCTACCTGAGGAGTCTTCAGAGGATGAGGAGGAGAGGCAACATATTTCGGAGCCCCATCATCACTATTCGAGGATTTCTACTCAGGGAGCCGAGAGGAGAAGGAGAGCACGAATGCAACATTGGCAGCAGGGATACACTTCTGATTCTACAGAGGATCTTACATCTTCGGTTGTGGCAGATACCACTCCAGCTTCTATTCCACAACCTATAGTAGATAGATTTGATTCCGATCCCATGTTGCATCAAAACGATTTATGTATGAAGAACTATGTTTCAGTTAATGCAAAGAATGATCTTTCAATTCATGATTCAGACTCTTCATCCTCTGTTTCCATAGCTTCAATCTCTTTCTCCCGTGCTCTTACGATAGGAAAGCACATCAAAAAGATTCAGAAAGATGACCTCGATATGGCACGATTTTGTAAAGAAAATATCACAGTTAAGGTGTCATTTGATGAATATGTGGCTAACCATCCTGCATTCCAAAAATACCTTAAGGTGAGATGCACACCTACAAGGGTTAGCAGGAAGAAAGATAACCGAAATATAAAGACACATGTATTGTCAGTAGCCACAACCTATTATCTCAAGAATCAAACTTTGTCAAGGAAAAAGAGAGACATGGGTGCTCACTATGTGGAAAGTCGTATTGACAACATTGCGTTTGCAGTCACACTCTTGGATAATAGTTCTTCAATCAACTTACTTCCCTTAGCATTATATAAGAAATTGGAGTTGGGGCCATTTCGCAAATCTAGAGATTTACTCCAATTCGCATATTGTTCAGTGAAGAGACCTAAGGGAGAAGTGAAGAACGTCGTTATCTCAATTGAGGGGCAGAACTATCAGGGTTATTTCACAGTCTTGGACATGGAGGCCTCCAATCATTGAAGAGAATCTCATATCATCCTCGGACGACCCTTCCTTAGGTCTGCGGGTGCAGCTTTCGATTATGGTACGGGAGTGATGAAGTTCCGTTCTCCAGGCGGAGAAGTGAACCTTGAGATGAAGCAAACAAAGTGTCAACGACCTGATTCAGAGAGTAGCACAGAGTACTCATCTTCAGAGGTAGATTGCAGAATGATGAGCACAGTTGGGATTTGGGGACAGATTCCTTCAGGACAGACCGAATCTCTTTCATCTGGAAAGGGCATAGTGGATGATGCAGTTTGCCATGTGTTGTCTGATCTTGTGAGAGATGCATCTACCTATCCTCATGATGACGTAGAGATCCATATGGATCTGTCAGTTCCATCCCCTTCGGAACTATCATGGGACATAAATGATGAGTCGGACGCGGCTTTGGCCGAAACTCGCATTTCTTTGGCGATCCGACTCCCCATCCTTATGAGTTGGTGGCAAGTACTACTTAGATTAGCCCACCTTCATGCAACACGGAATCCGATTCAGATTCAGTTCAACCAGATTTGATTGATGATACCACATTGCCAGAATTGAAATCATTGCCTCCTACACTCAAGTACACCTTTCTTGTAGGACCCAATGAGAGATATGCTGTCATCATTAGCTCAGACATGACTTTAGAACATGAGTCTAGGTTGTTAGATGTTTTAGAGAGGAA
The DNA here is from genome assembly GCA_037367405.1 of Ottelia alismoides. Taxonomy (NCBI): domain Eukaryota; kingdom Viridiplantae; phylum Streptophyta; class Magnoliopsida; order Alismatales; family Hydrocharitaceae; genus Ottelia; species Ottelia alismoides. The sequence goes on from JAZKJV010004863.1 coordinate 265,173, forward strand.
ACACAAAGCAATATTATGGACAATGTCGGATCTCGTGGGGATCAACCCCGCTCTCTGCTCGCACAACATTTTTACTGAGGATAATGTGAGACCTTCCCGTGAGTTCCAAAGGAGACTTAACCCCAATCTATGGGAAGTAGTGAAGAAAGAGATTGAGAAATGGTGCAAAACAGGGTCTATATACCCTATTTCTGACTCCAAGTGGGTGGCCCCACTTCATATTGTCCCGAAGAAGGCGGGAATTCAGATGGTCACCAATGAGGAGGGGGTAGAGATTGCGACACGAGTACCTACGTCGTGGCATGTGTGTGTTGACTACAGGCGCCTGAATGCTGCGACCAAGAAAGATCACTTTCCCTTGCCATTTATTGATCAGATCTTGGAGAGAATAAAAGGGAAAGAGTTCTTCTATTTTCTTGATGGGTACTCAGGATACAACCAGGTGGCCATAGCCCCTGAGGACCAGGAAAAGACCACATTCACATGTCCATTCAATACTTATGCTTTCAGGTGCATGCCATTCGGGTTCTGCAATGCCCCGGGCACATTTTAGTGGTGCATGATAGCCATATTTGTCAAGATGGTGGGAGATTTTCTGAAAGTGTTCATGGGTGACTTCTCGGTCCACGGTGATTCTTTTGATACATGTTTAGCACACTTGGACCGAGTCCTCACGAGGTGTAGAGAGGTGAATCCAATACTCTCTTGGGAGAAGAGTCACTTTATGGTGACAGAGGGTATCGTGTTGGTGCATGTCATCTCCAAAAGCGGAATGGAGGTTGATCCTGCCAAGGTGGAGGTGATCAAGAAACTCGATCCACCTACCAACATGAAGTCAGTGCGGTCATTCTTAGGTCATGTTGGATTCTATAGGAGATTCATTCAAGATTTTTCAAAGATCGCTCGCCCTCTGACTGAGCTCCTAGGGAAAGACACAAAGTTCGTTGTAGATCAAAGGTGTCTGGAGGCCTTCGAGCTCTTGAAGAGAAAGATTTGTGCCTTGCCTATCCTACAAGCTCCTGACTGGTCTCTCCCCTTTGAGATCATGACTGACGCTTCAGATTTCACTATAGGAGCTGTGTTAGGTCAACGACGAGAAGGGATCCCATTTGCGATCCACTACGCGAGCAAAGTATTAAATCCTACATAGAAGAATTATATAGTGACTGAAAAGGAAATGCTCGCAGTAGTATGGGCCCTCGAGAAGTTCAGATCATATATTTTGGGCTCTAAGGTGACAATATACACAGATCACACAACCATTCGATACTTAATGGAAAAGAAGGACACGAAGGCGCGTCTTCTTAGGTTTATTTTACTCCTCCAGGAATTTGATTTGGAGATAAAAGATAAACTTGGAGTGAAGAATGTTATGGCTGATCACCTTTCTCGTAATGAACTTAAGGATTCTCCTGATTATGAGCGAATTAGAGAGACCTTCCCAGATGAGTCAATTTGTGTTATTGACTCACTCCCGTGGTATGCCAACATGGTGAACTATCTTGTCTCCAAGCAGGTTCTTCATGGTTGGACTAGGAGCAACATTGATCGACTGAAGTCGGATTCGAGGAGATACCACTGGGACGATCCTTTCCTTTTCTTTGAAGGACCAGATTGTGTTTGAAGGTGTATTCCTCAGGAGGAATACCAGAGTGTCCTCACATATTGTCATTCACTTGAGGCTGGAGGACACCATTCGAGAAAGAGAACCACTCATAAAGTACTTCAATGTGGATTGTATTGGCCAACCTTATTTAAAGATGTTATTGATTTTGTATGTTCGTGTCGGATTTATCAAAGGATGGGAGGGATAGTTGAACAGAGAGATGAGATGCCTATACAATCGATGATTATTTGTGATGTTTTTGATGCATGGGGCATAGATTTTATGGGTCCCTTTCCCAACAGCCAAGGACATGAGTACATATTGTTGGCGGTTGATTATTTGTCTAGGTGGGTGGAGGCTACCCCAACCCGAACTGCAGACAGCAAGACTGTTTGTAAGTTTGTGAGAGACCATATTATTGCTAGGTTCGGGGTGGCAGAAGTATTGATATCTGATGGGGGTAGCCACTTTATGAACAGAGATATGAGATATTTAGCTAAGGACTATGGATTTGAGCATAGAGTTACTAGTCCTTACCACCCACAGTCAACGGCATGGTAGAGGTTTTGAATAGAGAGGTGAAGACTATTTTGCATAAATTGGTTCGTCCCGATAGGAAGAACTGGTCTCAGCTCTTGGACCAAGTTCTGTGGGCCTATAGGACAGCCTACAAGAAACCATTGGGTACTTCACCATTTAGAATGATCTATGGCAAGCCATACCATTTACCTGCAGAGTTAATTCATAAATCCGAATGGGCAACTAGGAAGATTAATTGGAGTTTTCACCTAGGGAAGCTCTGTCGAGACTTGAACTTGAACGAGCTCGTGGAAATCCGAAACAGGGCATATGACAACTATTTGATTTATAAGGACAAAGTAAAGAGATGGCATGATCATGACCATTGTATGAAACACAACGTCATTTAACATTTTCATTTCATTTTAGTTGCTCGGGGACGAGCAAGGTTTAAGTATATAGGGACGAATCATCCATGTTAGATTGAGCAGTCCTAACCTAAATTGTTTGAGTAGAGATGGAGGCAAGATATTGATAGACAATCCACTGTCAAGCTTGGTGTTCTCAAATTCTTGATTATACATCTTTCATATGATGAAAGGTGCTCCCTTGTCCTTATTTTTGCTCAGGAGGTTACTGATGACATTCATGGTATCCATGGTCAGAATGTTTTTCTTGTCTCTCTTGTATCTACTTTTGCATGTATGATTCTTTGTTGTAGATGCCTCAAATCCTTTCTTCACAGCGGGCATGTACTCCATAGCTTTTAAAAATTGTATTTAAAGCATTAAGTTTTTCAATATTTCGATAATGCATGGATCATACAAAATTGTTTTCAATTTTCCAAGTTTTTGTCAATTTTCATTGCATCGAGAAAAGGAATATTTACAGAATAAAAAACATTGTCCTTATTTACATGTAAATCATCTTTTACATTTGAATGAATAGAATGGATACATTCATTAAAACAAAAGAGGAAATGAAAACATGAAACGTCGGCTCACATGGGATCCATCATTGGTTCTAATGTCTCCTTGGGTGCATCGACTCAACCTTGGCTATTATTATTGATGTTTAATTTTCAATTTTCTTCATTTTTGGTCCTTTTCTTAGTTGATTCTTTTCATTCTTCTTCTCCTCATCCAGAGCTTGATGCTGGCACTGCTCATGAAGATTCACCATACGAAGCTTTATTCTTCAGTTTTACAATGTTAGATGGTTGTAGAGTCCAAGAACTCCTGAGATTAATAACATTAGATAACAAAAAAGACATATTCATAACTGATTTAGGCTCAGATTCGACACTATTTGCTACCCGCTTCTTACACTAGTAGTAATTCAGGTTGACTTCGACCAGTGCTTGAATGACGGTTTTTGCAGCGATCAGATTGTCTAGCTTATGGATTATTTTACATACACTCTTCACTAGCTGTGCTAGGAAATCAAGGTATAGGTTCACTAGGGATGCCTTAATCTGCTTAGTGGGATGCGCTCGATGACTCTGATACTAATGTAGAGGCTATGACTGATAGCTCTGACAGTAATGAGGAGGGTATTGTTGATAATGTTATTAAAGGGAGTACTGTTGCTAATACTAAGCAGTTGGCTGATACTGGTGGTATGATGGTTGGCGATAAGATGATTGCTAGAAATTTGGTCTCTTGTTGTTAGCATTCTGTTGAGATTAGTGATGCGAGGGATGGTGCTTGTATGTTCTTCCACATTGTTGTTGGTAGAACGGAGGCATAACTAATGATTGACCCTGCGGTTATACGCCGGGATGGGTTAATTGCTAATCATTGCTCTATATGATTCTCACCTCTTGGATTTGTGGATGTAGTAGAAAGAAAAGCATGAAAAATGATCGGGGATCGACATGGTACACTACCATCTGTACCTACTGCTATTGTGGTGGTGCTTAGCTAGGTGCATGCATGTAGTATACATGTTGGACTGACTACTATTGCACGGGACTCTGTGTTGGAAATGCGAGCCCACGGCGAGCCATTATGCAATAAATGTTATTGCACATATCATTCCCTGATCTGAAATGAAGAATGAATAATTTGTATAATAGGTCCCTTTGTACAATTAGGGTTATGTACCATGGCCATCTTAATAATCATACAGCTGTTGATTCAACTATTGAATCATAGAGGCTGGTGCTTGGATGAATATCTAAAGAGTTAGATTGAGGACTCATCAAGCACCGTCAAATGATTATTAAGAGATGATCTCCAGCCTGAGTAGGAGATGGCAATCCTATCTCTGAAGGCTGATATCTGACCGACCTCTTGATGCAGGTCCTCTGCATAGGAATAGAGATTCGGAGGTGTCAGATTAGTTAGGTCAAAGAGTTAACTTAACGAGATCGAGATAACCAAAGTCCTATATCATATGCTGTCATGATATAGGCACACATCCTCTGACCGGAGACAGATGTGTTACTATATGTCTGAGTGTGTACATTTGGCAGACCAATAGGTTGATGACCTAATCAAGGTCTATACACCGGCGCGCTGGTGTGCATATAAGGGCATATGAGTAATACGATCTCTCAAAGGGATCATACAGGTTCAGTTACTGAACCGGAAGACATGAGCTCACTCATGAGATATTGGGATGAATCAAATTCCATGCGCATGGTCGTCTCGCTTTGGAAGCTTGACTGAATTTGTAGGTTTGATATATACTTTTAGTATATGATCAAGACCTAGGTATGATATACGCTTTTGGAAAGTGTATGATCGATACCAACTCCCAATGATCGAATGAGAAACTTACTGATAAAACCATGAATTAGACAGTATAAAGTTGATCCGATACTTCGGGTTTAGTCTGAGTCTTCCAGTATGCAGGATGTACAGGTATTGGGAATACCTGAGGGTGATTTGATCATAAACGATTGTATAACCATGACGCTTCCATTCCTAGGGAGTGATGAAACGGGTCTGGATTTTAGTGACTCCTCTCAGTAGAGAAGTGATCTGATCTTGGTCCAAGTGTTGGACATTGATCTGAATGTGATTCAGATACAATGAGAAGATTAGATTTACGGTCTTGATTTAATCAAGCATCTATGAGAGGCCTGCGATCTGGATTTGAGATATGATCTCAATATCCATGTCACTATACGTGGAACAATACAATCGCCCTGTCCTTATCTCCAAGTATCTGAGGAGAAATAGCATTGTTCTTAAATGGTTTAAGAACAATTCCATAAGATCTAAGCAAAGAGAATTTGATAATTAAATGTGATTTAATTATCATGATGTATGAGAAGTTGTCCAATATGATTAAATGTGATTTAATTATTTTGGATAAGAATAATGTGGATAGAAATATCCAATTATTCATAATATATTATAAATGTGATTTATAATGTATTAGAGAGAGTTAATTATAATTTATATGTGTTGATTAATTATGATGTGTATTGGATACACATTGTGTAATTAATTAACAATATGAATTACATGTTGTTTTGGGTTGTGAATATGATTCACAATTTTTCCATGGCAAGATTGCAATATTCTCAAAGATAATTGTGAATTATTTTTGAAGAATAAAACCCAAATAAATTTGGTGCAAATAAATAAGAGAGATTTCATGGAGATATGCAATCTCATGGATTTCCATGAGATTGCAATCTCCATGCAATCTCATGGACGGCACACCATTCCTATATGGAATGGGTGTGCGCCCACTTGGAAGGCACATGGAGATGAAATCTCCATGTGTCTTCTCTCCTTATTTGTTGAGTTGATTTAGGAATGAATTATATTTGATTTTATCAAATATATTTTAACTTAAATTTGTTGTCTTTGACAACAACAATCTTAGCCATTGGATAAACATAAATCAATCTCATCCATTGATTTTATGTGTCCCATGGATTGAGATCCATGGATCCCAAAACCCTATAAATAGAGAGGCATACTTGGCTCTCTCTTTACACATGCTATTGAAGCACAAACTCTCTCTCTTTCTCATACACGACAGCCCTATCTCTCCCTCTCTTCTTGGTGGCCGTCCACCTTGGTGGAGAGAATCGTCGACGCCCGCGCCATCGTGTTGCCGCTTCGACTCTCTGCGGTTCTTTGTCTTCTTGGAGTACTTCACTCACGAAGGAGACGTTTGATCTCGTGCGATGAGATCAGGAGCAACCGCGCTTGGATCAACTTGGATTGCGAGGACACCGCGACTCATCTCCGCGCTCGCAAGCCGTTACTCCGACGATCGGACTTGAGACAGGAGGTCTCTTTTCGTAGAGACTTGATCAACCACGCTTCAAGAGGTATTGCATTATACTTTCTGTGGTTATAGATGAAACGATTTGAGAATGGTTCTCGGATCATGTGGTTTCATCGGTTTAAAAAATTTTAAATTCCGCTGCATCGAACAACTAGTACGACTAGTCGTTCTTCGTCGTATTCGATACGACGATCACGCTTCCGTGATGCGCTTGAGGATTTCTCCATATCCTTCAAGTGGTATCAGAGCCTTAGGTCGATGGTTTCGAATATGATTCGAAAAACCGAGGACGACTTGGGTTCGTTAAGGTCGCGAAAGTTTTTATCGCATTTGATTTCGCAGATCTGTTTAGTAAATAAATTCGGCACTGTTTAAATTGTTTAAACACGAATTTAATACTTGGATTTTGTTCCCCATTAAATAAGGAAATCATATGAACTGAGTTTACGTAAATCGGATTTCGTATGCTCTAGATATGGTTGTTTTAATGAACATGTATACACTGTTGCGGGAACTGTAGATCTGAACGTGATTAAAATGTTAATTACTGTTTAGACTTGCCTCGAAATGCGTGTAACATCACTTAGATTCTGTCCTAAATCAAATTAGCAATCTATGAAAATTGATTTTGTCTAATTTGGATTTAATATGATTGAGATATGCTAATTTTAGTAAGAAGGGGTCACTGCTGAAATTACAGTCCTAATCTAGAACCAAGTGATTGTCAATTAGTGAAATTAATTGTTAATTTCGTGAAATAATCATGAAAAATATTTGTGAAATATTTGAAGATGATTATTTACATAATTGACTTGGCCTCAACCAATTAATTGATTAGATTTGATCTAAATCTTAATTGGAAACACATTCATCGAACTTAATGTTTGATTGGTGATTGTCATTTAATCATTTAGTGAAATTAAATTGTTAATTTCCTAGAATAATTGTGCATAAATATTTGTGAAATATTTGATGATAATTATTCCCTTAAATGACATTGCCTTAACCAATAATTGATTAAGATGTGATCTAAATCATAATTGGAAACCACAATCTTTCAAACTTGATGCTTGAATAGGATTTGGGAATTTGTCTAGCAAATTTCCTTATAATCAAAAAAATGTTTTGATTATTACTATATGGTACAATTTCGGTTGAAGAACCGATGATCATCTCAAGTACAAATTAATCAATTTGGCATTATCCTTTCCCGAGGCGGATATGGTGCCTAGTCGGAGAGCATTGGAGTTGCGGGTTGCAACGTATGTGGTCCGTCCCACTCTCGTCGGTACTGGCCATGACAGCGGGTAGGGCTGGGATAATGTCCGAGGGATTAAGATGTATTTTTTCTAATTATTAAAATTCGAATTAATACGTATTTTGAGATATTACCATATATGTATTCAAGTAAAATAATCAAGTTTGATTGATTGAATTGGATTGATAATTAATTTAATATGATTAAGTTGATTATGTCCAATTAAAATACTCTAATATGATTAGAGTTAATAATTCCCTTGGAAGAATTAATTATGTGAATGTGATTCACGATAATTAATTAAAATTTGAATATGATATGGAGGATCACATAAGTGACATCCATGGTCTCCCGTCAAGGCGGAGGGTTCCGTCGCCAGGGATTGCATGTGGGAGACGCCTGTCCGAAGTGACAGCTCCTGTGTGCAAGCGCATCTGGATCGGGCTTGTCGCTTCTCGAAAGAGTAAGGACGTATGCGTAGTGACCCCAATATCGGGTCCTCATATTATTGGGGCGATATTGGATTGCGCATAGCGAGTTGTATTCCTGTTGACGGTTGGTTCAATTAATGACGGGTCAACATCACCTTAGGGGTGGTGGGCCCGGGTGTTAAAGACCGAATTGGGAGATGCAAGTTGGACTTGCAAGGCGGAATGTGTTCCCGCTTCTTTTTATCCGAGTTGTAGGTTCTCATATTATTGGGATGCAACAAAGATAAGGAAGGAGATCCCAGATCTTGCTTGAGATATAATGGTAAGTATATCTCTTACATTGAAAGTGATTAAGGGAATGAACTTTCAATGTTGACATGGCAAGACAACTTTGATATAAAAATTCCTAAATCAAAGTAAAACATGTATATATAAATACATACATTTATGCAAATTTCTTATTTCAGATAATCCTTCATTAAAACCCACTCAATGATATACTCAATAATAACCAGTAAAATATCATGGATTGGACTCAATGATCTAGATATTGTATTTGCAATTGAACACATAATGTATGTGGTTGCAATGTGCAAGTTTCCTCATAATAATGAGGAATGACAATTAAATAGATAATAGGACTACAACCCTAGGGTTTGTATGTCTCTATAGTCTTGATCTCATCGAATGTACTTTGGAAGTATCATGTCGATGATGATCGCAATTGTCAAATAATCCTTATAAAAATCAATGAAGATATTATGGCATACATATGTGCTCTTGACATTTAATCATGGGTGACATGGTTCTCTGCATCATGCAGAATGGTAGCTTTATAAGAGATGATGTATTCAAATTGTTTGAGTACCTACCTGAACCTATGTTTTATGAGTTTAGATGGATGTAGATGATGAGTGTCATTATTCTACTGTCTATACTCTAGTCATTCATGAAGCTTCATAGTATTCATATTGTGTGAATCTAATGAAGCATAAATAAATGTTGAAATACTCTTATTTTGAATTCTTTTGAATTTATTGTAAGAGATCCTTAGTCTTAAGCAATGGATGCTTATAGATAAAGGGAGCGCAATGGAAGCATGGGTTGGACCCAAGAAAGAAGGAAAGTCAAATAGTTGACTGGACTTCTGTGACTTCCATATGACATCCAAAGAGTTGGATGAATGCCAATACTGCAATAAGTTGATGTGTTGATAGTATGACTATCAAGTTTGTCTAGAATCCTTAGAAAAGGACTCGGATGGAGCATCAGAATAATCTACATAAATCGTTGATATTGACTTACTTATTGAATAAGATAAAGTCAAATAATTGTATCTCAATCTTCTGATGACATTTGCAATGGGTTGCATATGTTTTAGAAGACTGGAAAATTTGATCTTAAAAGTTTTATAGTTATCCACGTGAATATTGATGCAATTGTTGCAACAATCTCTGTTGGATTAATAGACTTGTTAATTTCAGTGGGAGAGCCCTTAGTCTTAGAGAATGTCTCTGTGACCTAGATATTAGAATAAACTCATTGTTTATTTCTAAATGTTGGAAATAAACATGAATTCTGAGGTAGAACTATCATAAAGAATTATGATGGAGATATTTCAGATAGTAATCTAAAATCTGGTGGACTCCACTAAATTAGAAAAATTAATGAATGGTTCATTAATATTTCTAAATACTGAAATTAAAAACCTTTATAAGATCAATAGGATGATGAAGATCATTTGACAATGATCTAGCATCGAGCCTTGGACATTTGTCTATCGATTTGATCAATAGACTAGTAAGAGATGAAACTTTAGAATGTCTAAAATTTCAAAAGTTACATACTTATGAATATTGTATTCAAAGTAAAATGTCCAATACACCCTTCTTTGGGAATGGTGTAAGATGCCGAGGTATTCAGGATCTCATACATATTGATTTATGTGGATTATCTATATCATAATGAACATTGTGGATATGTGATATCTATTGATGATTATGTATGATATGAGATTTCTTCTCTTCACCTAAGAAACCTTTGAAATGTTCAAAGATTTCATAATTTTGGTTTAAAACCAAAGTTTGAATGAAGATAAAATGAATTTGATCTAATCTAGGTAGCATATACCTGTTAGATGAATTCAAAGAATACCTTATGGAGATATGAATATCATTTCTATCTCAATCCTCCTAACACACCTTAACTCAATGAGAGTTATAGGGGGATACAATTGGATCATGTGTGACATGATCTTATCAATAATGAACTTTTAGCATAATTATCCCTTAGTTTCCAGGTATATATGTGTAGTAGAGACTACATTATATATCCTTAATAAAATTCCTTGCAAGTAAGCTGGAATTAAGCACTAGAGAGTGCTACTTCATTAGGAAAATAAAGGATGGTATTGGATACCTACTTTATGACCTTGAGATTCTTAAAATATCTCATCTCCGAGAATGTGATTCTTAGAGGTTGAGACTCTTAAGAATCAAGATGAAAATGAAGTGTAGGAACTCATTTATAATGAGACTCCTGAAATTGGAAACTAAAAGGATAATTAAAGATGAAACATTAATACCTCTTCAAATGAGTTTGAGGATGGATTCCATGTGTTAGAGAAATCTGACAATGATCGAACTTCATGTGATGAAGCTTCTGAAGATCATAGCATGGATAGATGGATATCAATAAAAGTCTAATGTAGACTTCATATACAAGTGTTGTATATGGACCCTCGAGGATCCACCTATATGGGTAAGACCTGTAAAGGTGTAAATGGATCTTCAAGAGACAGGGAACCTGATGAGAAGGTAGAGATCTTCAAAGCACGGTTCGTAGCCATAAGCTACACACTGGAAGAGAAGACATTGCTTGCAATGAGACTTGCTCTTCGGTGACCATGCTTAAAACCGTCAGAATATTGCTAACCTTAGCTACACAACTTGACTATTGCATCTTCAAGATGTAAGTCAATATTGCATTCCTCTATGAATACCTCTTTGAGGATATTCACATGTAGTAGCCCCAGGGCTTCATGGTTGAGGAAAGCAAGGTGTGCAAGCTAAGGAATCCATCTATGGACTCAAATAAGCTTCTTGAAGTTGGATCATAAGATTTGATGAAATTATAAATGTTATGATTTCAGATAGAATCTTGATGAACCATATGAAGCTTAGTGGGAGTGCTTTTGTGTTCATCGTGCTAAATGTAGATGATATCCTAATCATTTAAAAATGATATAAGGATAATAATTAGCGTTTTATAATCTGGTTGTTCCATAACTTGAAATAAGATTTCAAAGATGCCTCTCAGATCTTAGTTCTGAAGTTGTTCAGAAGCAAAGAGAAGAGGATAATGGGACTGTCACATTTGTAGTACACCTTGGAAATATTCTATTCATATAAATTCCAAGAAAGGCTTCTAACCCTTAAGATATGGTACTGACCTATCTAAAGGGATAACACCTCAAAGAGTTGAGGAAGTGAATGCTAGAACTACTTGCCTTTGGGCATCAGTTCTGAGAAGCCGGGTGTATGCTAGATGTGTACAAAAGCCAGATGGCTGCCATGCAGTGGGAGTAGTAAACTGTTACTAGTCCTACTATGAGAATAAAACACTTGGTTGCAGTAATAACAAAATCTTCATAGATGACAAGATTTTTGAGATAGTGATCTCAAAGTCTTATCTTCAAAAGTTTAAGACTTTATAGATAGTGATCTAAAAGGTCTTAACTAAAGATACCTTAGGAGATAGAGATCTCCAGAAATAAGGATATTCTTATAAGGATTATGGAAATACTGGTTATGATAATTGTTAAGTTGTAGTGTCAAGGACACTATAACTAACAAGATTGAGTATTAGTTGCATAAGATGCAACATTCGCATTGGATGCGAACACTGTTACTGGGGATATGCAAGTGCCGTAAAAGGACTTGGCGTAGTCTCGCGGGAACAGAGTGACTGATCAGCTTACCTAACTATTTTCCAAATAGTCTATGATTGTCACATGAGTACGGGTTTAAATGATTAGCCCATTAATGGCTCTTTGGGCTAGTGGGAGATTGTTGGAAATGCGAGCCCACGGCGAGCCATTATGCAATAAATGTTATTGCACATATCATTCCCTGATCTGAAATGAAGAATGAATAATTTGTATAATAGGTCCCTTAGTACAATTAGGGTTATGTACCATGGCCATCTTAATAATCATACAGCTGTTGATTCAACTATTGAATCATAGAGGCTGGTGCTTGGATGAATATCTAAAGAGTTAGATTGAGGACTCATCAAGCACCGTCAAATGATTATTAAGAGATGATCTCCAGCCTGAGTAGGAGATGGCAATCCTATCTCTGAAGGCTGATATCTGACCGACCTCTTGATGCAGGTCCTCTGCATAGGAATAGAGATTCGGAGGTGTCAGATTAGTTAGGTCAAAGAGTTAACTTAACGAGATCGAGATAACCAAAGTCCTATATCATATGCTGTCATGATATAGGCACACATCCTCTGACCGGAGACAGATGTGTTACTATATGTCTGAGTGTGTACATTTGGCAGACCAATAGGTTGATGACCTAATCAAGGTCTATACACCGGCGCGCTGGTGTGCATATAAGGGCATATGAGTAATACGATCTCTCAAAGGGATCATACAGGTTCAGTTACTGAACCGGAAGACATGAGCTCACTCATGAGATATTGGGATGAATCAAATTCCATGCGCATGGTCGTCTCGCTTTGGAAGCTTGACTGAATTTGTAGGTTTGATATATACTTTTAGTATATGATCAAGACCTAGGTATGATATACGCTTTTGGAAAGTGTATGATCGATACCAACTCCCAATGATCGAATGAGAAACTTACTGATAAAACCATGAATTAGACAGTATAAAGTTGATCCGATACTTCGGGTTTAGTCTGAGTCTTCCAGTATGCAGGATGTACAGGTATTGGGAATACCTGAGGGTGATTTGATCATAAACGATTGTATAACCATGACGCTTCCATTCCTAGGGAGTGATGAAACGGGTCTGGATTTTAGTGACTCCTCTCAGTAGAGAAGTGATCTGATCTTGGTCCAAGTGTTGGACATTGATCTGAATGTGATTCAGATACAATGAGAAGATTAGATTTACGGTCTTGATTTAATCAAGCATCTATGAGAGGCCTGCGATCTGGATTTGAGATATGATCTCAATATCCATGTCACTATACGTGGAACAATACAATCGCCCTGTCCTTATCTCCAAGTATCTGAGGAGAAATAGCATTGTTCTTAAATGGTTTAAGAACAATTCCATAAGATCTAAGCAAAGAGAATTTGATAATTAAATGTGATTTAATTATCATGATGTATGAGAAGTTGTCCAATATGATTAAATGTGATTTAATTATTTTGGATAAGAATAATGTGGATAGAAATATCCAATTATTCATAATATATTATAAATGTGATTTATAATGTATTAGAGAGAGTTAATTATAATTTATATGTGTTGATTAATTATGATGTGTATTGGATACACATTGTGTAATTAATTAACAATATGAATTACATGTTGTTTTGGGTTGTGAATATGATTCACAATTTTTCCATGGCAAGATTGCAATATTCTCAAAGATAATTGTGAATTATTTTTGAAGAATAAAACCCAAATAAATTTGGTGCAAATAAATAAGAGAGATTTCATGGAGATATGCAATCTCATGGATTTCCATGAGATTGCAATCTCCATGCAATCTCATGGACGGCACACCATTCCTATATGGAATGGGTGTGCGCCCACTTGGAAGGCACATGGAGATGAAATCTCCATGTGTCTTCTCTCCTTATTTGTTGAGTTGATTTAGGAATGAATTATATTTGATTTTATCAAATATATTTTAACTTAAATTTGTTGTCTTTGACAACAACAATCTTAGCCATTGGATAAACATAAATCAATCTCATCCATTGATTTTATGTGTCCCATGGATTGAGATCCATGGATCCCAAAACCCTATAAATAGAGAGGCATACTTGGCTCTCTCTTTACACATGCTATTGAAGCACAAACTCTCTCTCTTTCTCATACACGACAGCCCTATCTCTCCCTCTCTTCTTGGTGGCCGTCCACCTTGGTGGAGAGAATCGTCGACGCCCGCGCCATCGTGTTGCCGCTTCGACTCTCTGCGATTCTTTGTCTTCTTGGAGTACTTCACTCACGAAGGAGACGTTTGATCTCGTGCGACGAGATCAGGAGCAACCACGCTTGGATCAACTTGGATTGCGAGGACACCGCGACTCATCTCCGCGCTCGCAAGCTGTTACTCCGACGATCGGACTTGAGACAGGAGGTCTCTTTTCGTAGAGACTTGATCAACCACGCTTCAAGAGGTATTGCATTATACTTTCTGTGGTTATAGATGAAACGATTTGAGAATGGTTCTCGGATCATGTGGTTTCATCGGTTTAAAAAATTTTAAATTCTGCTGCATCGAACAACTAGTACGACTAGTCGTTCTTTGTCGTATTCGATACGACGATCACACTTCCGTGATGCGCTTGAGGATTTCTCCATATCCTTCACTCTGTTGCAGTTGGTATTTCTTGGTCTCGACAAATGTCTCGACATATGAAATCGTAGACTGATATGAGTTGGTTGCACTAACCAAGTTCTCCAACTTCTTGGTGATTTGGTAAAGCTTGTCCAAATGTCTAAGCCTTATGATTGTTTTTTAATTATGTCATCCTTTGAGAGATAGTTCCTAATGATGCTTAGGTTGGAACTCTTATCTCTCTCTCTTCTCCATAAGATGTTGCTATATGAAAGAACTTAGGTGGGATCTGAGGATTCTTCTGAAAGTAAATGATGAAGATAGGGTGGTCGAGCCTTTGACCATCTCCTCAAAAATCTACCATATGGCATCTTCATCCTTGTTGAAATGTGATGCTCCACAGGATGCGTCCACCATCTTTTGGCTTTCCTGGTTTAAGCCCCCCAAAAAAGTTCTGGAAGAAATTGATCTTCGGAATGTCAAGATGGGGGCACTTCTCCCGTAGATCTTTAAGTCTTTCCAATGCCTCATGGATAGTCTCATGGGAAGATTGCGAGAAGTTTCAAATCATTGCTCGCATATAGTTAAAGCGACCAAGGGGATAGTATTTGTGCAAAAATACATACTTCAACGCCTCCCAGGTCATCACAACCTTCCCTAAAAGATTGATCCAATAGATAGCCTTATATTGAAGCATAAAGGGGAAGGTGGTCATTTTGACTACCTTAAACAAGATGGTTGGGTAGTGCATGGACTCGTAATTGCGTTTGAATTGTTGTAGATGAATGTAAGTCTCTTCATTTGTGTTTCCATGGAAAGTGGGTAGAAGTAAGATTAGTTGAGATTTCAACTCCAAATGATAATGGATATGAAGAATCTAGATCCATTAGGTTATCTGCCCAGCTACCAGATAGTATATTTCTTTGAGAGTCGGCTTGGGTTGCTCTCTCACTTCATAATTTTCTTTTTAACCACCTGCTTGGGGGTCATCTCCTCTATGATGTGCTTCTCTTCCAACATGGTTCTCTCTACCCCTCCTCATGTCATTAAGCATGACTTGGAAAGTAGTCTAGCTGAGTGCATGTTTGGTCAATGTATGTTGAATTGCATGAAAGGAGGATAACATCTGTGCATTGACCTCATTTTGATCCACTTATTGACCCTTTCCTTTTTTAGGAGCCATCTCTGAGTTGGGATCTTATAACATTTCCAGATCGTGTCTTTCAACTATAGGAGGAAATAAACCTTGATTAGACTGAAAATAGGCACCGGATGAATGAAATCGTAAAAAATTTAGGTCAATCATAAACATAATAAGAGTGGGGGAGTTGTATGGAGATAGGTCGATCTCCATCCAAACGGGAGCAATTTGGGACAAGAGTGATCCTAAATTATTTGAGGTAGATGAATCGGGGAGTCTAGAGAGTGGTTCATAAAGTTCGAACCAATCCCTTTGGAATCACCCTGAATTATTGAAGATGTTAGTATCAGGGAATTAATGTAGCTATCCATAATGTTCGGAATAAAACATCCCTAATGTGACATCTAGAAACAGAAAAGGGAATGAGATGAGGAATAAGGAACATGATGATTCACAAGGCAATAGAAGTGGAAGACATAAGGCTCAAAAGTGAGCGGGGATGAAAAGAAAAATATAAAAGAAGTAGGGATGAAGGGTGCAAAGATGTGATATTTTTGATATTGACCGAGTTAAAACTAATCAACAAAACCTCAAAACAAGGGTAGGTTCACCAACACAATAAGTGAAGTCGTCAGAATTCGGTTATCATCTTGGTAGTTTTATTATTGTTAAAGCAATATTGTAACTAGTTTATCGACTAACCCTTGAGGAAAGTGAATACTACCAGACAATTGTTATATATTTCCCAATTTTTTGTATCATGTAGCCTGTACTTTTTTAAGGATCCTTGTTATTTGGTCTAGGTCCTCTACTTAGCCAAAGAAGTAGAGGAAGGAATCCATAGTCAAATCAAATGCTTCCTCTTTGTAGGGTAATAGGATGTGGCACAATGAGATAGGGACTCACCGTCACAATTCCCCTATGGTCAGTCTTCAGACTAGCTCTGCAAGCAGACTCAGCCCTACTCACCCATGCATTGATAGAAGAGCAAATACCTCGTGCATCTAGTCAATAAACTTGATAGTACCAAGGCTAGGATTTGGGCTCTAAATCATAAGTTTGTACCTTACTCTGTCTAGAAAGTTCATGAAAAATGTGGACTTTATGAACCCAATCCACTGGAGTCTATTAATCAATTTTAATTTTGGTCAAAGTTTTCTTAGTAATCCCTTTTTAATTTTTTATGTTATCATTTATTTTGGGTGAAATTCATGCAAACTCCTAACAAAATTTCTGAGTCTCAGTTATTCTAAGACAAGGAAAACAAGGGGAGAAGTTGGAAAAGCTAATGTGCGAGAAACTATGAATGTGAATGCGATGATCCACACATAAATTTAAACTAATCTATATGCAATGCACACACTGAACTCGCCCTAAATGGGAATTGGTATTAATGTGAAGCACTAGTTGATTTAACTAACTCCATGCGTAATGATCTATAGGAACAAGAGATATAATTATTCCTTGGTCCTAAGTATCGAGCAAGCAAACCTAAGATCTATGGGCTCAATTAACGAAGACGAGAAATATAAAAATGTCAGTGAATACAAATCATGGAAAATAAATAAAAATAAAGAGAAAATATAGAGAAATAAAATATGTAAAGTGAACAAAATAGGAGAAATCCGGTGGGTCCCCTAGTTGATCAATCACATGATGAAATGGACCTGTAAAGTTCAAGTGTCTAGTGTTTTCTCTTGTATTATTACAAATAACAATAAATGTCTCTCTCTCACCAAAATAAAAAGTAAACAATATTAAGGTAATTACTCCTCTC
The DNA here is from genome assembly GCA_037367405.1 of Ottelia alismoides. Taxonomy (NCBI): domain Eukaryota; kingdom Viridiplantae; phylum Streptophyta; class Magnoliopsida; order Alismatales; family Hydrocharitaceae; genus Ottelia; species Ottelia alismoides. The sequence goes on from JAZKJV010004863.1 coordinate 282,707, forward strand.
TCTCATGGTCTTCTTCCCACTCTCTCATGTCAGCTTGGTCAAAAAAGCTGACCTCCGCTTCGCGGATGAGCAGCTACGATAAATTCCAAGGCACCGATCAAATGGTTGTTTGTCTCATCAGATGGATGGTATCGATTATACCTCGAGCATCATCAAGATCCAACAACTGAAGCTCTTCTCCGACAATAGGGAAGAACAACTACTTGAATCTTCTTCGTCCCTTCGATTCTCTGCCTATGATGGGCCTCCTACCCTCATATAGACTCAATCGATTCTTGTAAACCTTGTGCATCTGTTGCAGGGCCTAGAAGAGTTACAACCTCACTAAAGTTAGGTCAAGATCTCATCCTTGCTCAAGCTACTTGGTGAAGATAACCTGGAGCAAATACCCCTCAGATGGGGTCTGCACGTGCTCTTGACCCGCACAAAACATATTGTAGCTCAAGGGCAAAGCTATCATCCCTATTATGAGAGGAAATGGGCATATGATTAAGCTTGAAAGTGGAGATAGGGGGAGAAGTAGAGACCTGATGAACCCAATTTAAGTAGAGACGAGGTGGATTGGTGCTCTAGAAAATGAAGAAATGACAAGGAAGGGGATGGGATGGATGGCAAATCGAAACAATAGCCGAATCACGATGAACAGAGGTCACTCTAGAGATACAACGTGCTTAATTTTTGGATTTTTGCTAATTTTGATCGAAATTAAATGAGACAAAAGGGTAACATACTGAATAAAAAACAAAGATAAGAGACACATAAAAAGACGCATCTCATCTTTTAGAATGGCCAAGAGTTGAGGGTCCTCGGAGGGTTTCCGACGAGAGATTAAACCACCTCCACCTCCCTTCTCCTCACCTCATATCGTCGATGGTCAAATCATGTCTCATAGAGAAGCTCAGGGTTTGATCCTTAGGGGTTATGAGTAGATGAAGATGTTGGACATGCGAGCCCACGGTGAGCCATTATGCAATAAATGTTATTGCGAAAATCATTCCCTGATCTGAAATGAAGAATAAATAATTTGCATAATAGATCCCTCTGCACAATTAGGGTTATGTACCATGGCCATCTTGATAATCATACAACTATTGATTTAGTTATTGAATCATAGAGGCTGATGCTTGGATGAATATCTAAGGAGTTAGATAGAGGACTCATCAAGCATCATCAAATGATTGTTAAGTGATGATTTCCAGCCTGAGTAGGAGATGGCAATCCTTTCTCATCTAGCTGATATCTGACTGACCTCTTGATGCATGTCCTCTGCATGGGAATAGTGATTTGGAGGTGTCAGATTAGTTGAGTCAATGGGTTGACTTAACGAGATCGAGATAACCAACGACCTATGTTGAATGCTGTCACAACATAGGCATGCATCCTCTAAACAGAGACATATGTGTTGCTATATGTCTAAGTGTGTACATTTGACAGACCAATAGGTTGATGACCTAACCAAGGTATATAAACCGATGAGATGGTGTGCATCTAAGGACATATGAGTAATACAATCTCTCAAAGGGATCATACATGTTCACTTGTGAATCGGGAGACATGAGCTCACTCATGAGGTATTAGCACTAATCAAATTCCATGCATGGTCGTAATTCTTTGGAAGCATGACATGAATTTGAAGGTAAGATATATGCTTTGGGAAAGCATATGATCTATACCAATTCCCAATGACCAAGATTGAGAAACTTAGTGATCAAACCCTAAAGATGACAGTGTAAAAGTGATCTATATCTTCAGGATCATCATAGGTCTTCCAGTATGCAGGATGTACAGGTGCTAGGAATACTTGAGGGTGATGTGATCATAAACGATTGTATAACCATGACGCTTCCATTCTGAGGGAGTGATGAAACAGGTTTGGATTTTAGTGACTTCTCTCAGTAGAGAAGTGACCTAATCTTAGTCCATGCATTGAACATTGATCTGGATGAGATTCAGATGCAATGAGAAGCTTAGGTTTACGTCTTGATTTAATCAAGCATCTATGAGAGGTCCATGAGATCTGGATTTGAGATGTGATCTCAGTATCCAAGTCATTATACGTGGAACAATACAATCGCCTTGTCCTTATCTGCGGAGAAATCACATTATTCTTGAAAGGGTTCAAGAATAATTCCATAGATCTGAGCATTAAAGAATTGATGATTAAATGTGATTTAATTATCTTGATGTGTGTGGAAATTATCCAATATAATTAAATGTGATTTAATTATTATGGATAAGAATAATGTGGATAGCAATATCCAATTATTCATAACATATTATAAATGTGATTTATAATGTATTAAAGAGAGCTCATTATAATTTATATTTGTTGATTAATTATTAATGTGTATTGGATACACATTGTGTAATTAATAGAAAATGTAAATTATATTTTGTTTTGGGTTGTGAATGTGATTCACAAATTTCCATTGGCAAGATTGCAATATTCTCAAAATTAATTATGACTTATTTTTGAAAAGAAATCACAACAAAAGTTGTTGGATTAAATAAAGGAGATTTCCATGGAGATATGCAATCTCATGAAATCGCATGAGATTGCTCCCACTTGCAATCAAGTGGATGTCCACCATAACCAATATAGAATTGGTGGCCGTCCACCATGATCCATGGGGATGCAATCTCCACATTGGAAATCTCCCTTTATTTGATTGGTTTAATTTAGGATTGATTTATATTTGATTTGTCAAGTATATTTGATCTAAATTACATTAATAGTTGTTGGTTTTTACCAACAATAATCTTGACCATTGGATTAAACATAAATCAATCTCATACATTGATTTTTTGTATCTCATGGATTGAGATCCATGGATCCCAAAACACTATATATAGAGAGGCATACCATTCTCTATAATGCAATGCTTTTGTAAGAACATCTCTCTCTCTTCTCTCCCCACACGTCAACTCCCTCTCCCTCTCCTTGATGGCCGTCCACTAAACCCTAGAGGAGAAAGGCATCGACGCCTTCGCCACCGCAGCGCCGCTTCGACGTTCTTCGGTTCTCCATCTTCTTGGATTGCTACACTTACGAAGAAGACGTTCGATCTCGTACAATGAGATAAGGAGTTCACCGTGCTTGGATCATCTTGTTAGATTGTAAGGATCACACGGTTCCTCCCCGCGCTCCCAAGCATCCACTCCGACGATCGGACTTGATACAGGAGGTCTCTTTTCGTAGAGACTCGATCAACCACGCATCAAGAGGTATTCCTTTATACTTGATGTGGTTCTAGATGAAACGATCTGAGAATCGTTCTTGGATCACGTGGTTTCATCGCATGAAAATTTTTTAAACTCCGCTTCATAGAACAACTAGTTCGACTAGTCGTTCTACATTGTATTCGATACGATGCTCACGCTTCCGTGATGTGCTTGAGGATAATACGATATCCTTCAGAAGATTGATTAAATGTGAATTGGAGTTGGAGGTCAATGTTTATAATCGAACGATGGGACTCGATAGATCATGTGACATTGATCGATACAATAAGTAGTTGGATGATCAAAGGGTATTTCGTGATGGTGGTTGATTAGAAGTAGAGTTTTAGTAAAGGAATCGAAGGGAATGGGGTTGTACGTCGAGCGCCAAAATCTGACAATGATGGTTTGATGAGTTTATGACAGATCAAGCCCAAGTGTTGATGGGATCGAATATGGGTGCCTAACGTTCTATCTTGGAAGAGCCGGTGGTGTTCGACAAGTCGAGCCCTACTGTCACGACCCAAATTCCGGGCCATCGGATCCTCCAATAACCAGATCTGGTTACTCAGCAATAATTTACTCAGCTATTACAACTAACATTCATAAACAGACTACAAATAAAGTATATTTAGAAGAAAGTATTTCAACACTTTTCCATTCATAATATAAAGTTCAGATGATACATTGTCCCACTATAACCATTTACATGTACATCATCTTGAAAGGAAAATATACAAAAGATTACTAACTACCTTACAAAGTAAAGCTACTGTGGCTGGCTGGATGTCTACTAAGGTCCTTGTGATGGCTCACTGACACCTGTTGGGTTTTACATACATCATAAGATAACAATTAGCAAATGCTAAGTAACGAAGAAGAGAAAAGCAAACAAATTGTGTGATTTTTCTAAACTTGTTGTCATTAAAAGTTACAATCCTTTCATTACTTTAAGTCCTATTCCATTCTATTCCACATCAGGGATTAGTCCATGTGAACCCTGCCATTCTTGGACTACGAAGCTGTAGACACTTCGGGATTGGAGATTGTGTTGATCTTGGTAAACTTATGCCACCGCACGTCGCCTCAACCAATCCTCCAATACTACCCTGACAATTTTCTTTTCTTTTATTAAACATGGTCTCAAACCCTCATCTTGGAAAACAAATGAGCACACTGTCCTCGAGGACTCGGTTGCATAAAACCTCATGCTAACATTTAATCATATAACCTAGTAGCCTTAAATACATACTATCGTGACCCAGCCGCTATTGAACCACCCGTGCCTCCACATGGCATGACCACATCTTCCGTCATTCAACCTGAAGATATTGGCTCCCGGTACCACGCGTTGCAAATCATTCATTTCATGCACACTTATCATAACATGGCAACCGTGTACCACCTAGGTAGGGAAACGCCAATATGGGTTCCTTCCGATAAACCTACAGGTTGCATGCCCAACCTGTAGTTCTACTCCCAGTCTTCCTTAACATGACACACGATCCTTTTCACGATCCAACTCAAACCACATAAATTCCCATGATGTAATTCTTTAGTTAAGTCTTCTATTTGCATAATCAGCAACACTTAGTATATTCTCACATATATATTATTCATATGCATATATACTCGTATTTATGCCTATTTTAACTCCCAAACCATAACTTTTGAAGACACCACATCAATTCGATGCTTAAACCTTATTTTAGTGGGAATCACAAAGCAACTCTTCAGAATTGTTCAAAAATAGCCAAATTAGGGTACTTCATAGCAAAGAACATAAAATCAAGAATATCAATAATCTTGTATGAAAACCCAACAACAGAAGAAGGATTTCGTTACCTAATTGAGCTCTCTCTCGCGTATGCAATGCTTTATCTTGTTTCGTTTTCAGAAAGGATGTTTTAAGGCTCCTGAAAAAATCGAATTTCATTTTCATATCAAAACTGCTAAGAACGTGTCAAGAATGCGAAGAACGAACAAAGAACACGAATAACGCGAAGAACACGAAGAACGCCAAGAACATATTTTCTCTTTAAATTTGGGCAGAGTTTTCCCTTATATCAGGAAATATTTCTTGGAAAATTTTGGCAGAGTTTCCCCTTATATTGGGACATATTTTTCGGAAAATTTCAGCAGATTTTCCCCTTATATCGGGACATATTTCTTTGAAACTTTCGGTAGAGTTTCCCCTTATATCGGGACATATTACAAAATAAAAATGAAAAGATTTTCCTCTATAAAATCAATCGAGATGAAAACAATGACGAAACTGAACGAATATACTCAAACAACAAGAGATGAAGAATCTGTAGACACCACACATCTTAGATGAGTGAATGTGTGACGAATCACAAGGCTCACTGACGTGCATAGCTGCTCGCACCTAAGTAGGGTATTACACATATTTATCCATCAAAATAACTATAAAAGTATAACTGAAAGAATAGAAACATAAGCGATGGAGAATCGGTAGACACGATGCGTCTTAGATGAGTGAATGTATGACGAATCACAAGGTTCACTGACATGCATAGCTGTCCACACCTAAGTAGGGTGTTATACAGATTTTTCCTCAAACCACAACAGAAAACGAATCGGAAATAAAGATGAATCAAGAATAAAGCTTGGAAGAAAAGAGGATGAATTGAAATCCTAACTTACGAAACAAACTAAGAGAGGATCATACCTTTCTTCTCCTCATTCTCCCAGCAGCGCTTCACTAACACTCCTCCCTCTTCTCCGACTCCTCCTCCCGACCTCTAGACCCTAGCCCTTGGGGTGGTAGTGGTAGTGGAAATCATAGAGAATGAATGGGTAGGGGGGTCTATTTATAGGCTCCAGAAAACCACTAACCATGTTTAGAAAACCATGTTTTTGACCTTAACCATGGTTTAGCGGCGCATGATTTTAGCCAAAACTTATCCCAAACATGGGGCTTAAGTTAGAACATTCTAGAGGATTTTAGATTCGCTAATGATGCTTAATTAACATTAATCGTGATTAACTTCCACTAGTCACGATTTAACTTTCACAGCTTACACTTATCTTTTTCTAACTATTGATTAATGTTTACTAATGATCATTAGCATTTTTCAATCCGTCATTAGTTTCATTAATCATGTTTAATTAGTCAAAATGACAGTCATTGTGGGTTAATAACATCTTTAACCTTCTTACTTCTCTTTCATTCGAAAATCATAACAAATCAAAATGAAGTCCGATTCACATGAAACAAATCCCGTTGGTTTCCTCTTGACAAGATGGATCTTATTATATAGGATCCGAGACATGCCAGGTTCAAGGCTTTACAATTATAACAACCTTAAAGGAAGTCTTGTTCTCGAGACTAGAAATGCAGGCATAACAACCTTAAAGAGGATTGAAACCATAACAAGCTTAAAGAGAATGAACTCCATTTCATTTATAAAGAAGATATACAACACATAGTGTTATTACTCAAAGAAGTACGAGTTTTCTCTCTCTCATTTCCGCCTCAGGTTCCCATGTGGCTTCTTCAAACTCTTGGTTCCGACACAATACTTTAACTAGAGGCACCTCTTTGTTTCTCAACTTCTTGATATCCCTGTCAAGTATTTGCACATGTATCTCTTGGTATGTCAAGTCTGGCTCAACATGTAAATCATCATTACTTATATTATGCTATGGATCCTACTTTCTCAGATTTGATACATGAAAAACATCATGTACTGCCGAAAGAGGTGGAGGAAGTGCAAAGGAAGTGCAAGTCTATATGCCACTTTTCCAATGCGCTGAATAATTTCAAAGGGACCCACGAACCTGGGTGCTAACTTCCCATGCACACCAAACCTCTAAATTCCCTTCATAGGTGATACTTTGAGAAAGACAAAGTCACCTACCTCAAACTCAAGGTCTCTTCGCCTCATATTAGTATAGCTTTTATGGTGACTTTGAGCAGTCAATAATCTTTTTCGAGCAAGCTCTACAGCTTCCCGTATCTCTTGCAGTCTATCTGAATCATAAAGGTTCTTTATCTCGGCCTCTTGCCAACACAAACGAGTAGTACATCTTCTTACATAAAGTGCTTCAAATGGTGCCATGCCAATACTTATATGGTACTATTGTTGTATGTGATTCTGCAAGAGGCAAATGTTTCAACCATGATCCTTCCCATTCTAAGGCACATGCTCGTAACATATCCTATAAAGTCAAACTACTTCCTTTGGGATACCATGGAGACGAATCACATGTGTAATCTATAACTCAGCAAGTTGGTCTGGAGTGAAAGATAAGCTTATTGGAATAAAGTGTGCTACCTTCATCATTATAACCCAAATACTATATTTACTACTAGTTGTCTGAGGTAAGTCAGTAACGAAATCCATGGAAATGATTTCCCATTTCCATTCACGTATAGGGAGAGGTTACACTAATCCCGGTGGCTTTTGGTGTGAAGCCTTTACTTGCTGGGAAGTGAAACATGAATTCACAAACTCAACAACATCTTTCTTCATTCCTAGCCACCAAAAGTATGGATAAAGATCCTTATACATATTTGTAATTCCTAGATGAATAGATAATCTTGAGAAGCACACTTCTCGTAAGATGTCATTCCTTAGTTCAGGTGTGTTTGGTATACAAACTCTATGATGGTTATACAGTAACCCATCTTGTATCTGGAATCCCTCTATCTCATTCTTCTCAAGTTGTTGTCTCAAGTCTTTAAGAATTGGATCATCCTCCTGTCCTTTGTTTATTCTATCCCAGATCTCTGGTTTGTATTGGTGAGGAATAGTTATAATATCAGTACTACTATCAAATGGTTTCCATTCACTTAACATTGATAGTAAACCCCAGAAGTGGATAGCACTCACCAACCCAGGTGAATAAGTTATTCTGCTAAGGGCATCTGCTACGATGTTCCCCTTACCAGGGTGGTAGGAGATAGTTCAATCATAGTATTTAAACAACTCTAGCCACCGTCTCTGTCTCATATTGAGTTCCTTCTGATCAAATAGATATTTCAAGCTTTTATGATCAGTGAAGATTTCAAAAGTAATACCATAGAAGTAATGTCTCCATATATTTAAAGCAAGAATTACATCAACTAATTCAAGGTCATGTGTTGCATAGTTCTTTTCATGTGTCTTGAGCTATCGTGACGCATACACAACTACCTTACCATGTTGCATAAGAACTGCCCCAAGTCCTTCTTTAGACGCATCAGTGTACACTGTAAACCCTTCCCTCCCAGAGGATAGAGTAAGGATTGGTGCAGATGTTAGGCATTCTTTCAGTGTCTGAGAACTAGCTTCATATTTATCAAACCATAAGAATGGGACTTCCTTCTGAGTTAGTCTAGTCATTGGCAATGCTATTCGTGAAAAGTCCTTCACGAATCTTCTATATCCAACTAAACTCAGAAAAGATCGTATCTCTGTGACAGTCTTCGGGCGTTCCCAACTCATCACTGCACTAACCTTTGTAGGATCAACTGATATACCTTTCCCAGAAATAACATGGTCTAAGAAAGATTCTTCAGATAACCAAAAGTCACATTTGCTATATTTAGCATACAATTTGTTCCTCCTTAATGTTTCTAGTGTCCACATGAGATGGTATTCATGCAGATACTTATCCTTGGAGTAAATAAGCACATCATCAATAAAGACTACTACAAAGTGATCTAAGAACTCCTTGAATACTCTATTCATGAGATCCATGAAAGCTGCTGGGGCATTTGTCAGACCAAAAGGCATAACTAAAAATTAATAATCCATATCTAGTTCAAAAGGCTATCTTGGGGATATCTGGATCTTTTCTCTTCAACTGATGGTATCGAGATCTTAAGTCAATCTTGGAATACACAGTCGAACCCCGTACCTGGTCAAAGAGATCATCTATCCTTGTAGAGGATACTTATTCTTTATTGTCCTCTTGTTTATCTGTCTATAGTCAATGCACAACCGCATTGACCCATCCTTTTTCCTGACTAATAAGACAGGTGCTCCCCATGGTGAAGTACTACGACGAATCAATCCTTTATCTAATAGTTCTTTCAATTGTGCCTTTAACTCTCGTAACTCAGCTGGTGTCATCCTATATGGAGGGATAGAGATAGGCTGAGTATCATGTATAAGAGAGATTTCAAATTCAATCTCTTGCTCAGGTGGTAATCTAGGGAGTTCTGTTGGGAATACATCAGGAAATTCACACACTATAGCTATATCTTCCATCATTCTGTCTGACCCTGATGTAGTTGTTACATAAGCTAAATAGCCTTGGCACCCTTGTTCTAATAGTTGTTGATCCTTTAGAGTAGATATGTATTCAACATTATCATTGGATGTCTGGAACTCTATCGAGTTAGGTAGGTGAAATGTTACTGTCTTCTGAAAACAATCAAAACATGCGTGATGCCTTTCTAGCCAATCCATCCTAAGGATGAGATAAAAATAATTCATTTCGATAAGTAGCAAATAAGCAGGTGAGTGATGTCCTGCAATCTGTCCCACACCATTGTCTAAGATCTTCTTGAATTATAATTTACCAAGTTCTAACTAAGATAATAGTTTTGTGCTTATATCAGAATCTTATCCTTACAATAGGAATCAAATATTCTTCTTCTTCTTCTTCTTCTTCTTCTTCTTTGTTTTGGTGTTCCTACGAAGTGCCTCCTCCACTGCTCCTCTAAATGGAGTAGGAGCAACCAAATTCTATGGACTGATGGTATCTAGACTCTTTCTTATGAGAATGAATAGAACCCTCAACTTTATTATCTGCAGGTCTGGATGACTTTGATCTCTCAAAGTGGCATAGTCTTCGCTCTAATGCCTATTACCTTTGACCCATCTCATGGGTCATCACTACCATAGTCGCTAATTTCCTAAACACGTCTTGGTCTGTCATGATATTGGGATGAATCAAGATCAAAGGACGACTCCTATATGTCTTAGCATGATGTACATAAGGGATAATGACTTGTGAATGGTACTGCAGTCAGTTTGTTCAGATCAAAGGATCTTAATACAACCTTTGTTTCTAAATACCGCTCATAGTTGTCAATTACTAAATAAATTGCTGGAGTAACCAAGCTCTGATACCAATCTATCACGACCCCAATTCCAGGCCGTCGGATCCTCCCATAACTTGATCTGGTTACTCAGCAATAATTTAGTCAGCAATCACAACTAACATTCAGAAACAGATTGCAAATAAAGTATATTCAGAATAAAGTATTTCAACACCTTTCCATTCACAAAATAAAGTTCAGTTGACACATTGTCCCATTATAACCATTTACATATACATCAACTTGAAAGGAAAATATATAAAAGATTACTAACTACCTAACAAAGTAAAGCTACTGTGGCTGGATGGATGTCTACTAAGGTCCTTGCGATGACTCACCGACACCTTTAGGTTTTCCATAAATCATAGGATAACAATTAGTGAATGCTATGTAATGAAGAAGAGAAAAGCAAATAAATTGTGTAATTTTTGAAAACTTGTTATCATTAAAAGTTACAATCCTTTCATTACTTTAAGTCCCATTATTTTCTATTCCACATCAGGGATTAGTCTAGGTGAACCCCACCATTCTTGGACTCTGAAGCAGTGGACACTTCAGGATTGGAGATTGTGTTGATCTTGGTAAGATTATGCCGCCGCACGTCGCCTCAACTAATCCACCAATACTACCTTGACAATTTTCTTTTCTTTTATTAAACAGGGTCTCAAACCCTCAGCTTAAAAAAACAAATAAGCACACCGTCCTCAAGGACTCAATTGCTTAAAACCAGAGGCTAACATTTAATCATATAACCTAGCGCCTTAAAATACATATTATCATGACCCAGCCGCTATTGAACCACCCGTGCCTCCACATGGCAGGACCACATCTTCCGTCGTTCAACCCAAAGATATTGTCTCCAGGTACCACACGTTGCAAATCATTCATTTCATGCGCACTTATCATAACAGGGAAACCGTGTACCACCTAGGTAGGGAAACAACAATACAGTTTCCTTCCGACAAACCTACAGGTTGCATGCCCGACCTGTAGTTCTACTCCCAATCATCCTTAACGTGACACATGATCCTTTTCAGGATACAACTCAGACCACATCAATTCCCATGATGTAATTCTTTCATTAAGTCTTCGATTTGCATAATCAACAACACTTAGTATATTCTCACATATGTATTATTCATAGGCATATATACTCGTATTTATGTCTATTTCAACTCCCAAACTCTAACTTTCAAAGCCACCGCATCAATTTGATGCTTAAACCTTATTTTAGTGGGAATCACAAAGCGACTCTTAAGAATTTTTCAAAAATAGCCAAAATTAGGGTTCTTCATAGAAACGAACATAAAATCAAGAATTTCAAAAATCTTGTATGAAAATCCAACAGCAAAAGGAAATCACAAAGGAATGATTTCGTTACCTAATCGAGCTCTCTTTCATGTATTTAATTCTTTATCGTGTTTCATTTTCAGAAAGGATGTTTTAAGGCTCCTGAAAAAAATCAAATTTCATTTTCATATCAAAACCGCTAAGAACATGTCAAGAACACAGAGAACAAATGAAGAACATGAATAACGCGAAGAACACATAGAACACGAAGAATGCAAGAACATATTTTCTCTTTAAATTTCGGCAGAGTTTCCCCTTATATCGGGACATATTTCTTAGAAAATTTGGGAAGAGTTTCCCCTTATATCGGGACATATTTCTCGAAAAATTTCGGTAGAGTTTCTTCTTATATTGAAACATGTTTCTCGTAAAAGTTCGGTAGAGTTTCCCCTTATATTGAGACATATTTCAAAATAAAAATGAAAAGAGTTTCCTCTATAAAATCAATCAAGAGGAAAACAACAACGAAACTGAAAGAATATACTCAAACAACAAGAGATGAAGAATCAATAGACACCACACATCTTAGGTGAGTGAATGTGTGACGAATCACATGGTTCACTGACGTGCATAGCTGCCCGCACCTAAGTTGGGTATTACACATATTTTTCCTTCAAAATAACTATAAAATCATAATTGAAAGAATAAAAACATAAGCGATGGATAATTGGTAGACACCACGCATCTTAGATGAACGAATGTATGACGAATCACAGGGTTCACTTACGTGCATAGCCGCCTGCACCTAAGTAGGGTGTTACACAGATTTTTCCTCGAACCACAACAGAAAACGAATCAGAAAGAAAGATGAATCAAGAACAAAGCTTGGAAGAAAAGAGGATGAATTGAAATCCTATCTTACAAAACAAAGTAAGAGAGGATCATACCTTTCTCTTCCTCATTCTCCCAGCAGCACTTCGCCAGCGCTCCTCCCTCGCCTCCCACTCCTCCTCCCGGCCTCTCGACCCTTGCCCTTGGGGTGGTGGTGGTAATGGAAATCATAGAGAATGAGAATGAATGGGTAGAGGGAACTATTTATAGGCTCTAGAAAACCACTAACCATGTTTAGAAAACCATGGTTTATACCTTAACCATAGTTTAGCGGCCCTTGGTTTTGGCCCATGGTTTTAGCCAAAACTTATCCCGAACTTGAGGCTTAAGTTAGAACATTCTAGAGGATTCTAGATTCGCTAATGATGCTAATTATTAATCGTGATTAACTTTCACTAGTCACGATTTAACTTTCACAGTTTACGCTTATCTTTTGCTAACTATTGATTAGTGTTTGCTAATGATCATTAGCGTTTTTCAATCCATCATTAGTTTCTTTAATCATGTTTAATTAGTCTTAATAACAGTTATTATGGGTTAATGATGTCTTAACCCTCCTTACTTCTCTTTCTTTCGAAAATCATAACAAATCGAAATGAAGTCCGATTCACACGAAACAAATCCCATTGGTTTCCTCTTGACGAGCCAGATCTTATTATATAGGATTTGAGATATGCCAAGTTCAAGGCTTTACACCGGCAATCTCTGTATGGTCCCTCTCTAAGCTCTCAGCAAGCGATAATCAAATCAAGCAAACAATCAACACACAATAATGTATGCCATGAAGAACGTGTGAGGTGAAATTTATTATACCCTAAAAAAGATGTGTATAACACAATTGTAGGGTTCGAACCACTGAGAGCAACTGAGGATATGTATAATTATTAATAATTACTAATAATAACTATTTTTTATAGTTTCTTCCTTTTTCAAATTTTGTGGGTTTTTTATTATATTAAAAATTTATGTATATTAATTTTTTTCTAATTCTCTATTTTATTTTTATTTTTGAAATTTAAAATTTCTTTTTATTTTCAATTTTTTTATATTTAAAATAATGTTAATATATATTATATATGTAATATAAGATATATATAGTTTATATAGAGCATTAAATTTTTAAATGTATGTAAAAATAGTTAAAATATATAAAATAAAATATTTTGTATTTTTTGCATTTCTCTTTTTTGGTGATTTTTGAGGAATTTATGCGTATTTTTTAGTATTTTTAAAGTAATAAAATATACAAAATAGTGAGAAAATAAATGGGTCGGATGTTTTGGGTTTTTCAAAATAGATAATACTTATACAATTTCCTGATTTTTTAAATAAATAAATATATATTATAAAATTTGGAATATAGAACAATTTTTTGGATTCTATGTGATTTTTTTTATTTTTATAGTATTTATAGGGTTCTGTTACTTAAGGGTTTGGTTTTATATTTTTAATGATTTTTTTGTATGAAGATAGAATATGTAATATATACTGATTATCTTAGAATTTTAAAAATGGTTTTATATTTTTTTGGATATCAATAATTAAATAAGGAATAAAATGCATATTTGGGATTTTTTATAAATTAGAAATTAACTTAAAATGTCATGTGAAAATTATATGTGATAAATATATGTAGTAGGAACTTGGGGTAATTTTCCTATACTTTTTGAAAAAATGTTTTTCTAATTATAAATATATAAAAAATAAAAATATGGAACTGACAGGGACCTGTTTGCAATTTAATAAAGTTTAAATCCATTTAAGAAGCATAAAAAGAAATTCAAAGAGCACAGCAGTAATTTTCCCAATTAAATCATCCATTAGTAAACACTGGGTAGGGGTATAAATGCAATTAAACTAAAAGTAAGGGCCTCACATGCAAAATATCTAGAAACTTTACACTATATAGAAAAATTTTAGGACTAAAAATACCTCAAAACATAGGGGTATGGCTGCAAAATACCCAAGCCCTCACGCATGTGGGCACATGAGGTGAACTAATAGTGGACCAAAGTGCAAATGTTAAAAAGTTTAGGGTCCTACTTGAAAATATTACAAAAATATTTAAACTTGATATCTAATTTACAAGACTATTTAATAAGTATAAAATGGCAGTGGGGGGTCATCAATATTTACCCCCTTAAAGGCTCTCATCGATGACAGATGTGGCGCCATGTAGGCATCACTTAACAGATCTTACAATTCGGATGACGGTACACCACCTATCCATCAATGTTCACGATTAGATCTGGTAGGAGTTCATCATCCAGTGGTACCCAGTACACAAAGAACACTTAAGAACTGACACTCTTGCTAAGTTGGGTCCACCTGATCTCTTCTCCCAGAAGGTCTTCTTCAAATCTTAATGTCCATGCACCTTCCTAGGGCCTTGCCACAATTGTAGGGAGCCTATAAATAATTCCAAGTCTCATTAATGGGGACGTGGAGGGTCCTCAAGCTCGAAGCCACTTGAAGCACTAGTTTTGACTTGAATCCACTCCTAGATGGATCCCTCGACTATAGGTTTTGTAGAAAAATACTCATAGTCTTGAGGGGAAATCCCTCGAGACAGTACTAAAGCTAGAAAACAAGCGACATGGAGCGGTAGAGAAGCTCCAGTGGAGGGTGGCAAATAGAGCTCGGTGGACCTTGATCCTTGAAGAATCGAGGGGGAAATCGAGGGATATGATGGGGAATGTGAAGGGGATGGAGGATGAGGTGATTTGGCAGGTTGAGGACATGTAAATCACAATGATTTTGAGCTGGAGCAGAAGCTCCAACGATTGAAAAACCTGGAAATTAAACTACTCTACTGGAAATTAAATAGAATTAAGGTTAAATCTATTCTAAGAACTTAAAATGCGACCTAATTAAAATAATCCTAGTAGCTTGTACTTGTAGGTAACAAGGAGAAGACGGCTTTTCCTAAAGGGGACTATGCCAAGCTTGTGAATCTCCTCTTCATCCTTTCTCCACGTTGACAGGATGGGGAGGCTCAGTTGTCACCAGGGTCTCATGGATCATTTGGGATTTCAAAGGAGTAGGAGGGATCAAATAAAAAAAACAAGCGATTTGGTTTTATTTATAGACAAGTGGTTGGCTTGGAAAAATCATTTGATATTGGGTGATCGTGTGATCGATGGAAGGATGCAGTCAGGATTGTGCGCGAAGAAGGTGGATGAGAGGCGAAGCTAATGCGATGAACAATGGAGGGTGAACGTGTGACTTCGAGCCTAATTAATTAAGAGAATTAAAGAAAAAAATGAAAAGAAGATTAAAGGGACTTACCTGGTTCGTTGGCGGTCGTCGGCAGCTTGGGCTGAGTGCCGCTGGCACTCTGGTCATCGCTGGACTCCATCAGTCGGGTGGAGTATCTTGTCAGGGCTAAGCCTCCGCAATCCTGGCCTACCATGACCAGGGTTCATCACCGGGGGTCTCGCCGTCTTCGCGCCTCGATCGAACCTCTGCCTGTCATGGGGAGGAGGAGAGGGGCTGGGCAAGACACCACGTAAAGGTTGTCCGCGGTGAAGGGTGGAGGAGTGGGAGTATTTGAAGAGAATGGATGGCGACTCCGGTCATGGCATGAGTGGGTGGTGTGGATATTATGGAGCGATGGAGAGGACATCGTGGGGTGAGGGATGATCTGCGAGGGTGATGGGTGATGGGGATACGTTGTGGGGCGGTTATTGAGAGAGAAGGTTGACGGAGATGGTGGAGAAAATGAAAAGGGGGAAGAGAGTTGGCGAGGTGGGTGATTGTGTGAGAGGGAGGGTCCGGAGGTAGGGGATGAAGCTTCAACCATTGGATCTTACGATCTGACGGTCGAGAAGAGGGTGCTGAAGAATGGTTGGGATAGAGAGGGGCGGCTTGATCAGGAGGTGATAAAGCGTGCCACATGTCGTGCTGTGGGTGAGGCGCTAGAGGCCAGCTGTGATGAGATCAGGAGCATGATCGGACGGTAGAGGAAATGGAAGTAAGGAGTAGCTGAGATGGAAACTGCTGGAGGCGATCGAACAACGGAGAATCGAGGCGGGGGATGTAAAGACAACGGGCCACGTGGCTCAACCAAAAGGAGCCACGTGGCCCAATCAAATTATTCTAGAAGAAACATGAGAAAAAGAGGAGGAAGATGGCCGAATTAAAAAACCTCAAAACATGAAAGTTGTATATGTCGATGAGATCTACAAGTTTCATGTTGATTAAAAATAGAGATGAGGTCAAATAAAGATAGAAAATATTTTTGAGAGTGTTTTTAAGGATTAAAACACCATGATTTTTAATTTTGCTATTTTTCTTTATTTTTAATTTATTCAATGACTCTGATAATTATAGGGATTGATCTGGTTTTTATTGACACTTAGTCTAAGCTAGGGGGTTAATTTTAGTGAATTATGAGCATGAAACATGATTTCATCAATCCCCTATACTTAAACTATGCTCGTCCCCGAGCATCAAAGAAAATGAATGAGCTAGATTAAAATAAATGGTGCACTCTAGTTGGTCGACATAAACCAACTAGAAAATTCTAAGAAATAAAACCCTTATAAAATTGTTTAAAATATAAATAAATTTATTACATGAAATTCAAAATATAGAAAATTTTTCTTATTTTATGTATAATTTTATGGGTGTTCTTATTTATTTTACAAACTTGATTATTATGTGTTAATTTTTAAATGTATACATATAGGTATAAATACATAGATTTTAGATATTTTATTTTTATTTTGTATTTTTAATTTATTAGTGTAACTATATATTTTATATATTTATAATATATTTAAATACATATTTAGATATTTTTATGTTATGTTTTTATTTATATTTAAATAAATAGGGGTATATATATTATAGGTATAGGTTACCTCTATATTATATAACTTATTTATTTTGATGCATTATTGATGCTTTTATTTTGTGTTTTTATTTTTAATAAATTTTCAATAATATTTAAAACTATTTAAAATATAGAAAAATAAAAAATATAAAGAATAAATGCAATGAATAAAATAATTATATATATAGAGTAGTGGGGACCCAAAAAGCCAGCTTTTGCACCTTAGCTCTATTTTTAATGAAAATACCTTCATGTGCAATTATTTTTTTATTTTTCTATGTATTTTAATGTAAGTTTCATATTGAGGGCTTGTTTATTTGTCTTGTATAAAAAGGAAAATAAAATAGGTGATTTTTAGCTATTTTTGATCGATTTAATTAGTTTTTGGGTGTATTTTCTATTTAGTTAATTGGCCCTATCTTGCCGTACTTTATTCCTTGTCGACTAACTCTAGTCTCGAGGTTTAGGGGCATTCAGTACTTTCAATACTTCTTTTCGTTTTTCTTTTCTTTCCTTTATTCTTTTATTTTGAGATTATATACATGCACTTGCAAAGTATTTATAAGTAAATTATTGAGTGTTATTTTGTGCAATTTATGATATATATATATGCATTTAACTAAGGGTTTAAGGATAAAAATGAAAGAATAAAGGTGATAGAATGGAGATTCATCACCCCCTTTATACTTGCCTTTATTAGTCCGTAGCAAACACTTACGATAATAAGAGCATAAAAAGAAAATATAGCAAAGAAAAAGAAAGAGCTTGGAAGGATTTTAATTTTTAAACTTATCTTAATAAAATCAAAGTTTGAGCTCAGTTATGACCTTAGTATTTTAAGTGTGTTTGGAACCACATTCAGGTTAGGAATTGTGACACAACCCTGAGGTTCCATGCTCCTCTATTCAGTTCAATCTAATATCCTGGTTAGAACCATCCTTTCAGACATATACCCTCATAACCTTGAAATGACATGTACCATGTTTGTGAATTGTGTTAACTTTTCCCAGACAAATAATTGAACTATTAAGTAGTTTCCTCATGTGGTATCTCATCCTTGCGAAGATGGATATTTCCTTACGAGTTCAGGTATATGATGGTTCAAAACGATTGGGGGGAAGCCAGAAAGCTAGAAGAAGGGGAAAAGAAGAGATAATGAACCAACGTAGTTTCATTTCCTTGTGAGGCTTGGCTAGTGTAATCGAGTCACCACCAAGAAGCACTCCTTTTCTAGAAGCTTAAAATTTTTAAAGTTTTTGATGTAAGATTCATTTTGGATATTTACTTTTATTTGGCATTGATATGCGTTCTTATTTTCCCCTAAAAATATAGTATAGTTTGTTCCACTCATGTTTTAGGGACTTGAAAAAATTATGCTAATAAACCATTCCTCTTTTGAAGCTTTATTTCAATCCATTCTCCAATCATTAGATGTCTATGATACTAGAGGAAGTAGGTTGAATTACCATCTTCGACAGTCCCCAAGAATGGTTCCTGAGACACCCTTGACGAAGCGACCTAGTATCGTCCCGACGTAGATTCCAAAATCTTTCAACAATACATATGGATTTAGCTAAGTATTAAGGGCAAGGTCTCAAGTAAACCATTATTTCAAGAGTCATACAGATGGCATGAAAGGTTCTAGTTTGACACATTGAATCAACTCATGAACACGCTCTCATAACCTAAATAATTAAGTCAAAGTGACCTAAAGTATCTCAATTCCAGTCCCTAATAGGTTTCTCTGAAATTAAGTGGATTATGGTCTAGACGAAGCTACAATCTTCAAACTTTATTTAGACTTGTTCAATTTTCATTATCATTCCGAAAAATGCAAATGCAGTGCAATGCAAGAAATGTTTTTTTGTGAAAATATTATATGATTTTAACTTTTTATGGATTTTTGAAAAGTTTTGCAAATTTTTATGGATTTTTTTGAAAGTTTTGGACTTTTTAGGGATTTTTTATAAGCGTATATGAATGGTGTATGTACATAAGAGTGTGTGCATATTTACAAAGATTGGATGTGTATTTTTTACACTAGGAATTTTTACATAAGCTAAGTTTTAGTTGTTATCCACATGTCTATGTATATACATGTTTTATAAAGAATTCTATTAGAGTTGATATTTGTTACAACTATATGCGAAGTTCTCAAAATATTTTAAAATTTTTTTACATACATTTAGAAAGTTTTATTTTGCAAAGAATTCAAAACTTTAAAAACATTTACAACTTTTGAAAAAAATTTACAAAGATTTTTCAAAGGTATAAATAGATTTTTCAACATATTTTTGCAACCATTTTCCAAATCATTTGCATATTGAATTCAAAATATTTTATTCAAACCAATGGAAAGGAGTTTTAAAAATAGTTAGAATTTTTTTACAAAGTTTGAAAACATTTCACAAAACATTTTTCGAATTGTTTCAAAACTTTTTAAGACATTTCACAACAACTTTTCAAATCATTTTTGAAAAATAATTTAAACGGGTTTACTAATCATATTTACAAAGAATTTTTGAAATATATTATACATATTTATAGGGTATTCTTTATAGTTGATTTTTTGTATACTCTTTCCCAATAACATATTATCTATTTTACTAAAAATATGAAAATATGAATTACGGAAAAGTATATACATCATATATAGGACCCCCCTATACTTAGTGCATATTATGTCCTCATAGTGATTGAAGAGAAATAATGTAAGACATAACTCATGATGAGTATAGCAAAGTCTATACTACAAGGACCTAAGAAAGAATAAGAAGTCCATCACCCCACTGTACTTAGGATCAACTAATCCTAGGTATAGTAGACTTTACAAAAAATGGGGATGATCAAGGATCAAAATTTACAAAATCAATCGGATCATCTTGTCCCTCCTATACTTAGTGTAAAATGTCCTTAAGTATAGACATAATATAGACAAGTTGAGAGACAAGCGATGGAATAAACAAAGAATAACCCGGATACATACATCCCCCTATACTTAAGATGAAGTATATCCTAAGTATAACACATATGAATGGCATGAATGAAATGCAGAAGAACGAAAGGTTAAAAAAATTGAAATGAAAAGAAGAAAAGAAGAAGATCGATAAAAAAAATTAGATGCATCGTCTAATTCCACTGTAAGTGATGAGAAGTGTTCATCGAACACAACTTGAATAGAATCGACAATGGCCATGAATGTGTCATGCTCTAAATACAACCTCAACAAGTGACTGTTGACAATAAATGGTTGTGCGTCAAGTGACAATTTAGATATTAAAATGCTTCCATTGTCACACACAGTCTTCACAATGAGTGGCCTTATCCATTTACTATTTAATTTACTTGGGAATATCTTTAACATCACATCAAATAACCAAACTTTCTGTCTAGGCTCGAAGTTCTTTCTTTTGTTGTGTCGGTCGTCGCAACGTTTGACCTTCTCCTTGTACATTAAGTTGTTATCATTTATGTAGTCTCGAAATTCCAAGAGCTTATTCAGATTTACTTCCTATTGTGACCACCTTTCTGTGAGTCAAGGTTAAAGATGGTTACTGCCCAAAAAGATTTGTGAATTAGTCCACTAGCAGATGGCATGGTTTTCCATATAAAGATGATAGAGAGACATGTCCAAGGGAAACTTGTAGGTAGTTCGATAAGCCCATAGAAGTTAATCCAAAAGTTGTGACCAGTTCTTCCTATGTGGCCTAACATGTTTTTGAATAATTGTCCTAATTTCTTTGATGGATAATTTAGCCAAGCCATTGGACTGAGGATGATAATAAGGGAAGGCCATTTCGTGATATATCTTTGATAGATCAGTAACATGAAATTGAGGGTGTTGATATCATGTTGTATATCCCTTTACTGGGATATTATCCACAATGTACTGATATGTCGACAATATATTGAGTGTTGATGATATATCGAGTGCCAGTGATATACCGTCAACAAAAGTCATCTTCCAGCATGGAAAAGAATGAAAACAGATCCCATTTCAGATAATACTGATTCCCTTCACAAATATGACCCATTTCACCTACAACAAGCTTTCAAGGAGTTCTCCAAGAGCTTGGCTTTCTTCCTTTGAGGTAACATGTAGAATTTCATATCTACTCTGATTTCTTCTGTGAAATTATGAAATTTTAGGATTTTTGGTCATAGTTGTTAGGTGATGCATATTCTTATTTTTTTATAATATTTGAAAAATATTTAGTGAGATATTTGGTGAAGTAATTTGGGGTTTTGAGTGACATTGAGATATTAAGTTAATTTATGTATGAATAGAGTTGGAGCTCTTGTTTTAGACAAAGAAATCAAGATTTATGGTGATTTTTGTTAACAAAAATGTAGTAACTAATTAAATACATGAACTGAAAATAAGATCTATGATTTAGTGAGATTTTTAGTGAATTAATTTAGGGATTTTTGAGTAATGTTGTGAGATTAAGTTAAGTTATGGATGAACGAAGTTGGATCGCTTGCTTTTGACATAGGAAACACCATTTGTGGTGATTATTGTAAACAATAGAGTAGTAATTAATCAAATCCGTGAATTAAAACTTAGATCTAAAATATAGTGAGATTTATGGTGAAAAAATTTCAGGGTTTTTGAGTTATGTTGCAAGATTAAGTTAAGATATGGATGAATAAAGTTTGATCTCTTATTTTCGACATAGGAAACATGATTTTATGGTGATTTATGTCAACAAAAAAGTAGAAAACAATTATATGTATGAACTAAAGCTAAAAATTATCAATAATAAATTCATTATTCTCCACATATGTCTCATGAAGCTTTGTTGTGTGTTTTTTTGCAGATTTTAGGCGTCAGAAATTCAACATCATGGTGAACTCCAATTCTAAATCTGATGGTTCTAGTGATAATTTGGATAGTGGAGAGATTGGTTGGATGTTCGCCATTGCTTCAGACGGCAAGAAATTGGAACCACAGTGCAACTTCAGTGGGAAGAAGTTAGGTGGAGGGGGCATTACGAGATTGAAGCACCATCTTGGTTGCAACAACAAAAATGTCCTACGAATTTATTGGCTGTCATGGACCACCAAAATCTTGGAAGTCGTGGTGGATCACGTGACGGGGAGACATTCATGGAGGGTCAGGGTTAGCAGGGAGTGGTCATGGACCACATGATGATACAATACTCGAGGCAAGGTGAGAATACATGAGCAACATGGAAACACACATGGATAATTTGTCTCAGGTCCGAGTCCAGGATTTATGATTTACGATGCATATGGATGGTGTGGCCATTGTCCTACATACAACTACATGGATGACTTGATATCATTTTTAGGTTCATTGAGCTTCATGGTCATTGTCATCCCATATCATCTAGGAACACCACGTCCCTAGGCGGATATGGATGTTCAGAAGATGAGAGATCATTTAGCATATCCCCTGAATATTTTCATGATCCTCCTCCTAGACCTCCTCCTCACTCTCAAGTGTATGCTCCTCCTCCTGGACCTCCTCCTCAGGCGTATACTCCTCCATCATATCGATATAGTTACAGTGGTTATGGAGGATATAACAATTACAACGGGAAGAATGACCAAGGTAGTCAATCCGAGCTGAGCCATGGTAGCTTCTTGGTAGTGTCAGTTTTGGTTTCTTACCTGAGTGTGTGCACGTGCCTCCTCCTCCCATAGATCTTCACCTACTATGTGTTTAACATGAAAATCGACGATCTTAAGTTCCACACAAGGCGGGAACTCAGTCGCTGAATCAACCACATGAAATCCAGGTTAAAACAACAATTAACCCACAACAAAGATCAAACAATGAAACGCGGTGCAGAGTTAAAATTTATTATAACTCTACAACAAAGATGCGTATAGGTGCAAGTATGTGTAGAGTATCGAATATAGGGAACGAGCAGGATAGATCGGAAATTAAGTGCTCAAAAGTGATGATCAAATGCCTACAAATGTGCTATTTTTGTGGGTTTTTAATTTTATAATTTTATTTAATTTTTATTTTATATTTTTATATTTTGATTTTTAATTTAATGATTTTGTATTTTCTTTTTTATATTTAGTATTTTTATATTTTCGTATTTTTAATAAAAATATAAACTATAGGGAATATATATACACTAGAGATAAGGGAGAGATAAAAATAGGGAAAATACAGGAATTAAAGTGTTTTTTTGGCTTTTTGTATTTTTATACTGTTTTTGTGATTTTTCTCAATTTTTTCCTATTTTTTTGTTTTTTTAAAGTCAAAAATACTGAAAATCAGTGAGCAAGCTTGAAGGCTGAAACTAAAATGAGGACTAAAAATATCAAATAGAGTTCAAAATTCCTCAAATTAATTTTAAAGTAAAGACAATAAAACATATATAATTCAGAGATAAAAAATATATTTCTAGGATTTTTGTGGAATTTTTAAGATATTTATGAAGATTTTTAGGGTTTTGCTATTTTTAGGGTTTTCTTTTTTAGTGATTTTTGGACTGAAGTTAAAACAGACAAAAATGAACAAAATATAATTTCTTGGATTTTTTTCAAAAATATTTTATAACTTTTATGTATTTTCTAGGGATTTTTACCCGACAGACCTTATAATCTTTGCCAATTACCTCTACGACCTTTGAAATAACGTATTTCCTTCCTTGACCCCGAAAATTTGCTCCGTCTTACCCCACAGACCCTACCGTCAATTTTAACTTTGTTTGAGCTAATTGCTTAAGTTAGTATTGAGTTAATCTAACTAGAGGAGAATTTGATAGTAGATCTTCCTCCTCCCCATCTCCTTCTTCTTCCTCCTCTTATTCCCATTCTTCTTCTTCATCCTCTTTATTTGCCGAGTGCTCCTCGCCTCGTGGCAGCACTCTACGACCCTCCACGCCGTCTCCTTTTCGAATAGCTTCCCTACCGTGGCCGAGCCGCGGCCCAACATGCTTCTCCTACTCGCCGTCACCTCACGCCGTGACCTTCCCCGACCAAACCATCCTCTTCCAACCTCATTTTCTCGACATCTCGGGGCGATGCTGACTTCGTTCGATCGAATGCACTGGAGCTCTGTTCGGGAAGAAATCAATCAAGAATGATCACAATCAACAAGATTTCAGTGCACAAAAAACCAAACCCAATTCAGATTTGGGCAAATCTCATGTTGCGTTGTTGGAAAATTAACATCTTGGTATTGAAGATCGGAGCTTTGGGTACATGGACTCTCGGGGCAGAGGAGATACCGTGGAGACCTGAGAGTAGTAGACCTACTCTCAGACCTCTGATGTGGGAGACACATGGTTATTATCGGGGCTGCAGATGGAAGAGGGGCTTTTGGGGCACTTGTCGAGCATGGATGCCATGCTCCAAGTGGTGCAGCTGCCGTGGGAAGAGGGTTGCCTCCGGCCTACAACGAACATCTCCGTGTCATGGACGGTTGCAATCTTGGAGACACGGGAATGTGCTTCGTCATGCGGTGGTTCCTTCGATGAGGAGCGGGATGATGCAGATGAAGCCGTGTGATGGTGGAGGTGAGGGTGGCAGGGGGCTTTCGAGCGGCAGGCCGGGGGGGGGGTGGGTGGGGGAGGTTGCTTCGGGCGGCGGGGCAGAAGGGAACAGGGTGAGGCAATGGACGGGGGGCATCGAATGGGGGGGGCAGTTGGGGAAGCAGGGCTTCGACCGGTGCGGGTTGGGGGAGAGCAGGGGAGGCAGGGCTGGGGCTTCGGACGACGCAACCGAGGTCGGGGCTTCGAGGAAGACGGTGGGGAGGGACGAGGGCCGAGAGTGTGGGGGTGGGAACGATATGTAGAGGAAGAAGAGGGGGAATGGCATTAAATTTAAATTTGACAAACAAAATGGGTATAATGTAATCGAATATAACGGAATCCGGTTAGTTTTAACGGGCAAATGGATGGAGGTTAACCACAGGGTCTGTAGGGTAAGGGTTAGCAAGTTTATAAGGTCGAGGGAGGAATATCGATGTTTCAAAGGTTGTAGAGGTAATTGGCAAATATTATAGGGTCTGCCGGGTAAAAATCCCTATTTTCTAATGTAAACAATACTGTAAATTCATGTTTTTGATTTTTTATAAATAATAAAATACAACAAAAATGAAAATAAATATATAGAGTGGAAGCACAATGTAACAAGAATGTACATCTATTTTTTGGTGATTTTTTAAATTTTATAGATGCATGAAATAAATAGAGATAACAAAGAGAAACTACACTACTTGCGAGGGTCTTTTTGCAAATATTACAAAGTCCAAGGGGTAACGTGCAATTTTTATACAAAATATAGAACGTAATATAAAAATTTATGGACCAAATATAAATTCCAGATTCTGCAGGGGTACAAGTGCAAAAAATCCAAGACCTCAGGTGCGTATGCACGCATGCCTAGGGAGGACCTAAAAGTAAATACAAAAAAATCTGGGGGCTACTTTGCAAAATATCCAGAAATATTACACGTTATGAAATATTTCCTGGACTAGAATAAAATATCAAAACCCATAGGGGGTCCCTTGCAAAATATCTCGCCCCATCACGCACACAGGTACGTGAGTTGACGTGGACAGGGACCTAGGTGCAATATTCCAAAGATTATGGGCTTAATGGTAAAGTTTACAAAACTAAATGGACAGAAAAGGAAAGATTGAGTCCTTATATGAAATACAAAATGTGACATGGGCCAGATTATAAAATACCCAAGTCTAAAGCAGATCGAACGGTCGATGGATGTTCAATTACGACGTGTGGCACGATCCTGGTGCTTGATGATGGTTGGCCTCCTACGACTGAGATTAGATGATCAGAATGGAATCAACGGTGCTGGAGGGTCCTGACAGAAGGGTTGCTGATCCTCTGGAAGATCCTGCCTGATTTGACGGCTGTGGAGGGGCTTGGATGAACTTGCAAAGAATAGGTTCCCGACGAGTTTTGGCTCGGCGATGTGATCTCCTCCGACAACCTGGGAAGCTCCAAGTTGGTCGGGTGGACTACTGCAGCGGTCTTCTAGGTCCTAGTGGCAGCAAAAGGGGCCGGAGCTCAGCGGAGTTCTCCCACAACTGGAACATTCTCCAGGCTACTCCGACGACGTTTAAAATCGCCTCCAGGCATGTGTGCGCTCCAGGGACATGCAAAAAGAGTGACGAGAGTTACAGGCAAAGTGCCGCAATCCTCCATCGTTCGAAACAGGGCAGAAGATGGAGGTGAAATGTGACCGAGGCGCTCGCCGGAGCAAGCTCCCGCGAGGTGGTTGCAGATGGTGAACAAAAGGATATGGATCGAAATGAAAGGGTGTGATATACTGTTAGAGATACGACAAATCTAAAAATCCAAGAAAAAGGAAATAAAAGAGAACCTCAAGCCATGAAATGGCAAAATGGAACCTCACGACCAAGCTTGGCCAGCGGGTCTCAAGGCTTCGTCGTACCTCAATGGGGTTGTAGGGGACTCCCCTGTCACCGGAGTCTACCCAAAAGACCTCCGGAGGTCTAAACTCGGCCAAGGAAAGTTTCAGAAGCTCAAGGAAGGTGACAGGTGGCTTTTGTACAAACGGACCGAAGGGGCTCGAAAATTGAGGAAACGCGGACGATGCAACGATCCAAAGATCAAAGTAATCCATGGGCATGAATCATGGATCCGTGGGGGAGAAACAATGCAGAAGGAAGTATCACGAAAGAATGAAAGGGCTGCCCTCGATAAATCCATAAAAATGGGGGAAAACCAAGGTCTTACAAAGGTGGTAGAGGGGGGTCAGTGAAGAGTCACGTACTACTTGTAAATCCTTGAACTTAGCATATATCGGATCTTATATAATAAGATCCGGATGGTCAAGAGGAAAAAAATGGAATTTGTTTCGTGTGAATCGTATTTTGTTTCGATTTGTTATGATTTTCGGAAGAAAGAGAAGGAAGGCTAAGATGTCATTAACCCATAATGACAATCATTAAGACTAATTAAATATGATTAAAGAAACTAATGACGGGTTGAAAACCGCTAATGATCATTAGCAAACACTAATCAATAGTTAGCAAAAGATAAGCATAAGCTGCGAAAGTTAAATCGTGATTAGTGAAAGTTAATCACGATTAGTGTTAATTAAGGGTCATTAGCAAATCTAGAATCTTCTAGAATGTTCTAACTTAAGCCCCATGTTTGGGATAAGTTTTGGCCAAAACCGTGGGCCACTAAACCAGGGTTTTCTAACTATGGTTAGTGGTTTTCTGGGGCCTATAAATAGACCCCCTCCCATTCATTCTCTACGACTTCCACTACCACCACCACCCCAAGGTCTAGGGTCTAGAGATCGAAAGGAGGAGTAGGAGGCGAGGGAGGAGCACTAGCGAAGCGCTACAGAGAGAACGAGGAGGAGAAAGGTATGATCCTCTCTTAGTTTGCTTTGTAAGCTAGGCCTTCAATTCATCATCTTGTTCTTCCAAGATTTGTTCTTGATTCACCTTTCTTTCCGATTCGTTTCCTGTTGTGGTTTGAGGAGAAATCTGTGTAACACCCTACTTACGTGCGGGCGGCTATGCACGTCAGTGAACCTTATGATTCGTCACATGTTCACTCATCTAAGATGCGTGGTGTCTACTGATTCTCCATCGCTTATGTTTCTATTCTTTTAATTATGCTTTTATAGTTATTTTCACGGAGAAATCTGTGTAATACCCTACTTAGGTGCGGGCAGCTATGCACGTCAGTGAACCCTGTGATTCGTCACATGTTCACTCACCTAAGATGTGTGGTGTCTACCGATTCTTCATCTCTTGTTGTTTGAGTATATTATTTCAGTTTCGTTGTTATTTTCCTCTCGATTGATTTTATGGAGGATGCTCTTTTCATTTTTATTTTGAAATATGTCTCGATATAAGGGGAAACTCTGCCAAAAGTTTTTGAGAAATATGTCTTGATTTAAGAGGAAACTCTGCCGAAATTTTCCTAAACATATCACCCCGTATAAGGGGAAGCTCTGCTGAAATTTCAAGAGAAAATTGTTGGACATGTGAGCCCACGATGAGCCATTATGCAATAAATGTTATTGCAAATATCATTCCTTGATCTGAAATGAAGAATAAATAATTTACATAATTGGTCCCTCTGTACAATTAGGGTTATGTACCATGGCCATCTTGATGATCATAGAGCTGTTGATTCAATTATTGAATCATAGAGGTTGGTGCTTGGATGAATATCTAAAGAGTTAGATTGAGGACTCATCAAGCACCGCCAAATGATTGTTAAGAGATGATCTCCAACCTGAGTAGGAGATGGCAATCCTTTCTCACATAGACTGATATCTGACCGACCTCTTGATGCAGGTCCTCTGCATAGGAATAGATATTCGTAGGTGTCAGATTAGTTAGGTCAAAGAGTTGACTTAACGAGATCGAGATAACCAAAGTCCTATGTCGTATGCTGTCACGATATAGGCACGCATCCTCTGACCAGAGACAGGTGTATTACTATATGTTTGAGTATGTACATTTGGCAGAACGATAGGTTGATGGCCTAACCTAGGTCTATACACTGGCGAGCTATGTGCATATAAGGGCATATGAGTAATACGATCTCTCAAAGGGATCATACATGCTCACTACTGAACCGGAAGACATGAGCTCACTCATGAGATATTGGGAAGAATCAAATTCCGTGCACGGTCGTCTCGCTTTGCAAGCTTGACTGAATTTGTAGGATTGATATATACTTTTGGAAAGTATATGATCAAGACCTAGGTATGATATATGCTTTTGGAAAGTATATGATCGATACCAAATCCCAATGATCAAATGAGAAACTTATTGATAAAACCCTGAAGAAGACAGTATAAAATTGGTCTTGATCTTCGGGTTGATCATAGGTCTTCCAGTATGCAGGATGTACATGTATTGGGAATACCTAAGGGTGATGTGATCATAAACGATTGTATATCCATGATGCTTCCATTCCGTGGGAGTGATGAAACAAGTCTAGATTTTAGTGACTCCTTTCATTAGAGAAGCAATCTGATCTTAGTACAAGTATTGGACATTGGTCTAAATGAGATTCAGATACAATGAGAAGATTAGATTTGTGGTCTTGATTTAATCAAGCAACTATGGGAGGTTCGTAAGATCTGGATTTGAGATAAGATCTCAATATCCAAGTCACTATACGTGGAACAATACAATCGCCCTATCCTTATCTCCAAGTATTTTCGGAGAAAGCACATTATTCTTGAAGGGGTTCAAGAATAATTCATTCGATGAATTACATATCGAAGCAAGAAGCACTTGATGATTAAATGAGATTTAATTATAAAGCATAATATGAATGGGATTCATGTTGTGAGAATAATTATCCAAGATAATTAAATGGGATTTAATTATCAAGGATTGGAGAATGTTGATAATACTATCCATGATATTTGTGTATTATAAATATGATTTATAATATACATATATTGAAGAGAGAGAATTTTTGTAAATAGCATTTGTTAATTATTAATGTGGATTGGATTCACATTAATTAATTAATTGGAAATGTAATTTACAAATTAGTTTGGGTTGTGAATATGATTCACATATTTATCAATGGCGTGATTGAAATGTTCACAAATTAATTTGGAATTAATTTGGTGGATATTTTTAATAATGATTATTACAAATACATTGAGAAATAATAATATAAAATAAAAGGGAGATAAATAACCACCAAATGAGGTGGCATCACCAATGACATAGTCAAAGGTGACACCCCCTCATTTTTAGGAGGTAATTTGTTATCTCCCCTTTATTATATTGTTATCTCTTAATAATTAATTTATGTTAAATTAAATTATGTTGATAATATTGCAACATATATTTAATTTAAATATAAATTAATGTTGTTGGTTTTTTAACCAACAACAATCTTGTCCATTGATTAATACATAGACCAACTTGGTCGTTGGATCTATGTGTCCCATGGATTGAGATCCGTTGGATCCTAAACTAATATAAAAGGAGGGCTAACCTAGCCGTTCAAGGTACATGATGAAGAGTTGTAGAATCCTACTACTCTGTCTCTCTCATTCTCTCCCTCTCTCTTTCTCTTCTCCAAAAGGTGGCCGTCCACTTTGTGTTGAGAAGGAGAGCCTCTCACGCCTTCGCCTTCGGCGACTCGAGGATCTCTTTCTTCTTTGGGGCTGCTAGCATTAAAGGAATATGACGGATTTCGTTTGACAAAATCAGGGGATTCATTGCTTGGATCTTCATCGAGGATGCGGGAGGAACGTGACTCATCATCGAGCCCGCAAGTGCGTTCTTCGTGGATCGGACTTAAGACAGGAGGATCTCTTGTTTGGGACCTCACGATTACAACCACGCTCCAAGAGGTATTCCTTATACTTTGTGGTTTGATGAAACGATCCGAGAAGTGTTCTCGTGATCATGTAGTTTCATATTTAGTTTTACAAATTTTAATTTCCGCCGCATCTAGCGACTAGTGCGACTATTTTCTACGATTGCATACAATGCGATCGACACGCTTCCGTGATGCGCTTAAGGATTCTCAATATCCTTCAAAAATATGTTCTTGGCATTCTTTGTGTTCTTCGTGGTCTTCGTGTTCTTCGCGTTCTTTGTGTTCTTTGTTCGTTCTTCACGTTCTTGGCACGTTCTTAGCGTTGATGAAATTCAATCTTTTCAGGAGCCTTAAAACATCCTTTCTTAGAATGAAACATGATAAAGCCTTGCATACACGAGAGAGAGATCGATTAGGTAACGAAATCCTTCCTCCTGCTGTTGGGTTTTCATAAGAAATTATTGAAATTCTTGATTATATGTTCTTTTATATGAAGAACCCTAATTTTGGCTATTTCTGAAAAAGTCTGAAGTGTTGCTTTGTGAATTCCACTAAAACAAGATTTAAGCATCAAATTGATGTGGTAGTTTTGAAATTCTTGATTTTATGCTCTTTGCTACGAAGAACCCTAATTTTGGCTATTTTTGAAAAAGTCTGAAGAGTTGCTTTGTGACTTCCACTAAAATAAGATTTAAGCATCAAATTGATGCGGTCGTTTTAAATGTTAGGGTTTAGGAGTTAAAATAGGCATAAATACGAGTATATGTGCATATGAATAATAGATATGAGAGTCTATACAAAGTGTTGCTGATTATTCGATCGAAGACTTAACAAAAGAGTTATATCATGGGAACTGATGTGGTTTAAGTTGGATCCTGAAAAGGATCGTGTGTCACGTTAAGGATGACTGGGAGTAGAACTACAAGTCGGGCATGCAACCTGTAGGTTTGTTGGAAGGAACCCGTATTGGCGTTTCCCTACCTAGGTGGTACACGGTTACCCTGCTATGATAAGTACACACGAAATAAATGATTTGCAACGCGTGGTACCGGGAGACAATATCTTCGGTTTGAACGACGGAAGATGTGGTCATGCCATGTGGAGGCACGGGTGGTTCAATAGCGGCTGGGTCATGATAATATGTATTTAAAGCTGCTAGATTATATGATTAAATGTTAGCATGAGGTTTTAAGAAATCGAGTCCTTGAGGACGGTGTGCTCATTGGTTTTCCTGGCTGAGGGTTTGAGATCCTGTTTAATAAAAGAAAAGGAAATTGTCAGAGTTGTATTGGAGGATTGGTTGAGGCGACGTGCGGTGGCATAAGCTTACCAAGATCAATGAAATCTCCAATCCTGAAGTGTCCACAGCTTCGGAGTCCTCATAGTGGTGAGGTAATTCCCCTGGACTAAACCCTGACATGGAATAGAAAGGAATATGACTTAAATTAACAAGAAGGAATGAAACCTTTTGTGATAACAAGTTTTGCAAAATTACACAATTTGTTTGCTTTTCTCTTCTTCGTTTCTTAGCATTTGCTAATTTTTATCCTATGATTTATGGAAAACCCAACGGGTGTCGGTGAGCCATCACAAGGAGTTTAAAAATCCATCCAACTTACATACTAGACATCAAGTCCGCTACAGTAGCTCTTCTCTGAAAGGTAGTTAGTAATATTTTGTATATTTTTCCTTTCAAGCTGATGTACATGTAAATGGTTATAGTGGGACAATGTATCATCTGAACTTTATTTTGTGAATGGAAAAGTCTTGAAATACTTTCTTCTGTATATAGTTTATTTGCAGTCTGTTTCTGAATGTTAGTTGTGATTGCTGAATGAATTATTACTGAGTAACCAGATCCGGTTATGGGAGGATCCGACACCCTGGAATTGGGTCGTGACACTACCCTTGTTAATTTAATCAAATTAATGATTAGAATTAATGTTTTGTCATGCGTTGTAATCAGGTAAATACGGACTAATCAAAACCACTTTTAATCGATGTTCAATTAATCACAAGCGACAAATTTATTTTACTTGGGCATGCCCAAGGTCGAACTCAGGGAGTAAACTGTCTCCTTAGGTAAATTTGAAGCGAATTTCAGAGGTCGGATTTTTAGAAGATTCTTTTTGGCATTTTCAACAATTTTTATGCAAATTAAAAGAAAGACAATGCAATTTCCAGGCCAGTTTACAAGTTAATTCAGAAAAGTACTCAAACTAAGTCCAAAAATTATGAAACTTGGCTATAAGGTGAAATGCAATAAAATTAAGCTACACTAATGTCTCTGGATTTTTCTGACAATTTATGAGTTTACTGTGAATTAAATATGAATGCTAGGTAATTTTTACAAAATCAATTTTAGTGAATACCAACAATATTTCTAGATATAAAAATTATCCTAGATAGATTTAAGTATGATGAATCCAATAAAATTGATAAACCTAAAATTCTATGTGAATTGGACCTATTAAAAATCAATTAAAGAAATGAAAAAATAATTTATTCAGGCCTCGGGATGCGTGCAAATGCAAATATTTTTGGGTATAATGTAAACTAAATTATCTTAAGTCCAACATGAGTTTTTGATGATTTTTTGAGAAACAGAGAATTTACTATGAATTAAAAAGCATTAAATGGGTAAAATATGGACAATTTCACCAATTTAATTATAATAAAATCCACTGATGTCACAAAAAATAAACAACAGTCACATACGAAAGAGGACAAGTTATGCTACTTTTTAGACTTGAAAAATGATGTCAAATGAGCACCTAAATGTGCATGCAAAGACAAGGACTAAATTACAAATACAAAAAATAAATTACTAAAATTTAAACATGTTGATAGGCACTTAAATGCAATTACTTATAATACGGGGACATGTACGCAAATCTCCCACAAAACACGTGTGCCTCACGTGATGCTCCTGGTAGGGACTGAAATGTAATTTTCAAAACGTCCAAGGGCCTCAGTGCAAAATGCCCATACCGCACGTGGAAATCATGTGGGGTCCCACGCTCGAGAGACGTCGGAGGCTTAGAGGTTGGCTCAGGGGTGCTACAGGCTCGGACGTGGCTCGGGCTAGCTTCGGGGGCTCCGAGCCTAAAGGTCGGGGAGGATGCTCGGAGGAGGTGACGTGGCACCTTTGGAACCATTAGATCGAACGAAGATCCAACGGTATCTGGAGCTCGCTGAAGAAGCAACGCGGATGATCGAGGGCCGATGGATCATGATGGATCCAATGACATCTGGAGCTCAGGGAAGAGGCGAAATGGCATGATGCGGAGTGTGGGATACTCCTGATCCGACGGCTGCAGGTTGATGGCGACATGAGTCGCTCAAGACCGTCCGATCAAGGGGATCGAAAGGTGACTGTGCTTCGTGCTCAAACGGACCGCCCCCTCCTGTGGCAGAGGTGGCTTTGCTCTAGCGAAGCCCTCCTGGCTCCGCCTTCTCCTCCCATCGTCGGTGAAGCTCGTCGGCGACTCCCAAGTAGCTGGGAAGTATTGCGGATGCATCAGGTAGCCTCCGGAGGGTTTGGATGGGACTGAGGAGGTCCGTAGGCCAGAGACGATGGCAATCGTGGGAGCTTCGGCGATGTGTCCAGCCAATCATGGGATGAGTTCCTGCAGGGGGTTAGCTTCATAGCCGAGGCATGCAAAGTGTTCGTGGTGTGAACGGGAGTGCGACGGGCGGCCTGTAGTGCGGTGAAGGTGTCCGGTGATGCTGCTCCGCTAAGGTGGCGGAGCTTGGGTCGGAGTAAGGTGCGGTGTGTCATCGAGGTTATTGAAGTGGCATGCGAAGATGCCAGCTCTGAGGCGGAGCTCGGAGGATGGGCAAGCGAAGGTGAAGATGAGCGGAGGAGGCGAATAAAATTTGAGAAAAAGAAAGAAAATGAAGAAGAAGTTCAGAGGGAAGATGGAGGTATCTACCAGGGGAATGGAGCTCGGATCTGAGCTCCTGGTCGTCACTCGAAGGATGGTAGGGGTTCCTGAGCTCGTGCAGCTCACGGGATGGGCTGCGGCATGGCGGGGCTGGCCGTGGATCTCTCCAGAGAAGAAGCTCTATCTTTGCTTGGATTCTAACCTAATTACTGTCACTAATCGGTGGAGTCGAGCTCGGGGTTTCTCTCTGAAGTGGAGAATGGGGTCGATGGTCGATGGCGATGGATTATTTATAGGGTGGAAATGGCGGTGACAGGTGATGGAGGGCGATGTTGGTGGAGGACGTGAGACAACGTGGAAACGGGTTACGGTGATCATGGAGGTCGGCGAGGATTAGGGTAGAGTGGGCTACAAGGTAGAGGTGTTAGAGGCCGGAGAGGGTGGCTAGAGTGGTTCCCAAAATAGGAAGGGAGCGGCTCGCGCACAAGATGGACGACGTGGGGTGCGGGAGCTTCGGAAGTTAGACGACGATCGTTGAACCGTTGGATCGAGTAATCCAACGGTTAGAAGAAGGGCATGAGAGGCGGGTTTGGATTAGATAAGAGGGGCGAGATCGAACAATGATGATGGCGCCACGTGGAGGGCGTAGGTGAAGGCAAAGACGGACGATCGTGATGATGGCTGGGATTCGATTGGATGGCGGGGTTGTTGGAAATGCGAGCCCACGGCGAGCCATTATGCAATAAATGTTATTGCAATTCACTCCTTAATCTGAAATGAAGATTACATAATTTGCATAATAGGTCCCTTAGTACAATTAGGGTTAAGTACCATAGCCATCTTGATGATCATACAGCTGTTGATTCAACTATTGAGTCATAGAGGCTGGTGCTTGAATGAATATCTAAAGAGTTAGATTGAGGACTCATCAAGCACCGTCAGATGATTGTTAAGAGATGATCTCCAGCCTGAGTAGGAGATGGCAATCCTTCCTCTGAAGGCTGATATCTGACCGACCTCTTGATGCAGGTCCTCTGCATAGGAATAGAGATTCGGAGGTGTCAGATTAGTTAGGTCAAAGATTTGACTTAACGAGATCGAGATAACCAAAGTCCTATATCGTATGCTGTCAGGATATAGGCACGCATCCTCTGACCAGAGACAGATGTGTTGCTATATGTCTAAGTATGTACATTTGGCAGACCAATAGGTTGATGACCTAATCAAGGTCTACACACCGGCGCGCTGGTGTGCATATAAGGGCATATGAGTAATACGATCTCTCAAAGGGATCATACAGGTTCAGTTACTGAACCGGAAGACATGAGCTCACTCATGAGATATTGGGAAGAATCAAATTCCGTGCGCACGGTCGTCTCGCTTTGGAAGCTTGACTGAATTTGTAGGTTTGATATATACTTTTGGAAAGTATATGATCAAGACCTAGGGATGATATATGCTTTTGGAAAGTATTTGATCGATACTGACTCCCAATGATCGAATGAGAAACTTACTGATAAAACCATGAAGTAGACAGTATAAAGTTGATCGAATACTTCGGGTTTAGTCTGAGTCTTCCAGTATGCAGGATGTACAGGTATTGGGAATACCTGAGGATGATGTGATCATAAACGATTGTATAACCATGACGCTTCCATTCCTAGGGAGTGATGAAACGGGTCTGGATTTTAGTGACTCCTCTCAATAGAGAAGTAATCTGATCTTGGTCCAAGTGTTGGACATTGATCTGAATGTGATTCAGATACAATGAGAAGATTAGATTTACGGTCTTGATTTAATCAAGCATCTATGGGAGGCCCGCGATCTGGATTTGAGATACGATCTCAATATCCTTGTCACTATACGTGGAACAATACAATCGCCCTGTCCTTATCTCCAAGTATCTGCGGAGAAAGCGCATTATCCTTGAAGGAGTTCATGGATAATTCTATTGTTGATATATGTATCCGAGCATTGAGAATATGGATAATTAAATGTGATTTAATTATCATGATTAATATGAATTTGATTCATATTATAAAGAGAGCTATCTTAGATAATTAGATTATCAAAGATGTAAATAATGTGAATGTGATTCATATTATTTGGACACAAGAGAATAGAGATCCAAGATGATTAAATATGATTTAATTATCATGGATATGAATAATGTGGATAGCAATATCCATATTAGTCATATATATATTATAAATGTGATTTATAATATATATAAGAGAGAGCTATTTGTAATTTACATTTAGATGTTAATGTGAATTGGATTCACATTGGACATCAAATTGAAAATGTAATTTACATTTTGTTTTGGGTTGTGAATGTGATTCACAAATTTTCAATGGCATGATTGCAATGTTCACAAAATAAATTGGATTTATTTTTTGTGAAATAATTTGCAACAAAAGTTGTTGCAAATAATGGAGATTACATAAAAGGTGAAATAGCCACCTTCCTAATGGAGGAGGGTGGACGGCCACCACTCCCATTAGGAAAGGGAGGCCGTCCCCCCTCTCCACATGGAAGGAGGCTTTCTCTCCTTTCATTATCTCCATGTATTGATGATTTAATTTTGTAATTAAATTGTGTTGATTTACCAACATATATTTAATTTAAATTAAATTAATTGTTGTTGTGTTTTTAGCAACAAATCATGACCATTGAAAGAAACACAAATTAATGTGGACCATTGGATTTGTGTTGACACATGGATTGAGATCCATGGATCCCAAAACCCTATATAAGGAGAGGCACCCCATTGCTCTTCTTTGAGACACACAAGTTGAGGCAACAAATCTCTCTCTCTCATTCTCTCTACACGTCCTCTCTCTCTCTCATGTGGCCGTCCACCATGGATGCCCTAGAGAGGTTCTCCATCGCTGCGGCATCGTCGTTATGCTGCCCGATGGTTTGCTCGAGGATCTCCGTCTCCTTCGGTGCGCCCCGCTCGTGAAGAAGACATCGGATCTCGTGTGTCGAGATCAGGAGATCCGCCGCTTGGATCATCAACATGGATTGCGAGAAGCACGCGGTTCATCCCCGCGCTCGCAAGCGTCTCCTCCGTCGGATCGGACTTGAGACAGGAGGTCTCTTTGTTTAGAGACTCGATCGCAACCACGCTTCAAGAGGTAAACCTAATACTTGTTTGTGGTTTAGACGAAACGATCCGAGAAGTGTTCTTGGATCATGTGGTTTCGTCACAAGAAAAATTTTAATTTCCGCTGCATAGAACAACTAGTGCGACTAGTCGTTCTTCGTCGTATTCGATGCGACGATCACGCTTCCGTGATGCGCTTGAGGATCTAACCATATCCTTCAAGTGGTATCAGAGCCTTAGGTCGGTGTTTTTGGATACGATCCATAAACCGAGGACGACTTGGGTTCATTAGGGTTTGCGAAAGTTTTCTTGCATTTCATTTTCGCATCTCTGTTTTGATATTATTTTCGGCACTGTTTAAATTGTTTAAACACGAAAATAATATTTAGATTTTATTCCCCATTAAATAAAGAAACCGTAGGATCTGAGTTTGCGTGATTTCGATTCCGTTTGCTCTAGATATGCTCATTTTAGTGAACATGTATCCACTATTTCGGGGACTGCGGATCATGACGTAATTAAGATGTTAATTGCGGATTTGATACGCCTTGAAATGCGTGCAAATCACTTGGGTTCTGTTGTAAATCAAGTTATCAAACTTTAGAAATTTACTTTGCTTAATTTGGATTTAAATTGATTGAGATATGATATTTTTAGTAAGTGAGGGTCACTGCTGAAAATACTTTCCTAATCAAGAACCTAGTGATTGTCATTTAATTAATTAGTGAAATTAAATTGTTTAATTTCCTAGAATAATTATGCATAAATATTTGTGAAATATTTAATGATAATTATGTCCTTAAATGACTTTGCCCTAACCAACAAATGATTAGATGTGATCTAGATCAAGATTGGTTACATGATCTACATGATCAACATTCCAACAAACATGTTGCTTGAATAGGACTTGGGATTTGTTTAGCAAATCTCATTATAATGTTAATCAAAAATGTTTTGATTATTACTATATGGTACAATTTCGGTTGAAGAACCGATGATCATCTCAAGTACAAATTAATCAATTTGGCATTATCCTTTCCCGAGGCGGATATGGTGCCTAGTCGGAGAGCATTGGGGTTGCGGGTTGCAACGTATGTGGTCCGTCCCACTCTCGTCGGTACTGGCCATGACAGCGGGTAGGGCCGGGATAATGTCCGAGGGATTAAGATGTATTTTTTTAATTATTAAAATTCGAAATAATACGTATTTGAGATAATACCATTATTCAAGTAACTATTAAAATGTTTGTTGGATATTAATTGGATCATTAATTTAATATGATTAGATTAATTGGAATCCAATTAAGATTGAAATACTCTAATATTATTAGAGTTAATAATTCCCTTGGAAGAATTAATTATGTGAATGTGATTCACGATAATTAATTAAAATTTGAATATGAGGTGGAGGATCACATAAGTGACATCCATGGTCTCCCGTCAAGGCGAAGGGTTCCGTCGCCAGGGATTGTATGTGGGAGACGCCTGTCCGAAGTGACAGCTCCTGTATGCAACCGCATCTGGATCGGGCTCTTTGCTTCTCGAAAGAGTAAGGCCGTATACGTAGTGACCCCAATATCGGATCCTCATATTATTGGGGCGATATTGGATTGCGTATAGCGAGTACTATTCCTGTTGACGGTTGGTTCAATTAACGACGGGTCAACATCGCCTTAGGGGTGGTGGGCTCGGGTGTTAAAGACCGAATTGGGAAATGCAAGTTGGACTTGCAAAGCGGAATGTGTTCCCGCTTCTTTTTATCCGAGTTGCAGATTCTCATATTATTGGGTTGTAACAAAGATAAGGAAGGAGATCCCAGATCTTGTTGAGATATAATGGTAAGTATATCTCTTACATTGAAAGTGATTAAGGGAATGAACTTTCAGTGTTGACAAGACAAGACAACTTTGATATAAAAATCCTAAATCAAAGTAATATATATATATTTATATATTTATGCAAATTTCTTATTTTAGATAATCCTTCATTAAAACCCACTCAATGATATACTCAATAATAACCAGTAAAATATCATGGATTGGACTCATGATCCAGATATTGTACTTGCAATTGGACACATAATGTATGTGCTTGAAATGTGCAAGTTTCCTCAAAATAATGAGGAATGACAATTAAATAGATAATAAGACTACAACCCTAGGGTTTGTATGTCTCTATAGTCTTGATCTCTCATCGGATGTACTTTGGAAGTGACATGTCGATGATGATCGCAATTGTCAAATAATCCTTATAAAATTTATGAAGATATTCGGGCATACATATGTGCTCTTGACATTTAACATGAATGAGATGGTTCACTGCATCATGCAGAATGGTGGCTCTATAAGAGATGGTGTATTCAAATTGTTTGAGTACCTACCTGAACCTATGTTTTAAGAGTTTAGATGGATGTAGATGATGAGTGTCATCATTCTACTATCTATACTCTGGTCATTCATGAAGCTTCATAATATTCATATTGTATGAATTTAATGAAGCATGTATAAATGTTGGAATGCTCTTACATAAGAGATCCTTAGTCTTAAGCAATGGTTGCTTATAGATAAAGGGAGCGCAGTGGAAGCATGGGTTGGACCCGAATAAGAAGTATGGTCAAAGAGTTGACTATACATCTATGACTTCCATATGACATCCGAAGAGTTGGATGAATGCCAATGCTGCAATAAGTTGATGTGTTGATAGTATGACTATCAAGTCTATCTAGAATCCTTAGAGAAGGACTCGGATGGAGCATCAGATTAATCTACATAAATCATTGATAAGATAAAGTCAAATAATTGTATCTCAATCTTCTGATGACATTTGCAATAGGTTGCATATGTTTTAGAAGACTGGAAAATTTGATCTTAAAGGTTTATAGTTATCCACATGGATATTGATGCAATTGTTGCAACAATCTCTGTTGGATTGATAGACTTGTTAATTTCAGTGGGAGAGTCCTTAGTCTTAGAGAATGTCTCTATGACCTAGATATAAGAATACACTCATTGTTTGTTTCTAAATGTTGGAAATAAACATGAATTCTGAGGTAGAACTATCATAAAAGGTTATGATGGAGATATTTCAGATAGTAATCTAAAATCTAGTGAACTCCACTAAATTAGAAAATTAATGAATGGTTCATTAACATTTCTAAATACTGAAATTAAACCTTAAGATCAATAGGAGGATGAAGATCATTTGACAATGATCTAGCATCAAGCCTTGGACATTTGTCTATTGATTTGATCAATAGACTAGTAAGAGATGAAACTTTAGAATGTCTAAAATTTCAAAACTTACATACTTATGAATATTGTATTCAAAGAAAAATGTCCAATACACCCTTCTTAGAGAAAGGTGTAAGATGTCAAGGTATTCAGGATCTCATACATATTGATGTATGTAGATCATCTATATCATAGTAAACATTATGGATATGTGATATCTGTTGATGATTATGTATGATATGAGATTTCTTCTCTTCACCTAAGAAACCTTTGAAATGTTCAAAGATTTCATTATTTTTTGGTTTAACACCAAAAGTTTGAAGGAAGATAAAATGAATTTGATCTAATCTAGGTAGCAAGTACCTGTTAGATAAATTCAAAGAATACCTTATAGAGATATGAATATCATTTCTATCTCAATCCTCCTAACACACCTTAACTCAATAGAGTTATAGGCAGATACAATTGGATCATGTGTGACATGATCTTATCAATGATGAATTTTAGCATAATTATCCCTTAGTTTCCAGGTATATATGTGTAGTAGAGACTACAATGTATATCCTTAATAAGGTTCCATGCAAAATGGAATCTAGCACTTGAGAGTGCTGCTTCATTAGGAAAATAAAGGATGGTATTGGATACCTACTTTATGACCTTGAGATTCTTGAAATATCTCATCTCTGAGAATGTGATTCTTGGAGGTTGAGACTCTTGAGAATCAAGATAAAAATGAAGTGTAGGAACTCATTTAATCTTGAAAAGATAATGAGGCTCCTAAAATTGGAAACTAAAAGGATAATTGAAGATGAAACACTAAAACCTCTTCAAATAAGTTTGAGGATGGATTCCATGTGTCAGAGAAATCTGACAATGATCGAACTTCATGTGATGAAGCTTCTGAAGATCATAGCATGGATAGATGGATGTTAGCAATAAAAGTCTAATGTAGACTTCATGTACAAGTGTTGTATATGGACCCTCGAGGATCCACCTATATGGGTAAGACCCGTAAAGGTGTAAATGGATCTTCAAGAGAAAGGGAACCTGAAGAGAAGGTACATACCTTCAAAGCATAGTTCGTAGCAATGAGCTACACATGGAAGAGAAGACATTGCTTGCAATGAGACTTGCTTTTCGGTGAACATGCTTAAAATCATCAGAATATTGCTAACCTTAGCTACACAACTTGACTATTGCATCTTCAAGATGTAAGTCCAGATTGCATTCCTCTATGAATATCTCTCTGAGGATATTCACATGAAGTAGCCCCAGGGCTTCATGGTTGAGGAAAGCAAGGTGTGCAAGATAAGGAATCCATCTAAGGACTCAAATAAGCTTCTTTGAGATGGACCATAATAGGAAGGGAGCGGCTCGCGCACAAGATGGACGACGTGGGGTGCGGGAGCTTCGGAAGTTAGACGACGATCGTTGAACCGTTGGATCGAGTAATCCAACGGTTAGGAGAAGGGCATGAGAGGCGGGTTTGGATTAGATAAGAGGGGCGAGATCGAACAATGATGATGGCGCCACCTGGAGGGCGTAGGTGAAGGCAAAGACGGACGATCGTGATGATGGTTGGGATTCGATTGGATGGCGGGGTTGTTGGAAATGCGAGCCCACGGCGAGCCATTATGCAATAAATGTTATTGCAATTCACTCCTTAATCTGAAATGAAGATTACATAATTTGCATAATAGGTCACTTAGTACAATTAGGGTTAAGTACCATAGCCATCTTGATGATCATACAGCTGTTGATTCAACTATTGAGTCATAGAGGCTGGTGCTTGAATGAATATCTAAAGAGTTAGATTGAGGACTCATCAAGCACCGTCAGATGATTGTTAAGAGATGATCTCCAGCCTGAGTAGGAGATGGCAATCCTTCCTCTGAAGGCTGATATCTGACCGACCTCTTGATGCAGGTCCTCTGCATAGGAATAGAGATTCGGAGGTGTCAGATTAGTTAGGTCAAAGAGTTGACTTAACGAGATCGAGATAACCAAAGTCCTATATCGTATGCTGTCAGGATATAGGCACGCATCCTCTGACCAGAGACAGATGTGTTGCTATATGTCTAAGTATGTACATTTGGCAGACCAATAGGTTGATGACCTAATCAAGGTCTACACACCAGCGCGCTGGTGTGCATATAAGGGCATATGAGTAATACGATCTCTCAAAGGGATCATACAGGTTCAGTTACTGAACCGGAAGACATGAGCTCACTCATGAGATATTGGGAAGAATCAAATTCCGTGCGCACGGTCGTCTCGCTTTGGAAGCTTGACTGAATTTGTAGGTTTGATATATACTTTTGGAAAGTATATGATCAAGACCTAGGGATGATATATGCTTTTGGAAAGTATTTGATCGATACTGACTCCCAATGATCGAATGAGAAACTTACTGATAAAACCATGAAGTAGACAGTATAAAGTTGATCGAATACTTCGGGTTTAGTCTGAGTCTTCCAGTATGCTGGATGTACAGGTATTGGGAATACCTGAGGGTGATGTGATCATAAACGATTGTATAACCATGACGCTTCCATTCCTAGGGAGTGATGAAACGGGTCTGGATTTTAGTGACTCCTCTCAATAGAGAAGTAATCTGATCTTGGTCCAAGTGTTGGACATTGATCTGAATGTGATTCAGATACAATGAGAAGATTAGATTTACGGTCTTGATTTAATCAAGCATCTATGGGAGGCCCGCGATCTGGATTTGAGATACGATCTCAATATCCATGTCACTATACGTGGAACAATACAATCGCCCTGTCCTTATCTCCAAGTATCTGCGGAGAAAGCGCATTATCCTTGAAGGAGTTCATGGATAATTCTATTGTTGATATATGTATCCGAGCATTGAGAATATGGATAATTAAATGTGATTTAATTATCATGATTAATATGAATTTGATTCATATTATAAAGAGAGCTATCTTAGATAATTAGATTATCAAAGATGTAAATAATGTGAATGTGATTCATATTATTTGGACACAAGAGAATAGAGATCCAAGATGATTAAATATGATTTAATTATCATGGATATGAATAATGTGGATAGCAATATCCATATTAGTCATATATATTATAAATGTGATTTATAATATATATAAGAGAGAGCTATTTGTAATTTACATTTAGATGTTAATGTGAATTGGATTCACATTGGACATCAAATTGAAAATGTAATTTACATTTTGTTTTGGGTTGTGAATGTGATTCACAAATTTTCAATGGCATGATTGCAATGTTCACAAAATAAATTGGATTTATTTTTTGTGAAATAATTTGCAACAAAAGTTGTTGCAAATAATGGAGATTACATAAAAGGTGAAATAGCCACCTTCCTAATGGAGGAGGGTGGACGGCCACCACTCCCATTAGGAAAGGGAGGCCGTCCCCCCTCTCCACATGGAAGGAGGCTTTCTCTCCTTTCATTATCTCCATGTATTGATGATTTAATTTTGTAATTAAATTGTGTTGATTTACCAACATATATTTAATTTAAATTAAATTAATTGTTGTTGTGTTTTTAGCAACAAATCATGACCATTGAAAGAAACACAAATTAATGTGGACCATTGGATTTGTGTTGACACATGGATTGAGATCCATGGATCCCAAAACCCTATATAAGGAGAGGCACCCCATTGCTCTTCTTTGAGACACACAAGTTGAGGCAACAAATCTCTCTCTCTCATTCTCTCTACACGTCCTCTCTCTCTCTCTCATGTGGCCGTCCACCATGGATGCCCTAGAGAGGTTCTCCATCGTTGCGGCATCGTCGTTATGCTGCCCGATGGTTTGCTCGAGGATCTCCGTCTCCTTCGGTGCGCCCCGCTCGTGAAGAAGACATCGGATCTCGTGTGTCGAGATCAGG
The DNA here is from genome assembly GCA_037367405.1 of Ottelia alismoides. Taxonomy (NCBI): domain Eukaryota; kingdom Viridiplantae; phylum Streptophyta; class Magnoliopsida; order Alismatales; family Hydrocharitaceae; genus Ottelia; species Ottelia alismoides. The sequence continues at coordinate 327,422 of JAZKJV010004863.1, forward strand.
AGATCCGCCGCTTGGATCATCAACATGGATTGCGAGAAGCACGCGGTTCATCCCCGCGCTCGCAAGCGTCTCCTCCGTCGGATCGGACTTGAGACAGGAGGTCTCTTTGTTTAGAGACTCGATCGCAACCATGCTTCAAGAGGTAAACCTAATACTTGTTTGTGGTTTAGACGAAACGATCCGAGAAGTGTTCTTGGATCATGTGGTTTCGTCGCAAGAAAAATTTTAATTTCCGCTGCATAGAACAACTAGTGCGACTAGTCGTTCTTCGTCGTATTCGATGCGACGATCACGCTTCCGTGATGCGCTTGAGGATCTAACCATATCCTTCAGGGGTTAGAGGAGAGATGAATGGTGGAGATGAAGAGAGAAAAAAGGCCATCGAACAATAGAAAAAGATGGGACATGTGGTAGCCTGAGGAAGAAGCGCCAGCGAACGACCCTGATTGGATCTGGGCTTTGATCGAAGGGTCCACATGTCAAGAGATGAGTGGCCAGGATGGACGGCTTCTGACGAGGATCAGAAGTCTCTAAGCGCCACACGTGTCGTGCTGAGGGTGATGCACGAAGGGACGATCCAGGTTTGATATGAGCTCGATCGAATGGTTGAGGAGAGCTGTGAAAATGGAAGGCCCAAATTGGGAGAGAGATGAAGAGATCGGATGGCGGGGAATGGAGGGTGCGTAGCGCGCAATGGAGCGGGCTGCGTGGCGCAATCAGAGGGTGGCACGAGGCCTGCTCTGAATGGCTGACAGATAAAATGAAATGAGAAAGAGAAAGAGACCGAATCTGAAAAACTCAAAACATGAAAGTTGTAGATCTCGAGGAGTTCTACAAGTTTCATGTTGACAAAAAATGGAGATGAGGTCAAATAAGATACAAAAATACAAGGGTACACATATACATACATATAGTAGACAAAGGGTCCAAAAACCCAAGTGTTGCATACGAGCTCCGATTTAAATGGAATTGATCACATTTTGAAGTCCTTTGAATGTGTATTAATGTGAATGTGAGTAGACCTAGATCGGAGGTTGTATTAGGTAGATATTTGCATTCTATGGTCTGGGGTCTCGAACTGGGTTTGGGATTTTTATTGGGTATTTTTACAAGATAAAAACCGTGCCCCTTTTCCTTGTATTATTAACTAATAATATACACCGTATAGGGTCAGCTTTATTTTTTTGAGGTGGTATAAAATACAGGTAAATAGGTGAATACTTTCCAAATGGATTAGGCTTCATATTTAGTGCAAATATGGATGCTAAAATGCATGTATTGTGTATGCATGCCTGAATGCTAACTATGCAAGATAAAGGGAAATATGCAGCTAAATACTCGAGAACAAGACTCTATTTTCAACTTTAAGAGTGATGAATCACAGATTCATCAACCCCTTATACTTAAACCTTGCTCGTCCTCGATCAACTAACATGAAATGCAAGAGTGAAATGATTTTTGGTTCCATACCAAGGTCATGAACAAAAGTTGAAAATGGTTCTTGACTCGACCTTTGGATTAATTGTGTGGCGGAACCTCATTGGGACCTGAACTTAGGACCTAACAGACTTCAAGTTCCACAAGTCTTCTATTGAAGACTCCTCAATAGTCAGGTCAGAACAAATCCTCAAATGCAAATTTCTGATGACGATGATTCTTGTTTGTACTGTGTAAGTGTAAAATAGCTCTCCACATTAGAAATGGCTTAGAACCAGCCTCCTCTAACAAGGTGACTCTAATTCCCCGGTCCAGTAACTCTTTCCTCAAGGAGCAGGGTATTCCCTTCTAAGTTCAAGTGCAACCAACTCAAGAGGAGGTGGTAGAGAAAAGAATGGATGGTAGATAGTGTAGCTACCTATCCCAGGGTGCCTGACTAGTGTAGCCAAGTCATCCAGCTGCATTTTCTTTGCTAATATACATACTCCGATAGGTATTTTATTTTTACTTGGACCTGTTTGATTTTTTTTCGAAGTATATACAAGGTGCAGCATGTACATCAGGAGTTTTTCCTCCTGATCCAGTAGACTATCCCACTTTTGAAGCATTATTGCAACCCACAACGTCTCATCCTCAAACGTCAACACCACCAGACTAGGTTGAGATGCACTACCCTCCCTAGAGGAGGACAGATGTTTCCACCTGTGTGCTACTGCAAGCTAAAGGATTCTTCCTCCTCACCTCCTCATCAATGAAGAGCTACGTGCATTGTGCTTGTTCAAGTTAGGTCACTATCTAAAAGAATCATGCGTGTATACGAGATATTCTACTTAGACCAATCAAGATGACATGTGAACATAGACATGCGAACTCAAATAATTAAGTCACTCGACTTAAGAAATCTTTACTCCAGCTCCGATAAGTTTACTATGAAATTAGGTGCATTAAGGTCAAATCAAGTCCCTTCTCAATATCTATTCCTGACTTGGTTCAGAACCCACTAGCTTCTCACTTTGCATATGCAAGATATGCAGAGGATATGTAGATGACATGCTATGTAGATGAAAGAAATGCAAGACTCTTTTTTTTCTTTCTTTTCTTTTCAGATGCAGAGATGATGTGCAAGTGTAAATAAGAAGCCTTTGATTTTGATGATATTTATTTATTTTTTTTCAAAACTTTGGTATACCTCTTATGTGTATTATACTGATTATACAAGTGTTATACATGTATTTTACAAAAACCTTTCTCCATTTTTACACATCCTGTAATTATTTCATAATATATACAAAAATATGTGAAAGTACGATTGCATAATATATACAAAAATACGTGAAAGTACAAGCTATGGGTAAAGTATATATGTAATATATACATGCCCCCTATACTTAGCGTGTGCTATGTCCTCAGAGCATGAAAAGCGAGGAAAAAGAAAGCTCGTGCTAAGCGTAAGAGAGCCAAAGGAGCAAAAAAACGTCTAGAAGTCATCCTGCCCCCCTATACTTAGGCTCTTGGAAGCCTATGTGTAGCAGAAGATCAAAAATGGGGCGGACGAGGTCAATAGTGAAAGTGGATGAATATATGTACGAAGCGGGCATCGGTCCCCCTATACTTAGGCTCAGGTCAGCCTAAGTATAGGACTGGAGTGGTATGAGGACCGATGTGATCTGGAGGATGTACAGTGAGCGGACTCAGGTGACTCTCCCCCCATACTTAGGATCTGGCCATCTTAAGTATAGTCGTAGATGAAAATATATGAAGTTGGGGTGAGTTATTAGAGTCGCGGAAGGGAGGGGAAGAATGTATAGGAGTGATGGATATATACAAGCATTGCGGTCTGAATCTTTCCAGATGCTGTTGATGACAAGAGTTCATTGTTGCAAGGTTTCATACGCGACTCGATATGTATCTGCTGAATCTGTCTCGCGCATGAACACAATGTCCTCAACATGGACTAATTGTTCATTGGGTTAGACGAATTGCTTCAACAGTTGTCCATTTACTAGGAATGTCGATGCGTAATCTTTGAGATCTGAAATCTCAAAACATGCACTATCATGCACTGCACGGACAATGAATGGGCCCGTCCATTTGGATTTCAGCTTGCCTTAGAAAACCTTCAGCCTTGCATTGAACAACCATACCTTCTGTCCAGGAACAAAGATCTTTTATCTGATATATCTATCTTGCCAACGCTTTACTTTGTCCTTGTAGACCAAACTGTTGTCGTATGCTCGGTTTCTGACTTTCACAAGCTCATTCAGATCCATATCTCTCTATTTATGCCCTAGGTGTGTGTTCTAGTTGTCCTTCTTTATTTCCCATTCTGATTTGTGCACTAATACAGTGGGCGAATACCGTACGGAATGGGGAGGTTCCTAACGGTGTCTTGTAAGCTGTCCTATAAGCCGGTCCTTCCTGTCTGGGCAAACAAGCGTCTGCAATATGGTTTTCACCTCCCTATTTGAATCCTCAGCCATACCATTGGTCTGTGGGTGGTAAGGACTAGCGACATAGTGTTCGATGCCGTAATCCTTCAAGAGCTTCTTCACTTCTATATTTACAAAGTGGCTACCCCCATCTTATATCAATATTTTTGGAATCCCAAACCTAGATATGATATTCTCTCTAATGAATTTACAGACAATCCTGCTGTCTGTGGCTCGGGTTGGGATAGCCTCCACCCATCTGGACAAATAATCTACCGCAAGAAGGATATATTCAAATCTGTGGCTAACAAGGAATGAGCCCATGAAGTTGATGTCGCATGTGTCAAAGACATCACAAATGATGACAGGTTGCATCAACATCTCATCCTTGGAACCAACAGTTCCTCCCATTCGCTGCCATACTGGGCACAACTTCGCAAAGGTGACGGCATCACGAAACAGAGTCGACCAGTAAAAGCCATACTGAAGTACCTTCCATGCAGTCCTCTTCCCGGAGTGGTGTCCTCCTACCTCTAGACTGTGGCATAGAGAAAGGACACTCTGGCATTCCTCTGAGGAATACACCATCTCCAGACACAATCTGGTCCTTCAAAGAAAAGGATCGGATACTCCCAATGGTAATGTCTGGCATCTGACATAAGTCGATCTATGTGGCTCTTGAGCCAATCTTCGGGAAGTTTCTTGGAGACAAGATAATTCACGATATTGCCATACCATGGGAGTGAGTTGACAACAAAAATCGACTCGTCGGCGAAGGGGTCTCGAATCAGTGAATCCTCGGAAGCATTAAGATCCTTGAGACAGGAGAGGTGATCAGCTAGTACGTTATTCTTTCTAGGTTTATCATAAATGTCCAAGTCAAACTCCTAGATAAGCAGAATCCACCTAAGAAGATGCACCTTCGCGTCCTTCTTTTCCATTAAGTATCGTAGTGTTGTGTGGTCAGTGAACACAATTACCTTGGATCCGATTAAATGAGATCTGAATTTGTCCAAGGCAAACACTACCGCAGGCATCTCCTTTTCCGTAACTGTGTAGTTATGCTGAGCGATATCAAGCACTTTGCTTGCGTAGTGTATTGCAAACGGGACTCCATCCCTCCTATGTACTAACACAACCCCAACAACAAAGTCTGATGCGTCCATCATGATATAAAAAGGTAGAGACCAGTCTAGGGCTTAGGATCGGGGTGTCCATGATCATTCCTTGTAATAGCTCAAAGGCCTCGAGACATTTGTGATCAACAATAAACTCCATATCCTTGCCTAAAAGCTCAGTTAGCGGTCGAGATATCTTAGAAAAATCCTTGATAAATCTCCGATAAAATCCGACATGCCCGAGGAACAACCGCAACTGTTATACGTTGGTTGGTGGCTTGAGTTGTCTAATCACATCCACCTTGGCAGGGACAAACTCCATTCCTCTTTTGGAGATGACATGCCCCAACACAATGCCCTCCATCACATGAAGTGACTTTTCTCCAAGGAGAGCACTAGATTAACCTCACAATATCTTTTGAGGACTTGGTCCAAATTTCTAAGAAAGGAATCGAAGAAATCGTTGTGGATCGAGAATTCATCCATGAAGACTTCCAAGAATTCGCCAACCATTTCGGCGAATACATCAATCATGCATCTTTGAAAAGTACTAGGAGCATTGCATAACCCAAAGGGTATGTGCCTGAAATCACAGGTACCAAAGGGCATGTAAACGTGGTCTTTTCCTGGTCCTCCGGAGATATGGCTACTTGATTGTAGCTCGAGAACCCATCCAAGAAGCAGAAGAATTCTTTCCCCACTAATCTCTCTAGAATCTGATCAATGAATGGTAGGGAGAAATGATCCTTCTTTGTCGTCGCATTCAGGCGTCTGTAATCCACACAGACGTGCCACGACGTGGGTACTCGCGTCACGATCTCTTCTCCGTCTTCATTGGTGGTCGTATGAAATTCCGACTTCTTCGGGACAACATGGATTGGGGCCACCCATTTGGAGTTGGAGATGGGATAAATGAAACCTGTGTTGCACCATTTCTCTATCTCCTTCTTCACCACCTCTCTTAAATTTGGATTCAACTGACATTGGAATTCACGAGAGGGTTTAGCTTCATTCTCCATGTAGATATGGTGCGAACACAGAGCGGGATTTATCCCGTGGACATCGGAGATGCTCCAGCCTATCACCTTGTGGTTTTTCTCCAAGATCTCTAACAAGCGAGATTCCTGCTCCTAAGTCAATTGTAAGCTAATGATGACTGCATATTTCCTATCTTGTCCCACAAGGAAGGCATATTTGAGTGTTGTAGGTAAAGGTTTGAGCTCAAGTAATTTGTGATCATCGAGGAAGTGTTGCTCAATCGAGTACTGTTCAATGCTGGTAGTGGCTGGATCTATCCTTGAAATTGCTGCCACCAATCCATTCGGCTTTGGAGTCAGATCGTCAAAGTTTTCTAAGCAATCGGCGAGATCCACGTCCGACTCATCATCCTCATATTTTGATTGTCCTAAAGAGGGAAGGACTGATAGGCGCAATTGGGCCTCTATGTCATGGAAGATGTAGGGGGATGCATGTTCTGAGATGTGTTTGTTTCTAAGGACCTCGCAAACTGACTCATGCACAAGATCTTCTCTGGAAGGGAGGGACTCATCAGTATTGGCTGGGTTCTGTCTCCATGGCCCAAAAGTGTCTACATGAATGCAATCTGCTTCGGATGAAGAGTACTCAGTCATGGATTCTGAATCCGGTCTCTGCCATCCGGTCTGCTTCATCTCAAGTTCCTCATCTCCGCCTGGAGTTTGGAACTGGATTTTCCCAATCTTATAATCAAACAAGGCCCCCGTTGTTCTGAGGAAGGGCCTTCCTAATATGATTTGGGAATCTCTCTAATTGCGAGGGGTCTCCATATCAAGGACGGTGAAGTCCACCATGTTCTCCTGACCCTCGACTTTTATGAAAACATTCCTCAATTCTCCTTGAGACCTCTTGGTTGATTTGTCAGCAAACTGATGTAAAGCTCTGGATTTTTCCAATCTTATAATCAAACAAGGCCCCCGTTGTTCTGAGGAAGGGCCTTCCTAATATGATTTGGGAATCTCTCCAATTGCGAGGGGTCTCCATATCAAGGACGGTGAAGTCCACCATGTACTCCTGACCCTCGACTTTTATGACAACATTCCTCAATTCTCCTTAGGACCTCTTGGTTGATTTGTCAGCAAACTGAAGTAAAGCTCTGGATTTTCTAAGAGGTCTGAGATTAAGCCGCTCATAGAGGGCTGTAGGCATTAAGTTGATTGAGGAACCGTTGTCAAGGAGAGTGCGTGCAAACACAGTGTCATCGACAAGAGTCACCACATAATGTGCACCCATGTCTTCTCGTTTCCTTGGAAATGAATTCTTTATTGCGCAAGTTGTGGCCACTGATAGAATGTGTTTCTCAACACAGCTTTTGGTCTTCCTGCTAACCCTAGTAGGTGTGCATCTCACCGTAAGGTATATTTGGAATGTAGGTGTCATTTCCACATACTTATCAAAGGGGATTGTGACCTTGATGTGCTTATTGCAAAACTCTGCCATCTCAGGGTCATCTTTTTGTATTTTTTAATTTTCTTCTTTCCACCCGTAAGAGCTCGGGGGAAGGGGATATTGACTCCAACTCAGATTCTGAAACTGAAAGATTTTCATTCAAAACTGGAAGTACATGACTCAGACTCTGAAACTGACTCGGACTCTGACTATGATGAAAAGAAAACTTCTGCTGCAAGACTGGTGATGCATTCTCAGCCAGTGTTGGAACATCCTCCTTAGATGGAGGTACGGGCTCTTCGTCGGTCTCGCTTGACTCCCTACTGGTGCGGTTCCCTTTCTCCTTTGAGGACTCAGAAGTCCTCTTCTTCTGCCAGTGGTGGTGTTGTTGCTCCTCTGCCTCCAAGTTCTCCTCAGGTAAAGACTTGGCGGCTTCTTCCTTCGGTGCCCATGCCTGATCAGGTACGATCACGATCCTTCCAATCCTGAGGGACGTATGGTTTACATTATCGTACGAAAGGATCTCATGTTCAGATAAAGAATTGTCTTAATAGTATACCTGATCTCATGGTCGGTTCTGGCCTTCATTCAAGCTGTTCGGATTGGCTTGAACCTGAGCGGGAATTGGGGTCTTTGGCGCCATATGCTGGTCCTGGTTATAAGAAACATGATTTAGATCGGTTCTCATATCCAGATAGTCATTATGGATTTGTTGGACCCTATCAGTCAGGGTCTGAATCGTCGAGGTGAGGGACTCTAATTCACTGTTGGGATTGGCTGTTTGACGCTGACTCGAGGATGAGGTCTTGTACTGGCCCTGCCGGCTATACTGGTATTGCTGCTGCTCATGGGAAGGTGGGGGGCCCTGCTGCGCCGAGTGGAACGTGTGCTGCTGCTGTTGGTGCTGCTGAGGCTGGTACCCTTGTCCGGGCCGGAACTGTACAAAGCGCGGTGCGAGGACGGAGCTGGTTTCTTGGTAAGTTAGGTAAGGTCAATGATTCTGTCCGTTCCCAATCCCCGAATGTCTGCTGACAGGGTCATGGCTGTACCACAGCCCGTTGATCTCGAACACCTGCGGAGGCTCCTCGTATCCTATAACCACTTGTGGAGGTGCATGCTAGTCCTGCTGAGTGTATGTCTGCTCCTCTACCCAGCTACTCTGAGGCCCCGGTGCCTGTTCTTGTACAAGATGAACTCGATGTACATGTATAGGTGGTGCATAAGGGGTGGGTAGCTTTATCTTAGCTACCCTCTCTGTAAGTTCCTCCACTTGTTTCGGCAATTTCGAGAGTGACTCAAGGTCAGTGACCCTCTTGTGAATCACGTCGACCATGGTTAACTTGTCAGCAATCATCCCCATGCTGGGAATGAAGTCCTCTGTTAGATCCGCTACAATCCTCCTAGTTGTCTCATTGGATAGGATTGAGGGAGACAAATGATAGGCCCTGGTGGTCTACAACCTGCCTGTTTCCGCCATCTGCTCCAAGATTTTCCATACAACATTTTCATTATTGTTCAGATAACTTCCTCCACAGGAGGCACTTACTAACCCCTGCATCCCAGGGGTCATGCCACAAAACAAGGTCTGGACTAAGATAGCCTTTGAAATGCCATGGCAAGGGCTCTTCTGAATTAGGTCATTAAACCTATCCCAGGCTTCATAGAATGGTTCAATGGGTCCCTGTAAGAAACTAACAATCTTTGTTATCATTTGATTAGTCCTACTGAGTGGGTAGAACTTCTTAAGAAAAAGGTCCTTGAACTGCACCCAGGTTGTACATATCACCCCGAGATTTTTCAACCAATGTGCTGCCTTATCTCCTAAGGAAAACGGGGTGGCCTTCAACCTATTATAATCCTGCCCACCCTAGGGTGACTAAGGTTGTTGCTAACAAGCTCGAAGTCTCTTAAGAAGGCATATGGTTCTTTATTTGCATTTCCATTAAAATTCGGAAGCAGGCTCAGAAAGTGGGGTTTTAGCTCAAACGCTTCAGGGGGAACCGTTGGTGCCAACCAACTATGCATCTCATTTTCTATTGGATTGTAATCATCAACCATTGGTCGGTCAATTCCTCCTGCTGTAATAATCTGTCCCATCGTTGCCGTAAGATCAGCATTCGATTGTTCGGCTGTGGTGAGACGAGCAAGGATTTGCTGGAGTGGGTCATCTCTGTGTTCTTCCTCATCCGAGGGTCGCTTAGGTGGCATCTCGTCCTCTATTCCTAGGTAAAGAAGATGGTCTTGGTTAAAGGACATATCAAGGAAGGGGTTCTTACCGAGGCGATGGTCTTCCTCGGTGAGATCATAGGAGAGAAAAGGGTTGGTTTGAGAGAAACCACCCTGGTTTCGAGGGATCCAGAACTCAAGAGGGTCATGAGATCTGGTTGGCCCAAGTTACGCTTTGGCCGGTGAAGATAAGCTTTGTGGGGGCTCAAGGAAAGATTGGCGAATCGGGAGTTGATATCCCCCCAATCAGTCATCTTGGAGTGGCGAGAAGAAGAATCGGGAGTTATAAGTAAAGATAGGATTTTACTCCTTCCTGAAGCAAGTAATTGAATCCAAACCTTGTAATTTCACACTCAACACGGTGAAGGACCCGAAACCAGGTCTGAGTAGTCTGGTTGATTTTAAGTGTGATTTCCAAGCAAGTAGCAAAGGTTATGTGGTTTATAGGAAGTCGGCTCAGAGCTGGATGCATCTTCCCTATTTAACCTATCGCCTAAGATACATGCGTCCTTCCTTTCTTCGCTCCTATCCCAAGTTGATGGATTCAAAGACCTGCCCCTATCTACCTGCTAGCAGGTGCAGGCTGACAAGGCTGGAACTTCACCTCGGAGGGGCTACTAGCAACTTGTCGTGAAGTACTGCTGGTTCAGTGAATAGGCGGAGGTTACTTGGTACTAGTCAATGAACCTAAAAATAATTCAACTCGTGAAATTTGCTAGGATCAGTCGGTACGAGATATGGAAGGCATGGATTTGGGCTCAGCCTTAAGATGTACACACACACACACACACTCAAGTACCCTCACTCAACCTGAAAACAAGGTCGGAGTTAATCTCCCGCAAGCAGAATTTTCGATTTTACTGATTTTTTGGTCAATAATGTTTAGCAGTCCCGGTTTTAAGTTAAGTTATGACGGATTAAGTCCAATCCACACAACACGCCTATCGTCTAGTCCCAATTTCCTTTTTACTTATTTGAAAAACCAAGAGTGAGGAGTCGAGAAAAGCCAATGAAGGATAAATCAATGATGCTTATGCTTAGTGTAGAATATTTACAGTGTTCCCTTCACTTTTATGCAGGATGCAAAACAGAATTGAAAACTTTTATACTATATGCAAATACAAACGATAAAATCCGCTCCTAGACAGGCAGTTCTATTAGCGAGTGAAGCGCAAGTTTAATTTGACTAGATCTGCGGTCTAAGTGCGTCTTTTATGTGGGATGTGTGATCCTAAGGAATTATGAGCACAAGCAAATCCTAGAGTGGCTCGAGGAGCTGCTAGTGCAAGCCTAATCTAAAAGTCAATCAATACAGCACATGGGGACACGTTTCCACTATTTTTACACATGCGAGAACTCAAACGTGAACCGCCAGAAATAATGCAAAAATAATGAAAAATAAGAAAAAATAAAAATTACAAATCCTCACAATCACTCAAAAATTTCAAAAAAGCAAGCTCCTCGAAGCGCCTCGGCTCCTCTATTCCTCACACAAAAACAAATTGAGGTCAGATAGAAGACGCCATAAAAAATACAAAATTAAATGACAGAAAAATATTCACAAGAAAATCGAGGGTCAGACTACCCGGGGATGGAAAATCAAGCACTCAGAAATTAACTAGAAATTAACCTAAGCCGTGCCTCCCCGGTGTCGGAGCCATTTGAAAGAGCCACGTACTACCCTTGTTAATTTAATCAAATTAATGATTAGAATTGATGTCTTGTCATGCATTGTAGTCAGGTAAATATGGACTAATCAAAAACCGCTTTTAATTAATGTTCAATTAATCACAAGCAACAAAATTTATTTTACTTGGGCAAGCCCACGGCCGAACTCAGGGAGGCAACTGTCTCCTTAGGTAAATTTGAAGAAAAGTTCAGAGGTTGGATTTTCAGAAGATTCTTTTTCGTATTTTTCAACAATTTTTATGCAAATTAAAAGAAAGATAATGCTATTTTCAGGCCGGTTTATGAGTTAATTCAGAAAAGTACTCAAACTAAGTCCAAAAATAATGAAACTTGACCAGAAGGAGAAATGCAATGAAATTAGGCTACACTAAAGTTTTTAGATTTTTCTGACACTTTATGAATTTAGTGTGAATTAAATATAAATGCAAGGTAATTTTTACAAAAATTGATTTTAAAGAATACCAAATCACATTATTTCTAGATAAAAATTATCCTTGATAGAACTAAGTATGATGAATCCAGTAAAATTGATAAACCTAAAATTCTATGTGAATTGGACCTATTAAAATCAATTAAGGAAATCACAAATTAATTTATTCAAGCCTCAGGATGCGTGCAAATGCAAATATTTTCGGGCATAATGTAAACTAAATTATCGTAAGTCTAATGGGAATTTTTGATGATTTTTGGAGCAACAGAGAATTTACTATAAATTAAAAAGCATCAAATGGGCAAAATATGGGCAATTTAACCAATTTAATTATAATAAAATCCACTAATATCACAAAAAATAGACAAGGGTCACATACAAAAGAGGACAAGTTAAGCTACACCATGCAATTTTTAGACTTGAAAAATGATGTCAAATGAGTACCTAAATATGCGTGCAAAGATTGGGACTAAACTGCAAATGTAGAAAATAAAGTACTAAATTTTAAACATGCTGACAGGGACTTAAATGCAATTACCTATAATGCAGGGGACATGTATGCAAAATGCCCACAAAATACGTGTGCCTAATCAAGGGATGAGTTCCTACAGGGAGTGATAAATCTGCGGATCGTCATCTTTATTCATTTATTTTAGATTAAAATCCCTTATAAAACACCTACATATAACACTAACTCCATATTCTTATTAACTTGCATCTGTGTGTAAATATTGTACACTTCTTACTAGTTTTAACCAAAAATAAATAAATAAAGAAAGAAAGGAAAAATAAAGAAAAAGAGGGAGGAAGACTGTATACAGGCTGACCCGAACCCTGACAGAAGGTTAAGATTGACTTGATCGATCAGGAATGAAGTAGGGGGAGATAGGGTCCTTAAGCAGAAAATCGAAATAAAATGTGTGTGTTGTTGTAAATACTTCTCACTTATTTTGTGTATATCTGTATAAAACTAACATTAATTTATTTGTGCCTTAATTAGCCTCAAATCAAATAACTTTCAAAACCAAAGTTGTAAATAAAAATGTGTCCTAATTAATAAAAATAACTGCACAATTAAATCATGTACAAAATAAAAGTAGCCACACCTGGAAAAAAGCAACGAAGCACTAATTGAAAGATCAATTCCGGCTCCAACTAAACTCAACATGAACCAATCTCACTTCCATTGGATTCTAAAATAATTTTCTTTAAAATGATTGTGATTTCTTAATTTTTGGAGTTACGAGTAAAAAGTTGGTTCTCCGGGGTGGTTTGTGCAATTTTCCCATGTATTTTGCAAATATTGTATTTGTATTTGTAAATTATTCTTAGTAATTATTTAAAATAAAAATAAAAAAGATATAGCATTCTTAAAAAAGGGGCTAATTTCCTCATTTACCCTTGTATATAATGTCATATATATAATATATGTATATAGTTGCTATTTTTAATTAACCACCATAAAAATTAAAAAAATAACATTTTTTAATTCAAATAAATAAAGTGACGAAAATTCAAAAAATTAGATAATTTTGTAAATAGTTTTATCTCTTTATCTTTATCTTATTTCATTTTTTGCATCCATCTTATGACTTTATCCAAAATGCCAAAAAATCAAAATTTCATCTCCATTATCTTTTTTATTTATATGGCTCCCTCTCCCTCATTCCAACTTGATCAACCTTTAGAGAGAGGAGCCCGATCTCCAAGATAAAATTTCATCGAGAAAAGTGCCTAGCCTCCGAGTCGTCTGGTGACAATGAGTCGGCCTTGTCGAGGCAATCACGGTCCATTTCTGCTCATAAGGTGAGATCCACATTTTTCTTATTTTTTTAGGTTAATCATAGTTTTATTTCTCACAATTTTATCTCATCGTCATTTTTTAGAGCATAGAATCATCATCACGATTTTCTCCATCAATGACTCGAGTTTTCATCCCATGATCTCTCCGCCTTCAATTTCTACCTCCCACGATCTATCAACTCCGACCACGCATTGTGGTCAGAGAATTGGATTCGATCCATTCATTTTCACCAAATCCCCGTTCATTTTTTGATTTGTTAATAAATAAATAATAGTAAAAAAGTATTTGCTTCTTTTTCACTAACGTTTGTTTTGCAGGATCATTAATAAAAAACAACAAAAAATAAAAATAAAAAAAATAAAAAAATCTATATCCTATTTCTTTTTATTTCTTAATTCCTATTTTCAAGATTTAAAAAAAATTAAAAACAATAAAAGAAGGTTTTTCTTTTTATTACTGTTTACATTACAATAAAAAAATGTACAAAAAATAAAAAAGGGGGACGACTGCTCTACAGGCTCCGTCTCCCCCCCTTCTTCCTCGACGGCCACCACGCCTAGCCTTCGTGGAGCACCGTCATCCGCCTCACGCGAGGCGGCGTCGATCACCCTTGCCGCCCGCACCTCCACCGCCGTCTCTAGGACCGCTAAGCAACCGGCCTCCCCATTGCCGCCAGCGTCCTGTGTCGTCCCGACCCCCCCGCACGCGTACCGCCAACGGGCTCCTCAAGTAGCCCTTGCCGATCTCCGCGACGCCCGATCACATGGGCCACCCAAGCCAAGCGTCGGCGCCCTCCAGCCGCGTGACTCCCGCTGCGCCTGGCGACGGCGCCCATAGACGTATCACTGCCCTCCATCAATGCCGCCCCCTATCGTTGGCCCGGTTGCGCACCCCGTTCAGATCTCTGCCCTCCACGCACGGGGTCTCCCACTCCTCTTCCGCGCATCCGACAACTGCCACCATCGCTTATTGGGAGAGAGAGAAACGAATGAGAAGGGGCGGCAACGTCTACTCTTCCCATTCATCCTCCTTTTGCTTGGAAATGAAGGAGAACCATAGGGCATTTCTTGATTCGAGAAATTTACATATTAGCCCTTGGACATTTGCGTAATTACAAAAACACTCTTGCTAGAATCTTAAATTGAGGGAACTTACATTCGACCCCCAAACATTTCAGATTGGCAGAAATGTCCCCGCCACCTCAAGTCACGTGCTTTGCACGCATTTCTTGGGTAAATTGCGAAAATCACCCTTTGTTTTACTTCTTTTATGTATTTAATGCCAGAACTTTAATATTCACATTTCGTTCCTTTATTTACAGACTCTAAAGTGCATGTTTATCTTGTTAAAATAAATGTTTTTTTGTGATTTGAAAATTCTTTAAAAATTGTGCGAGACTCCCGATGTGCATATCTATATAGCATAAACTTTTCATTGCATTCTAATTTCATTTATTATTATTTAAAAATAAAAAAATGTCATTTTTCCACTGTTTGAAATTCAAAAATTCATTAAAATTCGAAAATAACTCCGAAAATTCTAAAAATATTAGGGTAGTTTTACTTCATTGTCTTTTAATTTCTATCCGACTTCTGTGCATAAACTCTTCATAAAAAAATTGCGAAAAATGAAAATCCTAAAAAAATCATAAAAATTCAACAAAAATACAAAAAATGTGATTTTAATTTATGTTTGTAGATATTTACCTGTAGTTTTTTATAAAAATAATTGTCAAGAGTTTTGGATAGATAAAATATTTTTAAGTTTCAAATTACTTTAGGTTGTGCACATTTTCACATTTTCTCACTGTTTGATTTTTAGAAAAATGTAAAAACATTTTAAAATTCCCCAAAAATTCTCAAACACATTTCAAAACTTTTAAAACCCATTTTTTTCTTTAGATTTTTCTGATCATTTTTGATAAATTGAAAAATTACAAAAAGAGTTGGTGTGCGTATTTCTTGTGCTTGTGCATATTGCTCCTTTCTAAAAATTAAAAAATGCAAAATCAAAATCACTAAAAATTTGAAAATCAGAAAATATAAAAATGAAAAGATAAAAAATTACAAAAACCAAGGGTAGTTGTCCTTTGAGATTCATTTTTGATTAATTGAATAACCCTCGGGATTTGTAGCCTCCCTGAGTTCGACCCTGTCCTCTATACAGGTTAGTAAGTAGCAAAAAGAAATTAAAAAAAATATTTGTTGTCACGGGATTTTTTGGGATAACAATGACATCTATATCAACAATTTCCATCCTCGATAAAAACACGATCAATAAAATGGTGCCGTTGCCGGGGAGGCACGACAAGGGTAGTTAGGTTTCTCTATTGACATGCTATTCTTGGCTGTAAATATCTATTTACATTCTTGTAATTCACTTCATTGTTCATATCCACTGCACTCATTTCATCATTTTCTCATATGTGATAATTGTGTTTCTTACACATCCTATTTTCTTTTTCTTGCGAGGGCCCACGAAGCAAAGGAGGCAATCCTAGGAGAGCCGAAGCACCCAAGCGACGTGGAGGTGACTTGATTCTTCACCAAGCCGCAAGATAGCGTGAGAAGAGGAGAAGAAGAATTGAAAGATACGATAGAGAGAGAGAGTTTATCTTTTCTACCATTTGAACTCTTGTAAACGAACATTCATTTGTTGCGGGGTCTGTTTCGCCAAGTGCCGGTGCACTTGGGGGACCTCACTGGTTTTGTTTTCATCGCTTTATTTTTCCTCATTTCCCGCGGATTTCGTGAGCCACCTATTGATTGCCTTTATTAATTTGCTTGATCCAGGTAATTAATTAGGTCCAAACACCCTAAAAAAGAATTTCTGTGCCTATAGAGTAGAGCATAATTTGGACTTCGTCAAATTAACTTGTTCTTGACTGTTAATAGAAGTTATCATCTAGGAGGGTTCACTTGCAACATATAGGTTAGTTTATTTTTTGTATTTAAATTCTTCGTGGATCACTTGCATGTAGAGTGCTAGCGACAAGGTACACATGTCTAACCCCTGCATGCATCATCGTTTTTAATCGCGCATTGGCATTTCCGATCTCCTTCCTTGTTTTCGCTCACATAAGTCAAAAAGGAAATCAGAAATTCGGTAGACGATTCGTTGAATATACTTAAACCAAGTGATAACTGCCTAAAATTGGGGACTGCTAAAGAAAACTCGACCTCAAAATAAACACAAGGAAAAATCATTATTTTGGGGAGAGTAACCCCCTTATTATATTCGTTTTAACTTGCTCGCGTACACACTAAGGTTAGTGTCCAAATCTAATAATTCAATCTAAGTATTTGTACAATTCTTGTGATTATCACCTAACTATAAAACAAACAAGATTAAGAGACCAAACCTTCACAGTCTTCACATTGCGTTGAGTTGGTGAATTTGGGGTTTGTATTGTATTTGATTGCTTGTGTGCATACTAGATCATGCTGTGCATTTGCGCCTTTTCCTATATATCTTTTGACTTAAACCTCATGCTCTCTCATTTTTTTGTTTCAAAGATGGCCTACTCGAGTTATTTTAATCCGATCTTCGCAGATACCTCGTACTCTCCAGACGATCCACCATCCCTTTTCCAGGAGGATCTTCCTCCTTATTTTTATGCATATCCACCTAACCCATTATTTCAGGAGTCAAAGGACTTTGATTCTCACCCACCTCATTCAACCCACCCGATCCTGGGATTTTGGAGTCACCTTTCATGGTTTCCAAACTTAAGACATTGAACCAAATGATGGAGCATATGAATTCGAGGATTTCCAATCTACTTAACAAAAATGAGAACCAAAACACCGATCCATTATTTGAGGATATGGATTCACTTGAGCATAATCATGAGAGCTTGAAATCACCCAAAATACAAAAAAAATGAAAAAAATTCAAAAATCCGAAAAGAATTTGGGAGACACGTCATTTATTCATTTTGTGAGGAGAGGACCCAAATGCCCAATCATTTACCCACACAACCATGTCCCAGCCTTGACCCCGAGGATGCTACTGTAGAGACTGCTCTTGGCAATCCTCGTGTATATGCTGATTCCGACCTCCTCCCTTGTATGGATGAGGTCCAAAGATTCAAAAAATGTTGACTAAACCCGAAGTGGTGGCCACACTTCGTGAGATTATTAAAGCCCCACTTCAACAAGCCATGACAGATTTATCTACTCCTCAACACAAAAAGAGAAAGCAAAGGAGAAGATCTGAGCATCACATCTTGACCATGGCCACTACCTACACCATCTCTCATCATCCGTATTTTAAGAAAGGGAACACTATCACACCTCTTGTGAGTTGCTCCATGTCTAACTATTCTTGTGATAACAGTCTCCTTGATGGTAGTTCATCAATCAATATAATACCCTTCTCTATGGTACAGTCTCTTCATCTTGGGCCTCTCAAGAAAACCAGGATGATAGTTCAATTTGCTGATGGATCTATCAAGAGGCTGAAGGGTATTCTAGAAAACATTGTCATTCTCATTCAGGGCATGAATTTTACTTTGGATTTTGTTATAATGCCCATGGAGACCTCCACCCTTGTGGAGCACCCTCCAATCATACCGGGACAACCTTTCCTCGCCTATGTGGGAGCCGTTATTGATTATGGATCAGGAGAGATTCACTTCCGTTCTGATGTAGGGAGCGATGTGTTAATAACTACACCCACTACTGTCCAAAGATCCGCATCCCATGAGAACCCGCTTGTGTTAGACAAACCCAAGGAATTTGACCTCGATGATAATATCAGAGATTCTTGTTATATGTTGGATGATAATGAAACCCAAGAATTCCTCTTTAAGGAGGAAGACTCGGAAAACATAGACCCTGGAGTTCCCCCTTCTGGTATGTGGTGATGCATTGATGACATCCACGAAATTTACACGATAGACACCCTAGAGCGGAAGGCAGACTCTGAGACTAGACAGGATGGACTTGATTTGACTACTTTCACTGATAAGTCCATTCCTATTCACCCTGATTCAGATGAGACCGATGAGGTGATGGAACCTGATTTCATCGTTGTACTTCTTCATTTTTAACCCCGTTGTTTAAATATGTGTTAACAAAAACCAGATAAAGTCATGTAATTATCAGAGTCTTGGATAAATTAAAAATCACAAAAAATGGCAAAATTTAAATTCGTGGTATTTTTAGCCTTAAAAATACCCTCAAAAATATTTTTTGTCTTCAAATGACCTCGTCGCCATTTTTGGTCAACATGAAACTTGTAGATCTCATCGAGATCTACAACTTTCATATTTTGAGTTTTCTCAAATTCGTCCATTTGCTCCTCCATATCTCACATTCTTTCACTGAATAACTTGATTGGGCTACGTGGCTCTTTCTGATTGAGCCACGTGGCCGCATTTCCTTGTGCCACACCACCCGTGCCCAGCCGCCGTCGGATGAGTTCTGGGAGCCTTCATCTCCACCGTTCGTTGACGCTCAGATATCGACCCTTCGATCTTCACTCGCAAGTCCATCATCACCGTTTGCTACCGCTCTCACCACAGTGTGCCACGTGGCGGCAACTGCACTGCCTGATCTTCGCCATCTTAGCCGCTCTCTTCACTTAGATCCTCTACCGTCCGATCACAATCCTTATTTCATCCCCGTCGCCTGCTGACGCTACGTCCTTAGCTCACCACGTGGCACACCATACGACCATAGATCTCATCGTCCCAGAATCAATCCACGCCACTCCTTAGCGCCATCTTCTAAGTTGTTGGATCGCAAGATCCAATGTCTGAGACCTCGTCTCCTACCTCAAGCCCGTCTCTTTCCCACGTTGTTCCACCTCGTGAGGCTACCTCGCCCTTCCTATTTCCCCCACCGTTCCCGACGACTACTTCTCTCTCTAACCACCCCACGACGGAGCCCACTCATCCACGACCCTCGCCGGTGTCTCCACCAACCACGATCCCTTCTCATTTGCTACACGATCCCCACTCAAACCACGACGGCCACCACTTGAACCACCAAACCTCGACCTTCAAATAGCCCCACTCCCCCGCCTTCCACTGTTGTCCACCTTTACTCGGGGAAGGGCCCAGCCCTCCTCCACCTCCCTGTGATAGGGGAGGTGATGGGATCGAGCGAAGACGACCCTACACCCCCGGTGAGACCTGCCACCATCCATGGCGTCGTTGCGGTGCTTCAAGCCCGCCAAGCTGCTCCCCATAGCCGGGGGAGTTCAGCGATGACCAGAGATTCATCTGAACCTCAAGCCCAGGCCCCACTCTTCCTTATTTTTTAGGCAAGCCTCTCCTTGCTCTATTGTGTATTTCTCGTTAGTTTCTTCCATTTTATTAGTTTTCCTCCGACTTAATCACCACTCGTTGATCACATATCCCGCTCCGCCTCGCCTCCACCTTTCACGCGCTCACTCTAACCATCATCCCTACACTCCTTCGCCCTTGACATATCAATGAGATGGTCTTTGATAGACCCAGTTTGGCCCGACTGCAATGACATATTCAGTGTTAATTCCACATTATTAAAAGGCCGAATTTACGATTTATCATCAGGCCAAATTTGATTTGATTGCTTTTAAAAAGGAATTTGGGCCTTTTGATAAAGATGATGATCCAGTAGAGGCTCGCCAAGCTGAAATTGATCCTACTTTTTCTGATAATGATTTCGTGCCATTTTACTTTCATGTATGCGAGACTTACGAGGCAGGACATGACCACATTACTTCCAATAATTGGTTTAGGCCTGTACAATCTGATAGCGCTGAGGATACATTCTTGGTCTATCCTACTCATTTTATGTCTAATGATGATCCCAATATCGACCTACACCTTGTCAAATCCATACCTTAGCGGTCCTGCAGGAAGGTTCATTTTCGACCTTCTTAACCTTTGAAAATCCACTCCTCTTGTATATCCTTTTGTTTCACTCTTTCTTCTCCCATTTCATCATTCACTACTTTCCCATGTGTACATATGCTATACTTAGGATGTGCGTTATCTTAAGTATAGAGGTGGGGGGGTGAAGGATTTGTGTTGTTCATATTTGTCCTGTTTATCACTCTTGTTGTTGTTGCCTATACTTAGGGATACTCTACCCTATGTATAGGGGTGGTGATGTTGTTCATATCATGTCTTTGTGAGTTTGTACATTCTCTTCATTGGTTTTCCCCTTTGTACATTCTACTATACTTAGGATTACTTGATCCTATGTATGGGGGGATCACCAACTTCTCTTCTTTTTATCTTTTCTTTGAGTCATTGTGGCATAGGAGTCTTTTCACCTTTCTATACTTAGCACGAGTTATGTCTTCCTTTGTCGCTCTCTCATCACTATGAGGACATTATTCGAGCTAAGTATAGGGGGGTGTCCTACATATTGTATATATACTTTAGACATAACTCATACTTATAAATATGATTATTTGGGGGGTTATGTGTCCAATTTTTTAAAATCCACATGTGTAAAAAACAAACAAAAAAAATCTTGTATATACTTGTATATATTTTACTAATCCTTTTTCCTTTAAAAAAACTACAAAACAAAAAATCTATAAAAATCTGCATAATAAAAAAAACCTTTCTTTCACATCTGCATTTTTCCTCCAAAAATCCATAAAAAGTTCAAAAAAAAAGTTCTTTTCACATGTGCGTCATGTCTTTAAAAAAAGCTCTCTACATTGTTCATATTTTGCATTTGCATGTGCATTTTCCAGGATAGTATTGATATTTAAACTATGTCTGGAATAAAATTGAAGAATAGAGCTTAGTTGGACCTTAATCCACCTAGATCTTATAGGAACTTCACCGAGAAAGAGGATTTTAGAAGCTTCAGGTCTTTAACTTAATTCTTTGAGTTCCACATGACAATGTGCAGCGTTTGACTCTTAGTGGCTAACCTAGTCTCTTTATTCTAGGTACAACTCTGGAATAGGGAATTAATTTGTAATCTCGCACTATGCACTTAGCTCAACTCAGACGAGATGTTAGAAGATTGTGTGAGTTTCTTTTCTTGTAGCATGGAAATCTAAAGTTCGGAGTACGGCTTGAAATCAAGCTTCGGAAAAGGGATGGACGGCTGGGCACAATTTTTTCTAAGACCCCAAAACATGTACGGAACAAAAAGATTTTATATCCGTAGGGGAACAACAAGATCCTAGTAGAACCACCAAAAAACCAAATACAAAGAAGACAATACCCAATAATTATCAGACCAAAAAGGTCCAAGCTTCAAGAAAACTTGCAGATCTTGGTGGAGACTCGGCTACACTGGCCAGCTACACATGGAGAGGTGACTACACTGGCCACCCTCCGGTTCTTTTCTCCGTCTTCTAACTTCTCCCCCCAATTCGATTGTGAACACAACGCGACATACCTTAGAAAGAAATACCTGACTCCCCGAGGACAAGTTACTGGAGAGGAGATTCGCATGGTAGTCCGACATTCTTGATGGGAGAGCTAAAATCTTTCACATACATGAGTCGATTGTTCAATGTTCATAGGGTATGCTTTGGGAAGAGGATTGATCTAAGATGACTTCTGAGCCGAAACTGTGGCAATGACGTGTAGAACTTGAAGGCTCTTGATTTTAAAATTCTAAGTCTCACGGAAGCTCCGACACACTAATAATCCAAAGGTCCGACGGAGCTCCAAACTACAATTTTAAGAAGATAAGTTTAATACTCAATATTGTCCTACTTTCTTTATTTTCCCTTTCTTTTTCTTCACTTTCTTTCAAATAAGTGTTTTCTAAGGGATTAGCAAAGGTAAAGCATAGGGGGATGATGATGATTCGTCATCTTTATTTATTTATTTTAGCTTAAAATCCCTTATAAAATACCTGCATATAACACTAACTCCATATTCTTACTAACATGCATCTGTGTGTAAATATTGTACACTTCGTACTAATTTTAACGTAAAATAAATAAAGAAAAAAAGAATGGAAAATAAAGAAAAAAGGAAGATTGTATACAGGCTGACCCGAACCCTGAGAGAAGGTCAAGACTTGACCTGATCGACCAGGAATAAAGTAGGGGGAGATAGGATCCTTAAGCAGAAAATAAAAAAAGTGTGTGTTGTTGTAAATAATTCTCACTTATTTTGTATATATCTTTATAAAACTAACACTAATTTATTTGAACCTTAATTAACCTCAAATCAAATAATTTTCAAAACCAAAGTTGTGAATAAAAATGTGTCCTAATTAATAAAAATAATTGTACACATAAATCATGTACATAATAAAAGTAGCCATACTTGGAAAAAGCCACTAAGCACTAACTGAAAGATCAATTCCGGCTCCGTCAACTTGAACCAATCTCACTTCCATATGATTTTAAATTAAATTATCTTTAAAATGGTTGTGATTTCATAATTTCTGGAGTTACGAGTAAAGAGTTGGTTTTCCGAGGTGGTTTGTGCAATTTTCCCATGTATTTTGTAAAAATTGTATTTGTTTATATATTTGTAAATTATTCTTACTAATTATTTAAAATAAAAAAAATATAATTCTTAAAGAAAAGTGCTAATTTCCTAATTTACCATTGCATATAATTTCATATATGTATATATTATATGTATATAGTTGCTATTTTTAATTAATCAACATAAAAAATTAAAAAATAACATTTTTTAATTGAAATAAATAAAGTGACGAAAATTCAAAAAATTAGATAATTTTGTAAATAGTTTCATCTCCTTATCTTTATCTCATTTCAATTTTTGCATCCATCTTATCTCTTTATTCAAAAGCCAAAATTTCATCTCCATTATCTTTTTTATTTATCTGGCTCCTTCTCCCTCATTCCAACTTGATCAATCTTTTGAGAGAGGAGCCTGATTTTTGAGAGAAAATTTCATCGAGAAAAGTACCTAGCCTCCGAGCCGTCCGATGACAGCGAGTCGGCCTTGTCGAGGTAATCACGGTCCATTTCCGCTCCTAAGGAGATCCACATTTTTCTTATTTTTTAGGTTAATCGTAGTTTTACTTCTCATAATTTTATCTCGCTAGTTTTATTTCTCATAATTTTATCTCGTCATCATTTTTTTAGAGCATAGAATCATCATCATGATTTTATCCATCAACGACTCGAGTTTTCATCCCATCTTCTTGATCCCTCCGCCTTTAATTTCTACCTCCCACGATCTATCAACTCCAGCCACGCACGGTGGTCGGAGAATTGGATTCGGTCCTTTCATTTTCGTCGAATCCCCGTTCATTTTCTGATTTGTAAATAAATAAATAAATAAATAAATAATAAAGTATTTGTTTCTTTTTCTCTAACATTTGTTTTGCAGGATCATTAATAAAAAAACAACAAAAAGAATAAAAATAAAAAATTATATATCCTACTTCTTTTTCTTTCTTAATTCCTACTTTACGGATTTAAAAAATAAAAAAAGTAATAAAAAAAAGGTTTTTCTTTTTATTACTGTTTACATTACAATAAAAAATACACAAAAAAAATTAAAAGAGGGGGCGATTGCTCCCAATGTGTTGCCGCCCCCCCTTCTTCCTTGGCGAGGCGGCACCGATCACCCTCGCTGCCCGCGCCTCCACCGCCGTCTCCAGGCCCGCTGAGCAACCGGGCTCCCCTCTACCGCCAACATGCTCCGTTTCCCCGACCCCATGCGCACCGACCACCAACGCACCCCTCCAACAGCCCTTGCCCATCTCCGCGACGCCCGGCCACCTGGGCCACCCACGCCACGCGTCGGGGCCCTCCTCCAGCCGCGCGACTCCCGCTGCACCTAGCATCTTCGCCCATAGACGCATCAATGCCCTCCCATCATCGGCCCAGCTACGCGCCCCATTCAGCTCCACCCTCCACGCACGGGGTCGCCCGCTCCTCTTCCGCGCATTCAACAATAGCCACCGCTGCTTGTTGGGAGAGAGAGAGAAACAATGAAGAAGGGGCGGCGACGGCCACTCCTCCCATTCATCCCCCTTTTACTTGGAAACGAAGGACAACCCTAGGGCATTACTTTATTCGGGAAATTTACATAACAACCTCTTGACATTTGCATAATTGCAGAAACGCTCGTGCCAGAAGCTTAAATTGAGGGAACTTACATTCGACCCCCAGACATTTCAGATTTCCAAAAACATCCCCGCCTCCTCAAGTTACGTGCTTTGCACGCATTTCATGGGTTAATTGTGAAAATCACCCTCTGTTTTACATCTTTTATGTATTTAATGCTAGAACTTTGATATTCACATTTCAGTCCTTTATTTATAAACTCTGAATTGCATGTTTATCTTGTTGAAATAAATGTTATTTTTGATCTCAAAATTCTAAAAAAATTGTGCTATACTCCTGATGTGCATATCTATCTAGCATTAACTTTTCATTGCATTTTAATTTCATATATTATTATTAAAAAATAAAAACATGTCATTTTTCCCGGTTTGAAATTAAAAAATTCATAAAAATTTGAAAATAACTCCGAAAATTCCAAAATTATTATGATAGTTTATTCCATTATCTTTTAATTTCTTTCCAATTTTGTGCATTAACTCTTATAAAAACAAAAAATTACAAAAAATGAAAAATCTTAAAAAAGTCATAAAAATTCTACAAAAATCCAAAAGTTGTCATTTCAAACTCTCTTTTGTAGATATTTGCCTATAGTTCGTCATAAAAATAATTGTCAGGAGTTTTGGGTAGTTAAAATATTTTTAAGTTGCAAATTACTCTAGGTTGCGCACATTTTCGCATTTTCTCACTGTTTGATTTTTAGAAAAATATAAAAACATCTGAAAATTCCACAAAAATTCTTAAAAACATTTCAAAACTTTTAAAACCAAAAAATATTTTCTCTGGATTTTTCTGAGCATTTTTTATAAATTGAAAAATTACAAAAAGAATTGGTGTGCGTATTTCTTATTCTTGTGCATATTGTTCGTTTTTGAAAAAAAATAGCAAAATCAAAATCACTAAAAAATTGAAAATCAGAAAAAAAAATAAAAGTTTAAAAATACAAAAAACAAGGATAGTTGTCCTTTGAGATTCATGTTTTCTCTAAATTGATTTTTGATTAATAAAATAACCCCAGGATTTGTAGCCTCCCTGAGTTCGACCCTGTCCGCTATACAGGTTAATAAGTAGCAAAAAGAAATTAAAAAAATTTGTCTGTTGTCAGGGGATTTTTGGGGATTGTGACGACATCTATATCAATAATTTCCGTCCTCGAGAAAAACAAGACCAACAGGCAGTTAGCTTGATAGCCGAGGCGTGCAAAGTGCACGTGGGGTGAACGGGGGTGCGGAGGGAGGCTCGTAGTGTGGTGAAGGTGTCCGGTAATGCTACTCAGCCATGGTGGTGGAGCTCGGGTCGGATTAAGGTGCGGTGTGTCATCTAGGTGATTGAAGTGACATGCGACGATGTCGTCTCCGAGGGAGATCTCAGAGGATGGGAAGGCGAAGGTGAAGATGAGCGAAGGAGGCAAATAAAATTTGAGAAAAAGAAATGAAATGAAGAAGAAGATCGGAGGGAAGATGGAGGTATCTACCTGGGGAATGGATCTTTGATCTGAGCTCCTGGTCGTCGCTCGAAGGACGATAGGGGTTCTTGAGCTCGTGCTGCTCATGTGATGGGTTGCGGCACATCAGGACTAGCCATGGATCTCGTCGAAGAAGAAGCTCTGTCTTCAATCGGATTCTAACCTAATTACTGTCACTAATCGGTGGAGTTGAGCTCGAGGTTTCTCTCTGAAGTGGCATATGGGGTCGACGGTCGACGAAGATGGATTATTTATAGGGTGGAAGTGGCAGTGACAGTTGATGGAGGGCGATGTTAGTGGAGGTCGTGGGACGACGTGGAAGCGGGTTATGGTGATCATGGAGGTCGCCGAGGATTAGGGTATATTAGGCTACAAGGTGGAGGTGTTAGAGGTCGGAGAGGGTGGCTGGAGTGGTTCCCAAAGTAGGAAGGGAGTGTCTCGCGCACAAGGTGGACGATGTGGGGTATGGAAGCTTCGGGAGGTAGACGACGATCGTTGGACCCTTGGATCAAGTGATCCAACGGTCAGGAGAAGGGCGTAAGAGGAGGGCTGGGATTAGATCTGAGGGGCGAGATCGAAGGGTTATGATGGCTCCACGTGGAGGGCGTAGGCGAAGGTGAAGACGGACGATCGTGATGATGACTGGGCTTCGATCAGATGGCAGGGGTTAGAGGCGAGATGAATGGTGGAGATGAAGAGAGAAGAAAGGTCGTCGAATGGTGGAGAAGATGGGACGCGTGGCGGCCTGAGGAAGAAGCATTGGTGAATGTCCCAGATTGGATATGGGCTTTGATCGAAGGCTCTAAGCGCCACACGTGTCAAGCTGAGGGCGATGTGCGAAAAGGCGACCCTGATTTGATCTGTGCTCGATCGAATGGCGGAGGAGAGCTGCGAAAATGAAAGGCCCAGATTGGGAGAGATGAAGAGATCGGACGACGGGGAATGGAGGGCACGTGGCGCGCATTGGAGCGGGCCGTGTGGTGCAATCAGAGGGCGCCACTTGGACTGCTCTAAATGGCTGAAAGATAAAATGAAATTAAAGAGAGAAGGAGACCGAATTTAGAAAAACTCAAAACATGAAAGTTGTAGATATCGATGAGATCTACAAGTTTCATGTTGAACAAAAATAGATATGAGGTCAAATAAGATACAAAAATACAAGGGTATACATATACATACATATAGTATACAAAGGGGCCCGAAAACCCATGTTTTGCATACGAGCTCCAATTTAAATGAATTTGGTCTCATTTTGAAGGTCTCTGAATGTGTATTAATGTGAAAGTGAGTAGACCTAGATCGGAGGTTGTACGAGGTAGATATTTGCATTCTAAGGTCTGGGGTCTCCAACTGGGGTTGGGATTTTTATTGGGTATTTTTACAAGATAAAAATGGTGCCCCTTTTCCTTGTATTATTAATTAATAATATACACTGTATAAGGTCAGTTTTATTGTTTTTTTGGAGATGGTATAAAATATAGGAAAATATGTGAATATTTTACAGATGGATTAGGCTTCATATTTAGTGCAAATATGGATGCTAAAATGCATGTATTGTGTATGTATGCTTGAATGCTAACTATGCAAGATAAAGCCAAATATGCAGCTAAATACTCGAGAACAAGAGACTATTTTCAACTTTAAGAGTTATGAATCACAGATTCATCAGTCAGACAGTTGACCTTCAGTCAACGGTCCATACTACCTGGTTGGTCCACGTGGACCAACCAGGAAAAACCTTTTGAAAAAGAATTCCAAATTAATTTAAAAATAATAAATGATTTTATTAATTTTAAATTATTAAATAAAAAATGTTTGTTATTTTATAAGGTATTTTAATACGATTTTTATTTATTTTTTAGAGAGTTAAAAATACAAGTTACCTATTATGGCCTATATAGGTACATGTATATATATATATATTTAACATTTTTATTTTTATTTCGTATATTTAATCTTATTATTTT
Organism: Ottelia alismoides; assembly: GCA_037367405.1. NCBI lineage: Eukaryota > Viridiplantae > Streptophyta > Magnoliopsida > Alismatales > Hydrocharitaceae > Ottelia > Ottelia alismoides. Next base: position 355,436 of record JAZKJV010004863.1, read on the forward strand.
TGTTTATTATATTATAAATTTATAACTTAATTTTATACACTTAAATATATTTTTATTTTATTTTTCTGAAGTATTTTGCACACTTAATAAAATAGAAGTATTAATTGTATAGGTGTACTTATAGGTATTTCATCTAGGTGTTATATACAAGTATTTTATTTTTATGTTTTGTTTGTACTTTTAGTCCTATTTTAGAATACATATATATTATAAATAATATTTACATAATTATAAAAATATAAAAGTATAAAAATAATGAATAATAAATAAAATGAATATTTTAATCGGTATAAGTATACAATAGGGGTCCAAAACTCAACTTTCAAACCGTAACACCGAACAATATGAAACCACCTTCATTAAATAGATTATTGAAAATTATATACAATTAAAGGTGATTTTTTTAGATTTCAAGTTTTTATTTGAGAGATACATGTCGGGGAAGTTGGGATTTGGAATCCTATGTACATTATTTTTGTATGAAATAAAATTTGTATTTTTTTATTTAATTATCTACAAATTTCATGTTCAAAGTTTTTCTTCATTTGGATTATAAAAAGTGGAACAAAAAATATGTCCCAAAATGAATAAAGAATGAATTAAATAAAGGGTATTTTTATTGTGTTTTGGCACTTATCTCCCTCTACTTTATTCCTTGTCGACCTATTCATCTAGATGACTAGTCTCGGGGTTTCGAGTCATAAAATATTTACAATATTTTATTATTTTTCTTTTCTTTTCTTTATTTTATGATTTTGGCTTGAAAAACTGTAATTTGTATACTATTTACATACACATTCATGAATGCTAAGATGCACGGACTAAAGGTATTTGCATGCATTTGCTAGGGTTTTTGAGACCAAAATGATAGAATAAAGATGATGAAATGGAGGTTCATCATCCCCCTATACTTGCCTTTGCTAGTCCCTAGAAAACACTTATACAATAAATACAGAAAAGAAAATCAAAGAAAAGAAAAAGAAGAAAGATGGAGTGAATTTAATTATCAAACTTGTCTTCACAAAATCAAAGTTTGGAGCTCAAGTCGGGCCTTTGGAATTTTATTGCGGGCAGAACCTTAATGAGAACTAGATTTGAAATCCAATAGCCTTCGAGAATCCCAAAACTTCGCTCAAGTCTCCTCAATAGCCATGTCAGAATACTTTAACTCATACGCAAACCCTTATGACTATGAATCTGACTCGTACTATGTAAGTGATAGTGGCTCTCCCCAACTGAAATGACAAAGAGACTGACTTCTCCAATATGCAACCCAATTATTCCCCAATCCAACAACTCATTCCTCAAGGAACGGGGTATTCCATTCTAAATTCATGTGACAACCAACTCAAGAGAAGGAGGTGAAGAGAAGAATGAATGGTAGCCAGTGTAGGTACCTATCCTAGGATGCAAGACCAGCGTAGTCAAGTCATCCAGTTGCAGGCTCAGATGATTTAACTTTGAAGCTCAAGCTTGCTTATTTGACTATACACATATGTACACTCCGGCAGGCATTTTTATTTTCGTACAGGCCTGTCCACTTTTTTGATGTTTTTGGATTTTTGCATTTTTTTAATACTATATACAACAACATTTACATAGGGAGTTTTTCCTCTTGATCTAGTAGACTATTCATCTTTTGAAGCTTTATTGCAACCCACAATCTCATGTCCTCAAAGCTCATCATCACCGGATGGGTTGAGGTGCACTTCCCTCCCTAAAGGAGGACAAGTACGAGTTATGGCTAAAATACATACACAGTATATACGACCCCCTATACTTAGCTAGAGCTATGTCCTCATAGATCGCAGGGAAAAGAGAAGACATAACTCGAACTATGTATAGAAAAGTCTAATGAATAAGGGAATAGAGATGAATGAATAAACAAATGAGAAGTTGACCACCCCCCTATACTTAGGATGAAATAATCCTAAGTATAGCAGACTGTACAGAAAGCTGGGTGGGCCAAGGGTGGGAATGAAAAGATCGTATTCAGGCTATCTCCCCCTATACTTAGGGTAAGATATCCCTAAGTATAGACAAGAAGAGGAGACAGTGGAGAGGATCAAAGAATATAATAGATTCGGGGTGCACACCCCCCTATACTTAGGACAAAGTACATCGTAAGTATAGAAGACTGAAAAAAGGGGCGACACCTTTCTTATAGATAAAGAAGATAGAAAAGGAAAAGAAGAAAATAAGAAAAGAGATTAGAAGATGGAAGAAGATAGAAATGGATGTACGCATCACTCCCCCTATACGTAGGGTAAAAGAAGCCTTGAGTATAGGCAACGACATGAGTGATGAAACGGAACGATGTGGGAACACAGCTCATCCACCCCCTATACTTAAGACAAAGTATGTCCTAAGCAAGGCACACGAGAATGGGGTGGTTGAGCTAAACAGGAGAGAGACAGAGGTACACAAAGGTGAATATACAATAGAGTGGATATACAAATGGTTAAGAGGGTTGAAAGCGAACCTTCTTGCGAGACCGCTGAGGAATAGATCTAGTGTGGTGCAAGTCGACATCGGGGTTCATGGTGGACGGAAGCCGATCAAGGTCGACAGGATGAAGGCCCTCGGTGGTGTGAAATCGAAAAGGCACGAACTGGTCAATGGAAGTAGCATGGCTAGGTTCGCCCTTGGGGGTCTCACCGATATCGAAGTGAAAAGGAACAAACTCTTCATTAGTGAAAGAAGTAAAGTTAGAGTTGTCCTGCGATGTCTCGTCCCGATCAAAACCAAAAGGAACGAAGTCATCAATGGAAGTAGTCGAACTCAGTTCGTCCTCAAGAATCTAAACTGGATCATCCTTTTCATTAAAAGTCTCGAATTTCTGAATAAAAGCGATAAGATCAAAATCGTCCTCAGTTTCAATCTCATTTGAGTGAGCAGGACTAGACTTATCAGTGGAAGTAGTCAAACCAGGTCTATCTTGTCTAGTCTTGGTGTCTGCCCTCCGCTCTAAGGTATCAATCACGTAAATCCCGTGGATTTCATCCAAACATCTCCACACACCAGAAAGAGGAACTTCAAGGTCTATTCTTTCTGAGTCTCCCGCCCTTCGGATGATTTCTCGGGTCTCATCAGCGGTTGCAAAGAAAACTTCTCTAATATCGTCAGATAGATCATAGGCCTCGGAGTCAGCTAGAAACGGTGAAGGCGCATCAGGTGTAGGTCTCTGCTTGGTAGTGGATGTGGTGGTGGTCACCTCGCTCTCGTCAACAAGATGGAAGGGAATAGCTCCTGATCCATAGTCAATAACGACCCTCGCAGAGGCGAGGAATGGTCGTCCCAGGATGATTGGAGAGGGCTCCCCTGTGGAGGTCTCCATGGGCAATACGACAAAACCAACATTATAGCTCATGCCATGAATTGAAATGACAACATTTTCTAGTATACCCTTCGACCTATTCATTGATCCATCAACAAACTAAATGATCATCCTAGTTTTCTTTAGAGGCCCTAAGTCAAGAGACTATACCAACGAGAAGGGTAGTATGATAATCGAAGCACCACTGGCTAGGAGAGTGTGATCACATGTATGGTTGGAAATGATGCAACTTATGAAGGGGGTAGATGTGTTCCTTCTCCTAGGGATGGGATGATGTGTGATGGCGTGGGCATTTGCCATGGTCAAGATATGACGCTCAGATCTACTTCTCCTCTTTCTATTCTTGGGAAGAGGAGCAGATAATTGGGTCATGGCCTGCTGAAGTGGGCCTTGGATGATCTCATGAATAGCGTCCACCACTTCCAGTTCAGATAGCATTTTTTGAATTTTTGGACCTCCTCCATACAAGGGAGGAGATCGGAATTAGCATATACATGAGGCATACCAAGAGTAGTCTGTACAGTGGCATCCTCGGGGTAAAAGGCAGGACATGCTGTGAAAGGCTGTGCGGTCGAAGGGTATGGCAAGTGAGCATTCTCCTCATAGTCTGACTCAATCATGTGTCTCCCAAAATCTTTTTGTGTTTTTAAAATTTTCTCATTTTATTTGTATTTTTGGTGATTGCACACAAGAATACTCAACCAAGTCCAAATCATCAAATCATGAAGCATCGATATAGTTCTTATTTAGGTAGGTGAGGTCATCAATCCTCGAATCCATTTGCTCCATGAATTGGGTCAAGGTATCAAATATGGACATCGTGAGAGGTGACTCCAACAGATCACTCCTGGGTGGATGTGAAGGTGGAAAGAAGGAAGGTAGAGGTGGATGTGGATAGAAGTCCAAGGGCTAATACTGTGGCTGAGGTGGATATGTAAAAAATTCAGAAAAAAAGGGAGGAGGATCCTCCTTATAAAAGTGAGGTGGACCGAATGGAGGGTACGGGGGATCCGTGAAGGTCGGACAAAAATCACTCAAGTCGGCCATCTCGAAACAAAAGGTAGGGATCAGGAGAGCATGATGGTCAAGTCAAGAGAAGTGGAGAAAAGGTGCAAATGCACAGAAACGATCTAGAATATACACAAGCAATCACAAACAAACTCAAAACAAACCCTCAATTCACCTACTCAACTCGGTAGAGACCGAAAAGTCGATCTTTTAATCTTGTCTATTTTAGAGTTAGGTGAGAATTCAATAATTTGCAAAAACACATAGGGGCTGAAATGGGATTTTGGCACTAATCCTTAGTGTGTGCGCAAGCAAGTAAAAGCTAAGACAATGAGTTGATTACTCGCCCCAATACAATATTTTTCCTTTTGGTCTTTTTTAGGGTCAAGTAATGTCAGCAGACCCAATTTTATTGGTTATCACCTTTTTTATTTTTAATAAGAAATGCACGAGCCTATTGAGGAGTCGATTCCTTTAAGCGCCTAGGTGATTAAAATCAGAGGTAGAATCGGAAAAGCAATGCAAGCGGCAAATCAACGATGTACGCTAAAGAGAAATGCTTACCTTGCCTCAAGCACTCTACATGCAAAGATGCTCAACAGAATTGAAACCTATCTATATGTAAATGCAAGCCGACGAAATCACCCTAAGTTTCAGAAATTACTATTAGTGTGAAGAAACGATGCTAATGACTCATAATGGAACCGAAATATCCGGTCTTGGAGTCTCCTCGGTGCCCAACACAGTGGGTCCTGCATGCGCTGTATGGAGAACTCTCGCGGCATGGTGGTTTCGAGACTAAGTGAGAAGCAATTCAAAATTTGACTAAGTCCAAACATAGACTATAGTTGCAGGCAAATATATTAGGTATTTGGCCTTAATCTATCGCAAGCAATCCTAAAACTAAGGGCTCAATCACACAAAATAAGGAAAACAAAACCGAGAAACAAAGTAAAAAATTGCGATGAAAACCGTGAAAAACCACAATGAGCCCCCAAGTAAACAATCACTTGGAAATTGGGCCTGAAAGTCCAGAGTTCAGAGTACCTGTATTATTACAATAAATAGTGGTCTCTCTCTCACAAAAATTACACAAGTAAATAAATACAAAAAATGCTCAAAATGTGGCAGTCTTCTCAAGTCCTCCCTGCCTCCTTTGATGCTAGGTCAGAAGTCGCATGTCGCCTTCACATGGGTGCACATGCGCCTAGGGTGGAGCGCCTCCCTCGATCCACAGTTCCTCGCACAAAGTTAGCAAGAGAGGGTGATTAGACAAATCAAACAATTATATCGAATAAATGAGCAAATAAATAAGGCAAAAATATAGACAAGTAATCACAATCAAGCAAAAATCCGATCTATGCGTTGTTGCTCCCCGGCAACGGCGCCATTTGTTTAGCACGAAAATCAGCGGTCTTAAGTTCCACACAAGACAGGAACTTAGTCGATGAATCGACCACATGAAATCCAAGTAAAAACACCAATTAACCCACAACAAAGATTAAACAATGAAAAGCGACGAGGTGTTAAAATTTATTATAACTCTACAACAAAGATATGGATAGGTGCAAGTATGTGTAGAGTGTCGAACACAGGGAACAAGCATGATACATTGGAAAAATAAGTGCTCAAAAGTGAATGTGATCAAATGCCTACGAATGTGCATTTTTGTGGGTTTTTAATTTTATAATTGTATTTTCTTTTTTATTTTCTATTTTTATATTTTCTTTTTCTTTTAAATAAAATATAAACTATAAGGTATATATATACACTAGAGATAAGGGAGAGATGAAAATAAGGAAAAATACACAAAATATAGCAATTAAAGTTTTCTTGGGCTTTTTGTATTTTTATACTATTTTGTGATTTTTTAATTTTTTCCTAATTTTTCGTATTTTTAAAGTCAAAAATACTGAAAATCAGTGAGCAAGCTTGAAGGCTGAAACTAAAATGAGGATTAAAAATAAGGAATAGAGTTCAAAATTCCTCAAATAAATTTTAAATAAAGACAATAAAACATAGAATATTCATAGATAAAAATTATATTTTTAGGATTTTTATGGAATTTTTAAGATTTTTATGGTTTTGCTATTTTTAGGGGTTTTCTTTTGAAATTTTAGTGATTTTTGGACTGAAGTTAAAACACTCAAAAATGAACAAAATATATTTTTTTTGGATTTTTACAAAAATATTATATAATTTTTATGTATTTTCTAATGCAAATAATGTTGAAAATAAATGATTTTGAATTTTTATAGATAATGAAATGCAACAAAAATGCAAAATAAATATATAGCGTAGAAGAACAATGCAACAAGAATGTATACCTTTTTTGGTGATTTTTCGAATTTTACAGATGTTTGAAATAAATAGAGACAACAAAGAGAACTATACTACTAACAAGGGTCATTTTGCAAATATTACAAAGTGTAGGGTACAACGTGTAATTTTTCCAGGAAATATAGAATGCAATATAAAATTTTATGTACCAAATATAAATTCCAGAACCCACAGGGGTACAAGTGTAAAAAATCCCAGACCCTCACGTGCGTATGCACGCGAGCCTGGGGAGGACCTAAAAGCTATCACCGAAAATATAGGGGGCTACTTTGCAAAATATCTAGAAATATTACACAGTATGAAATATTTCCAGGACTAGAACAAAATATCAAAACCCGCATGGGGTCCCTTGTAAAATACCCCATCCCCTCACATGCACAAGCACATGAGGTGACGTGGACAGGTACCTAGGTGCAATATTCCAAAGTTTAAGGGCTTAAATGTAAAGTTTACAAAACTAAATGAACGACAAAGGAAAGATTGAGTTTTGATATGAAATACAAAATGTGATAAGGGCCAGATTGCAAAAATACCCAAGTTAAAGCTGATCGAACGGTCGATGGATGTTCACTTAAGACGCGTGGCACGATCCTAGCGCTTGATGACGGTTGGCCTCCAACGGGTGAGATTAGATGATCAGAATGGAATTGATGGTGTTGGAGGGTCCTGATCGAAGTGCTGCTCCTCCTTTGGAACTCGCAACCTCATCTGACGGTTGCAGATGGGCTTAGATGAACTCACGAAGAACAGGTTCCCAACGAGTTTTGGCTCGGCGATGTGATCTCCTCCGACAACCTGGGAAGCTCCAAGTTGGCCGGCTGGACTCCTGCGGAGGTCTTCTAGATCCTGGTGGCTGCAAAAGGGCCTGGAGCTCATAGGAGTTCTCCCACAACTGGAAGATGCTCCAGGCCACTCCAGCGACATTCAAAATCGCCTCCAGGCGTGCGTGTGCTCCAGGGACCTGTAATGAATCTGCGATTCGTCATCTTTATTTATTTATTTTAGCTTAAAATCCCTTACAAAACACTGCATATAACACTAACTCCATATTCTTACTAACTTACATTTGTGTGTAAATATTGTACACTTCTTACTAATTTTAATCTAAAATAAATAAAGAAAGAAAGAAAGGAAAAATAAAAAAAATAAAAAAAGGAAGACTGTATACAGGCCGACCCGAACCCCGAGAGAAGGTCAAGACTTGACCTGATCGGGCAGGAATAAGTAGGGGGAGATAGGGTCCTTAAGTAGAAAATCTCAAAAAAAAATTGTGTGTGTGTTGTTGTAAATATTTATCACTTATTGTGTGTGTATCTGTATAAAACTAACACTAATTTATTTGGCCTTAATTGACCCCAAATCAAATAACTTTCAAAACAAAAGTTGTAAATAAAAATGTGTCCTAATTAATAAAAATGATTGCACAATTAAATCATGTAAAGAATAAAAGTAGCCACAATTGGAAAAAACCACTAAGTACTAACTGAAAGATCAATTCCGGCTCCACACGATCTCAAATCGAACCAATATCACTTCCATTGAATTCTAAATTAAATTATCTTCAAAATGGCTGTGATTTCATAATTTTTGGAGTTACGGATGAAAAGTCGATTTTCTGGGGTTGTTAGGGCAATTTTCACATGTACTATGTGTATATTGTATTTGTATATATTTTAAATATTTTTACTAAATATTTAAAATAAAAAAATAATAAAATTCTTAAAACAAAATAAAAATGGCTAATCTCCTCATTTACTCTTGTAAATAATGTCATATATTTATATAGTGTATGTATATAATTGCTATTTTTAACTAACAATCGTAAAAAAATAAAAAAATTAACATTTTTTAATTAAAATAAATAAAGTGACGAAAATTCAAAAAATTTAATTAATTTTGTAAATAATTTTATGTCTCTTCTATTTTATCATATCTCTCATTTCATCTCTCTTATCTCTTTCACCAAAAAAAATCAAAAATCCATTTCAATTTTTATCTCTCTTGTCTTTTGATCCAAAAAAAAATTCAAAAATTCAAATTTTATTCCATATTTTCTATTTATATGGCTCCTTCTCCCTCATTTCAACTTGATCAATCTTAAGATAGACGAGCCCGATCTCCGAGAGAAACTTTTGTCGAGAATTGTGCCTAGCCTCCGAGCCGTCCGATGACAGCGAGTCGGCCTTGTCGAGGCGATTAAGGTCCTTTTCCGCTCCTATGAGATCCACATTTTTCTTCACATTTTATCTTAGTTTAATCATATTTTATTTTGTCGCATTTTTTCCATCGTCAATTTTTTCTAGATCTTAAAATCCGCCACGATTTATTCTGCCACCGACTCAATTTTTCATCTCACTTTCTCGATCTCCACGCGTTCTATTTCTACCGTCAGGATCTCTCAACTCCCACCGCGTATGGTGGCCGGAGATCGGATTCGATTCTTTCATTTTTCTACGGATCCCCATTCATTTTCCGATTTGTAAATAAATAAATAATAAAAAAATTTGTTTCATTTTCTCTAACATTTGTTTTTCAGGATAACTAATATAAAAAAACTATAGCCTAATTTTGTATTCCTATTTTTGGATTTACAAAAAAAACAAAATTTTTTTTCTTTTAATTACTGTTTACAATAAAGAATAAAAAATTATTAAAAAACAAAAAAAGGGTAGGGACGATCGCCCTCGAGGCGCCGCCGCCCCCCTCGTGGTCCTCCAGTCAGCCACCTCCCGTCGAGCGCCGTCGAGCCCAGCTGCCACTCCTTCTACCTTGAGAAATAAGAAAGAGAACCCTAGGTGGGGTTCTAAAATTTAAAAAAAATAGAGAGAAAAGTTGCAATAAAGATCATGGAGTTGTTCAAAATTACAAAAAAACCCCTCCAGAGAAGCACATGCAAGGGATGCTCCTTACTGGGTAAATTTCACTCTTTAGGCAGAACATTTGTTTTTATTATTCATTTGATGCAAAAACATTGAATATTTGCATAGTAGTCCCTTAACTACAGAACAATAATTAGCTTACTCTCTTCGAATGAAATAAATGTTATTTGTGATCCAAAAATTTTGAGAAAATTGTGCTATACTCCTGATGTGATATCCGTCCTAGTACAAATATTTCATTGCATTTTGCCTTCATTTAATATTATCAAAAAATAAAAAATAGTGTATTTTTATCTTCTTGAAATTCCAAATTTCATAAAAATTCAAATATTGTTCCAAAATTTTCAAAAAAATTAGAGTAAATTATTTAATTGTCTTATAATTTCTGACCAATTTTCACGAATTAATTATTTACAAAAACCAAAAAAATTAAAAACATCTAAAATGCTATAAAAATCATAAAAAAACTACAAAAATCCAAAAATTGTGATTTCAGTTCCTGTTTGTAGATATTTTCCTATAGTTTGTCATAAAAAAATTGTCAGGAGTTTTAGACACTTAAAATATTTTTAAGTTGCAAATTACTCCAGGTTGTGCACACTTTATTATTTTCTCACTGTTGATTTTTGAAAAATACAAAAACATCTGAAAATTCCACAAAAATTCTCAAAAAAAAATTAAAAACTTTTAAAACCCAGAAATATTTTCTTTGAATTTTTCTAAGCATTTCTGATTAATTGGAAAATTACAAAAAGAGTAGGTGTGCGTATTTTTGACCTTGTTCATATTGCTTCGTGTTATTTTTGAAAATTAAAAAAATGCAAAATCAAAATAACTAAAAATTTGAAAATCAGAAAATTTAAAAAATTAGAAAATAAAAAAATTAAAAAATAAAAAGATAAAAAAATCACAAAAACCAAGGATAGTTGTCCTTTGAGATTCTTGTTTTCTCTTGATTGATTTTCGATTAAATGAATAACCCTCGGGAATTGTAGCCTCCCTGAGTTCGACCACGTCCGCTATACAGGTTAATAAGTAGCAAAAATAAAAAAAATAATATTTTTTGTTGTCACGGGATTTTGGGTATAACAATGACGGCATTATTTACCATTATATTTTCGTCCCTCAAATTTCATGCATAACAACCTCCAAAAAGGGTGACGAGAGTTGTGGCAAAGTGCCGCAATCCTTTAGCGTTCGAAAAGCGGCGGAAGACGACAATGAAATGCGACAGAGGCGCTCGCCGGAGCAAGCTCCGGTGAGGTAGTTGCGGATGGTGAGCAAGGGGATATGGATCGAAATGGAAGGGTGTGATCTACATTTAGGGATACGGAGAATCTAAAAATGCTAGAAAAAGGAGATAAAAGCGAACCTCATGCGACAAAATGGCGAAATGGAACCTCACAGCCAGGCTTGGTCGGAGATTGGGGTGTAACGGCTCTCAAGGCTTTGCCGTAACTCAACAAGGTTGTAGGGGACTCCCCTGTCACCGGAGTCTACCCAAAGGACCCTCAGAGGTCTAAACTCAACCAAGGAAAGGTTCAAAAGCTCAAGGAAGGCAAACGGACAGAAGGGGCTTGAAGATTGAGGAAAAGCAGACGACGTAAAATCCAAAGATCGAAGCAATCCATGGGCGTGAATCATGGATCCATGGGGAGAAACAATGTAGAAGGAAGTATCAAGAAAGGATAAAAGGGCCGCCCTCGATAAATCCGCAAGAATGGCGGAAAACCAAGGTCTAACAAAGGTGGTAGAGGGGAAATCCACGTGGACCAACCAGGAAAAACCTTCTGAAAAAGATATCGAAATTAAAAATAATAAATGATTTTAAAAAATTTAGTTTATTAAATAAAAAATATTTGTTATTTTATAAGGTATTTTAATACGATTTTTATTTATTTTTTAGAGAGTTGAAATACAAGTTACCTATTATGGCCTATATAGGTACATGTATCTATATATTTTAACATTTTTATTTTTATTTAGTATATTTAATATTATTATTTTTGTTTATTATTTTATAAATTAATAAAATAATTTTATACACTTAAATATATTTTTATTTTATTTTTATGAAGTATTTTGTATACTTAATAATATAGAAGTATTAATTGTATAGGTGTACTTATATGTATTTCATCTAGGTGTTATATACAAGTATTTTATTTTTATGTTTTCTTTGTACTCCTAGTCCTGTTTATTATACATATATATTATACATTATATTTACAAAATTATAAAAATATAAAAGTATATAAATAATGAATAATAAATAAAATGAATATTTTAATTGGTATAAGTATACAATAGGGGTCCAAAACTCAACTTTCAAACCGTAACTCCAAAAAATATGAAACCACCTTCATTAAATAGATTATTTAAAATTATATACAATTAAAGGTGATTTTGATAGATTTTGAGTTTTTATTTGAGAGATACATGTCTAGAAATTTGAGATTTTGGAATCTTATTCAGATCATAACTTTCTATTTGTACATTATTTTTAAATGAAATAAATTTTGTATTTTTATTTTTTTAATTATCTACAACTTTCATGTTTAAAGTTTCATCATTTGAAATATAAAAAGTGGTATCAAAAATAGGTCCCAAAATGATTAAAGAATGAATTAAATAAAAAGTATTTTTACTTTGTTTTGGCCTCTATCTCCCTCTACTTTATTCCTTGTCGACCTATTCATCTAGATGTCTAGGTCTCAGGTCATAAAATATATACAATATTTTATTCACTTTCTTTTCTTTATTCTATGATTTTGGCTTTCAAACCACAATTTGTATACTATTTACAAACACATTCATGAATGCTAAGATGCACGAATTAAAGGTATTTACACGCATTCGCTAGGATTTTTAGGCGAAAATGATAGAATAAAGATGATGAAATGGAGGTTCATCACCCCCCTGTACTTGCCTTTGCTAGTCCCCAGAAAACACTTATGCAATAAGTGCAAATAAGAAAATCAAAGAAAAGAAAAAGAAGAAAGATGGATTGAATTTAATTATCAAACTTGTCTTCACAAAATCAAAGTTTGGATATCAAGTCGGACCTTTGGAATTTTAGTGCGCGCGGAACCTTAATGAGAACCAGATTTGAAACCAAATAGCCTTCGAGAATCCAAAAACTCTGCTCAAGTCTCCTCAATAGCCATGTCAAAATACTTCAACTCATATGCAAACCCTTATGACTATGAATTTGACTCGTACAGTGTAAGTGATAGTGGCTCTCCCCAACTGAAATGACAAAGAAACTGACTTCTCCAATATGACAACCCAATGATTCCCCAATCCAACAACTCATTCCTCAAGGAGAGGGGTATTCCATTCTAAGTTCAAGAGACAACCAGCTCAAGAGAAGGAGGTGAAGAGAAGAATTGATGGTAGCCAGTATAGCTACATATCCTAGGATGCAAGACTAGTGTAGTCAAGTCATCCATCTACAGGCTCACATGATTTGACTTTGAATCTCAAGCTTGCTTATTTGACTATACACATTTGTACACTCCGGCAGGCACTTTTATTTTTGTACTGGCCTGTCCACTTTTTTGGAGTTTTTTTATTTTTGCATTTTTTTGAATACTATATACAACAACATTTACATAGGGATTTTTTCATCTTGATCCAGTAGACTATCCCTCTTTTGAAGCATTATTGCAACCCACAATCTCCTGTCCTCAAAACTCATCATCACCGAATGGGTTTAGGTACACTTCCCTCCCTAGAGGAGGACAAGTGTTTCCACATGTGTGCATCTCAAACCAGCAAATCCAACCCCCTCACCACTCCGACTGAGTTGAGACATGTGAAATGTGCAGGTGTCCAAGTTAGGTCCTTATCAACAAGAGTCGTGCGTGTGCTCCGAAATACACTACTTAGGCAGTCAAGAATTCATTAAACTAAGTCTCGTGATCCTCAAAGAATTAAGTCAACTAGACCTGAAGTACCTCAATTCCAGCTCCTATAAGGTTCCTGTTAATTAGGTAGATTTAAGTCCAACCGAGCTCCAATCTTCAGATTTTACTTAGACTCGTTAAAATATCAAACTGAATCGGAAAAATGCTCATGATATGCGAATGCTATGCAGAAAAAATCTCTGTGATACAATTTTCAATGATTTCGAACTTTTTTATGGGTTTTCGAAAAGATGATGCATATGTATTTTTTGTATTTTTCGAAAAGATTTTTCAAATGTTTTTGGTGTTTTTGATTTTGCAAATGTTTTTGGGAATTTTGAAAATCAAAAGATTTTGGCTAAAAACTAGGTACAAATATTAACACGGGGATGCATCTTTTATTTACAAGAATTAGTTTTTTAAGAATTTACAAGGGTAAGTGATCAATTTTATAGGTATATACATAAAGAATTTTTGGTGAGATATATGTATTCCTCAAACTTATTTGACAAATATTTTTCTAACAATTTTGAAAACTATAATCCAAACTAATTTTACAAAAATTATTACAAACATGTACACACATTTAAAAATCATTTTGCAAAGGTTTTCCAAACAATATGTATAGATTATCCACATATTTTTGCAACCATTTTTCAAACCATTTGCAAATCGTTTTTCAGACATCTTATTTCACACAAAGAAAATAAATTTTTCAAACAAAATATTTTACAAAGGTTGAAAACATGTAATAAAATGTTTTCAAAATATTTTTCAAAGTATTTTTCACAAAGATTTTCAAACTATTTTTCAAACATTTTGGGAAAAATATTTTGACCTGATTTATTGATCAGTAAGTACAAAAAGAATTTGAGGAATAATTACATCTTTCTATTAAGGTTTTTAATGAGTATAATAGCCATAATTATTAAGAAAATACAAAAGTACGAGTTATGGCAAAAGTATATGCATAGTATATACGACCCCCAATACTTAGCTCGAGCTATGTCCTCATAGATCGGAGAGAAAAGAAGAGACATAACTCGTACTAAGTATAGAAAAGTCTAATGAATAAGGCAATATAGATGAATGAATAAACAAATGAGAAGTTGACCGCCCCCCTAAACATAGGATGAAATAATCCTACGTATAGCAGACTGTACAGGATGCAGGGAGGGACAAGGGTGGGAATGAACATATCGTACTTAGGTTGTTTCCCCCTACACTTAGGGTAAGATATCCCTAAGTATAGACAAAAAGTGGAGACAGTGGAGAGGATCAAAGAATATAATTGACTTGGGGTGCACAACCCCTATACTTAGGACAAAGTACATCCTAAGTATAGAAGACTGACAAAAAGGGGCGACACCTTTCTGATAGATAAAGAAGATAAAAAAGGAAAATAAGAAAAGAAGAAAAGAGATCAGAAGATGGAAGAAGATAGAAATGGATGTACGCATCACTCCCCCTATACTTAGGGTAAAAGAGAATCAGGCGCCTTCACTGTCCTGTCTAGTCTTGGTGTCTGCCCTCCGCTCTATGGTATCAATCACGCCACGGATTTCATCCACACATCGCCACACACCAGAAGGATGAACTTCATGGTCTATGCTTTCCGAGTCTTCCGCCCTTCGGAGGATTTTTCGGGTCTCATCAACGGTCACAAAGCAAACTTCTCTAATATCGTCATATAGATCATATGCCTCGGAGCCTGCTAGAATCGGTGAAGGCGCATCAGGTGCAGGTCTCTGCTCGATAGTGGATGTGGTGGTGGTCACCTTGCTCTCGTCAACAGGACGTAAGCGAATCTCTCCTGATCCATAGTCAATAACGACCCTCTTGGAGGCGGGGAATGGTCGTCCCAGGAAGATTGGAGAGGGCTCCCATGTGGAGGTCTCCATGGGTAATACGATAAAGTCAACATTGTAGATCATGCCCTGAATTGAAATGACGACATTTTCTAATATACCCTTCGGCTTCTTTATTGATACATTAGCAAACTGAATGATCATCCTGGTTGTCTTTAGAGGCCATAAGTGATGAGATTGTCCCAGTGAGAAGGGTAGTATGCTAATTGAAGTATCGCCGTCAAGGAGAGTGTGATCACATGTATGGCTAGATATGGTGCAACTTATGAATGGAGTAGCTGTGTTCCTTCTCCTACGGATGGGACGGTGCGTGATGGCGTGGACAGTGGCCATGGTTAAGATATGATGCTTAGATCTGCTTCTCCGCTTTCTCTTCTTGGGAAGAGGAGAAGATAATTAGGTCATGTCCTGCTAAAGTGGGGCTTGGATGATCTCATGAATAACGGCCACCACTTCTGATTCAGATAGCTTTTTTTTGAATTATTGGACATCCTCCATACAAGGGAGGAGATCAGAATCAAGATATACATGAGTCATACCAAGAGCAGTCTCTATTATGGCATCCTCGGGGTCAACGGTAGAACAAGGTGTTAAAGGCTGTGCAGTCATAGGGTCTGGCAAGTGAGCATTCTCCTCACAGTCTGACTCAATCATGTGTCTCCCGAAATCTTTTTGTTCTTTTAAATTGTTCTTATTTTTTTGTATTTTGGGTGATTGCAAGCTCTCACAAGAATCCTCAATCAAGTCCGAATCATCAAATCGTGAAGCATCGATATTGCTCTTATTTAGGTAGGTGAGGTCATCAATCCTCTAATTCATTTGCTCCATAAATTGGGTCAAGGTCTCAAATGTGGACATCATGAGAGGTTACTCCAACAGATCAGTCTCAGGTGGATGTGAAGGTGGAAAGTAGGAAGGTGGAGGTGGATGTGGATAGAAGTCCGAGGGCTGATACTATGGCTGAGGTGGATATGTACAAAATTCAAAAAAATGGGAGGAGGATACTCCTGATAAATGTGAGGTGCACCGAATGGAGGGTACGAGGGATCCGTGAAGGTCAGATAAAAATCACTCCAGTCGGCCATCTCGAAAAAAAAGGCGGGGATCAGGAAAGCACGATGGTCAAGTCAAGAGAAATGGAGAAGAGGCGCAAGTGAGCAGAAACGATCTAAAATACACATAACAATCAAAAGAAAACTCAAAACAAACCCTCAATTCACCTACTCAATTCGGTAGAGACCGAAAAGTCGGTATTTTAATCTTGTCTGTTTTAGAGTTAGATGAAAAGTCAACAATTTGCACAAACACTTAGGATCTGAAATGGGATTTTGGCACTAATCCTTAGTATGTGCGTAAGCAAGTAAAGCGAAGACAATGAGGGGATTACTCGCCCCAATACAAGATTTTTCCATTTGGTCTTTTTTAGGGTCAAGTAATGTTAGCAGTACCAATTTTATTGGTTATCACTTTTTTTGGATTTTTAGTGAGAAATGCACGAGCCTATTGAGGAGTCGATTCCTTTAAGCACCTAGGTGATCAAAATCAGAGGTAGAGTCAGAAAAGCAATGCAAGCGGCAAATTAATGATGTATGCTAAAGAGAAATGCTCACCTAGCCTCCAACACTCTACATGCAAAGATGCTCAGCAGATCTGAAACCTATCTATATGCAAATGCGAACTGACGAAATCACCCTAAGTTTCAGAAATTACTATTAGTGTGAAGAACCGATACTAATGACTCATAATGGAACCGAAATGTTTGATCTTGAATGTCTCCTCGGTGCCCAACATAGTGGGTCCTGCATACGATGTATGGAGAACTCTCGCAGCATGGTGGTTTCGAGACTAAGTGAGAAGCAATTCAAAATTTGACTAAGTCCAAACGTAGACTGTAGGTACAGGCAAATATATTAGCTATTTGGCCTTAATCTATCGCAAGAAATCCTAATATTAAGGGCTTAATCACACAAAATAAGGAAAACAAAATCGAGAAACAAAGTAAAAAAATGCGATGAAAACCATGAAAAACCACGGTGGGCCCCCAAGTGAACAATCAATTGGAAATTGGGCCCGAAAGTCCGGAGTCCGGAGTACCTGCATTAATACAATAAGTAGTTGTCTCTCTCTCACAAAAATTGCACAAGTAAATAAATACAAAAAATGCTAAAAATGTGACTATCTTCTCAAGTCCTCCCTACTTCCTTTGATGCTAGGTCAGAAATCTCCTGCCACCTTTACATGGGTGCACAAGTGTCTAGGTTGGAGCACCTTCCTCGATCAGCGGTTCCTCGCACAAAGTCAACGAGAGAGTGCCATTAGACAAGTCAAACAGTTATATCAATTAAATGAGCAAATAAATATGGCAAAAATATAGACAAGTAATCACAATGAAGCAAAAAGCCGATCTATACGTTGTTGCTCCCCTGCAACGACGCCATTTGTTTAGCACGAAAATCGACGGTCTTAAGTTCCACACAAGGAGGGAACTCAATCGTTGAATCGACCACACGAAATCCAGGTTAAAATAACAATTAACCCACAACAAAGATCAAAAAATGAAAAGCGATGCAGAGTTAAAATTTATTATAATTCTATAACAAAGATGTGTATATTTGCAAATATGTGCAGAGTGTCGAACAAAGGGGACACGCTGGTTAGATCAGAAAATAAGTGCTCAAAAGTGAATGTGATCAAATGCCTACAAATGTGTTATTTTTTTGGGTTTTAATTTTATATTTTTTATTTAATTTTTGATTTTATAATTTTGTATTTTTATTTTTAATGTTTTGATTTAGTATTTTCTTTTTATATTTTGTATTTTTATATTTTCTTTTTTCTTTTAAATAAAAATATAAACCATAGGACTATATATACACTAGAGATAAGGGAGAGATAAAAATAGGGAAAAATTCTCAAAATACAACAATTGAAGTGTTTTTGGGCTTTTTGTATTTTTATACTATTTTTATGATTTTTCTAAAAATTTTCCTAATTTTTGGTATTTTTAAAGTTAAAAATACTGAAAATCAGTGAACAAGCTTGAAGTCTGAAACAAAAATGAGGATTAAAAATATCAAATAGAGTTCAAAATTCCTCAAATTAATTTTAAAGTAAAGACAATAAAACAAATAAAACTCAGAGATGAAAATTATGTTTTTAAGATTTTGGTGGAATTTTTAAGATTTTTATGAAAATTTTTAGGGTTTTCTATTTTTAAGGCTTTTCTTTTGAATATTTTAGTGTTTTTTGGACTGATGTTAAAACACAGGAAAACAATATATATATATATATTGGATTTTTCAAAAGTGTTTTATAATTTTTATGTATTTTTTTAATAGAAACAGTATTGAAAATGCATCTTTTCAGTTTTTATAAATAATAAAATGGAACAGAAATGCAAAATAAATATATAGCGTAGAAGCACGATGCAAAACGTTTGGTAATTTTTCGAATTTTTTAGATGCATGAAATAAATAGAGACAACAAAGAGAAACTACACCACTAGCACGGTTCTTTTTGCAAATATTATAAAGTCCTGGGGGCAACATACAATTTTTCTAGAAAATATAAAACACAATATAGAATTTTATGGACCAAATAGAAATTCAAGAACCGTAGGGGTACAAGTGCAAAAAATCCCAGACCTCACGTCCGTATGCACGCACGCCTATGGTGGACCTAAAAGCAACCAAAAAAATCATGGGGGATACTTTGAAAAATATACAGAAATATTACACATTATGAAATATTTCCAAGACTAGAACGAAATATCAAAACCTGCAGAGGGTCCATTGTAAAATACCCCGTCCCCTTACGCACACAATAAAGTGAGGTGACATAGACAGGGACGTAGGTGCAATATTCCAAAGTTTAAGGGTTTAAATGTATTGTTTACAAAACTATATCAACGATAAAGGAAAGATTGAGTTCTAATATGATATACAAAATGTGACAAGGGCCAGATTGCAAAATACTCAAGTCTAAAGCGGATCGAACGACCGATGGATGTTCATTTAAGACACATGGCTCAATCCTGGTGCTTGATGATGGTTGGCCTCCTACGACTGAGATTGGATGATCAGAATGAAATCGACGGTGCTGGAGGGTCCTGATCCAAGGGCTGCTGCTCCTCTAGAAGATCTGGCCTGATCTGACAGCTCGGGAGGGGATTGGATGAACTCGCGAAGAACATGTTCCCGACGAGTTTTGGTTCGGCGATGTAATCTCCTCTGACAACCTGGGAAGCTTCAAGTTGGACGGCTGGACTCCTGCAGTGGTCTCCTTCAAAATCGCCTTTAGGTGTCCGTGTGCTCCAGGGACCTGCAAAAAGGGTGACGGGAGTTGCGGGAAAAGTGCCGCAATCCTCCAGCATTCGAAAAGGGGTGGAAGACAACGGTGAAATGCGACAGAGGCGCTCGCGAGAGCAAGCTCTGACGAGGTGGTTGCGGATGGTGAACAAGGGGATATGGATCGAAATGGAAGGGTGTGATCTACTCCTAGGGATACAACGAATCTAAAAATGCCAGAAAAAGGAGATAAAAGCGAACCTCAAGCCATGAAATGGTGAAATGGATCCTCACGGCCATGCTTGGTCGGAGATGGGGGTGGATAGACTCTCAAGGCTTTGACGTACCTCAATGGGGATGCATGGGACTCCTCTGTCACTGGAGTCTACCCAGACGACCCCCGGAGGTCTAAACTCAGCTAAGGAAAGGTTGAAAAGCTCAAGGATGGTGACGGGTGGTTTTTGTACAAATGGACCGAAGGGCTCGAAGATTGAGGAAAAGCGGACGACGAAACGATCCAAAGATCGAAACAATCCATGGGCGTGAATCTTGGATCCGTGGGGAGAAACAATGCAGAAGGAAGTATCTCGAAAGGATGAAAGGGACACCCTTAATAAATCCGTAAAAATGGGGGAAAACCAAGGTCTGACAAAGGAGGCAGAGGGGGGGGGTCAGACAGTTGACCTTCGGTCAACGGTCCAGACCACCTGGTTGGTCCACGTGGACCAACAAGGAAAAACCTTCTGAAAAAGAATTCGAAATTTATTTAAAAATACTAAATGACTTTATTAATCTTAGATTATTAAATAAAAATGTTTTTTATTTTATAAGGTATTTTAATAATATTTTTATTTACTTTTTAGAGAGTAAAAAATACAAGTTACCTATTATGGCCTATAGGTACATATATCTATATATTTTAACATTTTCATTTTTATTTGGTATATTTAATCTTATTATTATTTTTATTATTTATATATTTATACTTAATTTTATACACTTAAATATATTTTTATTTTATTTATCTGAAGTATTTTGTACACTTAATGAAATAGAAGTATTAATTGTATAGGTGTACTTATAGGTATTTCATCTAGGAGTTATATACAAGTATTTTATTTTTATGTTTTCGTTGTACTTTTAGTCCTATTTTAGTATACATATATGTTATACATAATATTTACAAAATTTTAAAAATATAAAAGTATAAAAATAAAGAATAATAAATAAAATGAATATTTTAATCGGTATGAGTATACAAATGGGGTCCAAAACTCAATTTTCAAATTGTAACTCCGAAAAATATGAAACCACATTCATTAAATAGATTATTGAAAATTATATACAATTAAAGGCGATTTTGATAGATTTCGAGTTTTTATTTGAGAGATAGAGGTCTGAGAAGTTGGGATTTTGGAATCTTATTCATATCATAACTTTTTATCTTTGAAGTATAAAAAGTGGAACCAAAAATAGGTCCCAAAATGAATAAAGAATGAATTAAATAAAAGGTATTTTTATTGTGTTTTGGCCCTTATCTCCCTCTACTTTATTCCTTGTCAACCTATTAATCTAGATGCCCAGGTCTCGAGGTTTCGGGTCATAAAATATTTACAATATTTTATTCTTTTTCTTTTCTTTTCTTTATTCTATGATTTTGGCTTTAAAAACTGCATTTTGTATACTATTTACATACACATACATGAATGCTAAGATGCACGAATTAAAGGAATTTATACGCATTTGCTAGGGCTTTTGAGGCCGAAATGATAGAATACAGATGATGATATGGAGGTTTATCACTATGTCATTGTTATCCTGTGGATCTCATGCTAGTAGTTTGCAGCCTCATCGTGCACCTCATGATACCTAATCTAGTGTTGCCTATCCACATCTTGGTATACTCATAGGGATCAATGACCATCAATACTACATTATGTCATGTATTACAAGGCCATGTAGTCATGCATGGTATTGTAAAACTACTACGAGTTCATTGAGTTAGTGATCCTCTATGAGAGACAACAGGGTAGGGGGATCGATTTAGCTCCTCCATGGAACTCTCGGTTCTAGGTAATCTCTTTTACAATATTGAATTAACTTTTATTTTCTTCATTATTTTTGTGAATAGATAAATTTTTATATAAAATAAACATTGTCTCATTAATCATTAGCTGAATTTTTTAAATCAAATCAAATGACTTATCTCAATTCATTGCCGTATATGACCGATATGAATCGTGCACAATATAAGGATCATAAATGATCTATATGTGCTATATAAGTGTATATTTGTATGTTGTTTAATGTTATAATAACTTGAATTAAATCCACTTCCAATCTCTATAAGTCAGGTTTCAACATTATCAACGATATGTTTAATATGATGATATGTGTGATATATGGGGTATGGATGATTGATATGTGTGATATAAATGTATATTTTTAGGTTATTTGTTGTTTTAATTTCTTATATGATCTTAATTTAAAAAAATGAAAAATTGATATTTTTAAGCCATTTCTGATATTTCCACCTATATTGTCGATATATACTCATATACACTTTTTCGACTAGACCGATACGATATAGATATGGCCTTCCTTGATGATAAGGAGAAGAGACACAATGATTGATGTCATACTCCTTCACTAATTTTGTCACCTCTTTATTATGAAATGGCTACCCCTGTTTGAGATAAGAATCTTAGGGATCCTGAATTGTGAAATGATGTTATCTTTCATAAACCAATAGATTGTTTGACCATCATTGGATCTAGTAGTAATAGCTTCTACTCAGCCACTCATAAATTCACAAAAAGAATTATGTATTCATAACCCTTACTATTAGTAAATGGGACCATGAAATCAATATCCATGGCATTGAACACATCAGAAATCTGAATGAATTTGAGGGACATGGAGTCTTTACCACTGAGGTTTCCTCCCATTTTCTGACAGTTTGTGTATACTTTGACGTATGTTGCACCATCATTGAATAGTGTGGGCCACCAAAGGCAACACTGCAATATTTTTGTTGTTCTTCTACTTTTAGAATGGTGTCCTCTATATTTTAGATCATGATAATGCTTGAGGACACTAGTATACTTCTCCTGAGAAATACACTAATGCTAAATACAATCCGCACCTTCCCTGAAAAGTAGGGAACTTCCCACATGTAAAAATGGATATAGATTAGGAATTCGTCGTTCTTTATTCTTGTCAAATCTTGCGGGGCTATCCCAGACACAAGGTAGTTCACAATATCGACATATTAGGGGAGAGACACCACTACGAATAGATTTATCAAGAAAGGTTTTTATTATTGATGGATTGCTTACCTGAGCATCTACGCATTTGATTATGGACAAATGATCTGCTACCACATTATGAACTCCAGGGTTATCTCTAATTTCCATGTCAAATTACTAGAGCAGGAGAATCCATCCGAGTAAGCATGATTTGGCATCATTCTTCTGGTGTAAATATTAGATAACAGAGTGGTCAGTATAAACAATGACTTTTGATCCAAGCAAATAGGATATGAACTTCTCCAGGATGAACACCACTTCCAATAGTTCTTTCTCTATAACTATATTGTTTTATATTCACCATCTATTGTTTTCTTGACATAGTGAATGGTATAAGGTAGTTTCTCTCTTCTTTAACTTAACACAACCCCAACGGTGAAATATGATGTGTTCGTAATGATCTTGAATGGGAGAGACCAATCAGGTAGTTGTAGGACAAGAGCCTGAGTGAAAAGATCTTTCAGCTGCTAAAATGATTGGAGAACCTTCTGATCAATACTAATTTTGAACTACTTGCGTAATAATTTTGTAAGAGGCAGGGCATCTTGATGAAGTCCTTGATAAATCTCATGTTAAAACCAAAGGAATGGCCTCACATTATTCATAGTTAGAGGTGTCTCAAGTTTAGCAATCACATCCACCTTCACCAGATCAACTTCCATGCCATGCTTGGAAACGACATGGCCTAGCACAATCCCATAAACGATCACGAATTAGCTCTTTTCCCATAATAAAACCAGATTTACTTAATGGAACTTCTGAAGAACTTGGTCGAGGTGCTCATGATAAGAATAAAAGCTTTCACTATAAACTAAGAAATCATTCATGAAGACCCTGAGAAAACTATCGACCATATCGACAAAGATGGCTAAGAAGGATCTTTAGGAATGTAGCATGGCATTGCACATTCCAAAAGGCATTGTTCTAAAGGCATAGGTATTTAATGGATAGGTGAATGGAGTCTTCACTTGGTCCTCAGGGGAGATCTCCACTTGATTGAACCTGGAGTACCCATCTAAAAAGCAGAAGAACTCCTTCCTGGACAATATTTCAAGCACTTGATTAATGAACGATAGAGGAAACTGATCCTTCTTTGTAGTTGAATTAAAGCACCGATAGACAACACATACATGCTAAGATGTCGATACTCGAGTAGAAGTCCCCTCTTGTCGGTAATTTGTAACCACGATGTTCCAAGTTTCTTTATAACTACATGCAAAGGGATCAACCATTTTGAGTCAGAGATGGGCTAAATGAAACTTGGTTCTCATTAGTTTGTGATTTCTTTGATGATAAGATTCAACTTTCACTTAAAATTGCAGGACAATTTGTAATCATCTTTCAGATAGATGTGGTGTTAACATAGGGTTGTATTTATCCCTCGAAGATCCTAAACATCCCAACCAAATGCCTTAAGTTGTTTCCTTATAAGCTCGAGCAATCGAGATTCCCAATCTGGATTAAGCCTGTTGTTGATGATGACTAGATACATATTATGTTCACCTACAAGGAAAGCATACTTTAGACCTGTAGAGAGATGTTTTAATTCAGGTAATTATTGAGTTTACTCTACAAACACTTATGAAAGTGGGTTAGTAGGTGGATGCTCTGCTGAAAATAAGGAGGTGTTATACACTTCTGTCATTTATGGCTCTAATAAAAATGTACCGAACATATCTGTAATGAATTCTTCTTGTTTAGTTTGGATTGAGTATTTTTGAATAAGTTGATTATTGACTTTCAATCCGACTCCCAGTTGGCTAGACTATGCTTTGCAGATCCTCCTCTGAAGAGAGGATTTGCTATGTAAGAATGTCATTCAAAGAAAAAAGTTGGTCACTGATATCCACAATGTCATAGTTGTCCATTGTTGCCTTCAACAGATGTGCTCTTTGCAGCTTTAGGCTCATTGATCATATCCATTGTGACTATTTCACTGCAGGAGTGAAATGTGATCTTTCTAGACCTATAAGTAACTACCACTTCATCAATTTAAAGGAATGGTCAACTAAGAATAATAGGGGTTTGGATTAATGGTGTAGACGAATCCATGTCAATGAAAATTAAGTCCACTAGGAAGCACATGTCTTGCACAATTATGATAACATCCTCCAACAAACCTCAGGGCGACTTAATGGATCGATCAACAAACTGAAGGATCATGCGTGTGGGTTTAGGCAGCATCCTGAATTCTTGAAGTAGTTATGAGGGCATGAGGTTTATTGACGAACCACTATCAAGCAAGGTTTGGTAAAAAATTTAATCAAAAATCTTGCATCTGATTAGGGGTGATCCCTTGTCCGGCTTCTTCTTCAAGAGATCACTAATAGATTCATTGTGGTATTATGAGGTACTTTTCTCCTTGACTGCATCTGTTCTTGTAGAACTGATGCTTCGAGCTACATGCTTCTTTCAACCTTTCTTTACTACCGACATGTCTTCCGTGGCCTTCAACAACGGTATTTCTAAAACAAGATTTTTTATAATCTCATAAATATTGGGATTAAACAAATCATTTTTCAAATTTTTATTTTTTTGGGATTTTTAATTACATTAGGAAAAGGAGTATTCACAAAGTTGAAATCATTGTTCTTAATTAGATCATTATGTATATACGATGAGCTATGAAGCACATAATCATGCAAAATAGGAAAAAATAAATTTACAGGAGCTTTGGCATTGTCAAGAAGCTCTAGATCGGTAGTTGCTATGTCTTTCTCCAGGGTTGTATCAGCTTGGCTCGGGTTCTTATTATGTTTTTGGTATTTTTCTTTTTGTTGAATTTTCGAGTTTTTGGACATTGGCAGTGGTCTAGATCTGCTCCTCCATCATCTTCTTCCTCACCCAGCTCTTTTGTTGGATCCGCTGATGCAAAATATGATGACTCACCAAAAGATGGTTTATTCTTTCCCTTTGATGCGGCTGGTGGTTGTCAGGTCCTAGCTCTCTTGAGAGTCACTACATTACATAACATAAACTCAGAAATACTTGACTATGTCCTATCGGGTGAAACATAACGGACTACATGCTCCTTGCATTTGATGTTATTGGTGTTGGCATTGACCAACGCTAGAATTGGAGTTTTGGTTGGTGTCAGAACATCAAGATTTTATCTCATCTCTACTTATCTCTTCATCAATTAGGCCAAGTAGTCAATAGTAGGGTTCACAAGAGCAACCACAAATGGTTCAACATGCTTTTGTGGGGTACAAATAGAGCGGAGATCACTGTTAGCATTCATGATTGACATGGTAAGGATGTGTTTCTCTCTTCTATTGAGTCTGTTTTTCTAGGGCTGGAATACATGCCAGTAGTAAAGAAAGGCTAAAAAATAATGTATCTCAACAATGATGAGATCAGACAAAGCATTTTTATTTTTTTTTTGAATTTTTTATTGCACCAAGAAAAGGAATAGTCATAGAATTGAAGGTAGTTCTTAATTACATCATTATTTGCATGTGACTGGCTAGGAGGTGCGAAGTCTTGCAAAACAGGTAAAAATGTAATTACGGGAGATGCGACTTCATCCCTCGGCTCTAGATAGGTTGTTGTTGTTGCCTTATCCTGGGCTAGATTGGCTTATCTTGTTCTCTTATAATCTTTTGTGGATTTTATTTTTGATGATTATTTATTTTTTTCCCATGGTGGTGGTGGTATGTGTTGCTCCTCCATGTTCATCTTCCTCACATGGCTGTGCTGCTGGACCAACTGATATAGAAGATGACGGTTGTTCAGAAGATGCTTTATTTTTCCTCTTCAATGCAGTATATGACTACAAGGTCTTACCACTCTTTATAGTCACTGTATTATGTAACATAAATTAAAAAATACCTAACTCTGTTGGATCACATGAGACATTATAAGCAACCTGCTTATTTAGATTAAAGTTATTAGGGTTGGCATCAACCTATGCTGGAATTGGAGTTTTGGTTGTAGTGAGGTCATCAGACTTCTAGCTCATCTCTGCTTGGCTTTTTACTAGTTGGGCCAAGAAGTTGAGAGTGGGGTTCATAGGAGGAACTTTGGAGGTTCATTTTGCTGACCACACTGAGATTGGTCATGTTGTGAAAGTTGCCAACGAGAATACCAATTATGGTATTGAGGAGGATGGTGATGATAGTCATGCGGAGGAGAGAGGTACTAATTCTTTTAAGAAACCATGTAATTCTGGTATGACTAATATTGGTGGTACGATGGCTACTTGTATTGGTGATTCTGCCTTCCAGAGGACCGAACTTGCCAGTTGTGCATCATTATTCCAGAGGACGTTCACCTCCTGAATTTGAGGCGGTGGGGAAACATGGATCCATATAAAACTGGTGCTCGGGCTGGTAGACAACTACATGTTGTTGTGACTGCTACGATGGTGATTGATCGAGAGCTCACACGTAATATACATGTTAGATTGGCTGCACTAGACTCGATTGAGGTTGATGTGGTGATGAAGGCACTTTTGGCTCAACGAGAGTCATGGTTGATGGTCTTACAGACTAGCAGGCATCAATTGTGCTGATCAACAACTCCAATTGATTAATAATTTGATCTAGCTTGGCCAGATGTTGGGTTCTTTATACAATCACATATAATTTCTCTAGATCTTGTGATCATTTCTCTATGATGTCTACTTTGGACATGTGGCTCCTAATGATGGTAAGGTTGGATCTCTTATCCATGTCCACTTCATGAGATATTGCCATGTTTATGGGCTTGTGATGGATCTGTGATTGACAATGTTAGGCTCGTGATGAAGACAAGGCAGCCTCTCCTTCGACCATTTCCTCAAAAATCCACTAGATGGCATCTTATTCCTTGTTAAAGTGAGAACTGCCATATACGACATCTACAAGCTTCTGATCTTTGTAGTCAGGCCGTAAAAAAAATGTCGGTCCAGGATGGTCCGAGGAATGTCATGGTGGGGGAACTTCTCTTGTAGGTCTTTAACCTCTCCTTGGATTCGTGAATGGACTCATACTATCCATGGGAGAAGTTGCAGATATGGGCATCTGGTTTAGATGACTGAAAAGATAAAACTTTTGGAGGAATGCAGACTTCAACTCCTCCCAGGTTATCATGACCTTCCCCAAATGAGTGATCAAGTACAAAGCATTGTCTCCAAAACTTAATGGGAATGAGGTCATTTTAACTATGCCTATCAAAAGTTAGGTAGTGTATTGTTTGGCAGATGCGGGGAAATTACAGCAGATGGATGTAAGGTTCCTCGTTGGTGTTCCCATGGAACGAGGGCAGAAGAACCAAGAACTGTGATTTTAGCTTAAAGAGTTTGTGGGACGGAGGAATCTAGATCCACTCTGTAATCTTGACAGCATTAGGATTGTGTGTTTCTTGAGTGTAGACATAGGATCCTCTCTTTTTGGTTCATCCGTCCCTCCATGGGGTCCATCTCTCTATTCATCTTCATTTTCTCCTCCTCCTCCTCCTCCTCGGTTCTCTTTCTCTCCTCGCATCTTTAAGCATCTTGGTGAAGGTGACCTGGGCAAGAGACTGGTCTGTAAGTTGTTGCTAGATGGATTAGATCGATGCTAACAATTGTGCATTCTTGACAATCTATTCTCACTAGATGCCCTGATTTGGATGTTATGATCCCTTCCCTTTCCCTTAAGGAGCCATATCTGAATCAAACTCAAAGGAAGGGAACTAAATCCGGTCCAGGTTCAGCTCTTGATCTGCACATTGAAAGTCATCCTGTTCAAACTAGTAATCAGGTGCACCAGATGAGAAGATGAGTCTAGAATTATTGTCAATTCTAGATAGATATGAATGGAGTAATTGATATGAAGAAAAATCAATCTCCATCCACAAGGGGTGATTGTTAGAACATGAGTGACCTCGTTTTATTGAATAATAAGGACATAAGGATTATGGAGAGTGATTTGCAAAGTCCGAAATGTGCTCTTGGGAATCTCCTCGAATTATTGGAGATGTCAGATTCATGCAATTGATGTGTGTATTAGTGGGGTCCCGACTAAGTCATCCATTAGTCGACATCTTGAGAGAAGATGAATAGATGCGGTACATAAAATATAGTGATAAAAAATAGAATGAAATGAAGGAGAAAAACAAAGAAGGCATGATGAATCTCCATTTCATCACCTATATTTTTCATTTTGGCCTTTAATCCCTATCTAAATTCATGTAAATATCATTATTTTGCACAAAATAACATTCATTGTTTATATTATATTTATTATATAAAATACTAAAATAAATTCCAAAATAAAAGAAAAAAAGTAATAGAAGAAAAATAAATAAAATGCCAATGGTATTTTATGACCCTAAATCCCGAGGCCTATCCATCATTTTTTTATGACCTATGATTATAAGGAATAAAGTAGGGGGGATAAGGGCCAATGAATACAATAAAAAAATCTCATTTTTATTCTTTGATAAATCACTTTTGGAACCTATTTCATCATTTATTATTTATTCATAAAATCAATAGACTTTGTACATGAAAGTTGTAGATAAAAATACATAGAAAAATGCAAAATTTATTTCACATAAAAGTGTTGTGATGTAACACTAAAAATAAAAATCCAAAACCCAAACATCCCAGACCCATATCTTCTCCATATGAACTCAAAACATCAAAAACATTTAATTGTGTACATCTTTTTATTAGATATTTAGCGAAGGAGGTCTTTTTTTAAAATTGGAGTTAATATACAAAAGTTGGGTTTTGGACCCGCTATTATACAATATGCCTGAATCATATTTATTTACGTATACATACAACTTTAGAAAAAATAAAAATGTATTCGTTTCCATATAAATAAGATATAAATATATAAATTATGTATATAAAATTGTAAGATCTAAAATGCAAAATAAAAATAAAATATACTATTTATAGGTCAAAATGCTTATAACTATACATGTAATTATTAACACGTAAAAAATTTAGTTGTAAAAATAAATTAAAATGAAAATAAAATACTATGAATAATAGGAAACATACTTTATGTTTTAACCTAAAAACAATTACACCATTTACTAATTTTTATTCAATTAATAAGGAAATGTGTGCGTATATTTTTCTCTTTGGTCCACATAGACCAACGAGAGAACTCGCTTAGTTTACCGGGGTCAACTCTTCGACCCAGGCGACCTACCCCCGTTAGGATGAGAAGATCCTTATCTTCTTCCCATTTCTCATGTGTCCAATCATTCCTATCGATATGATCATTCACGCAAATCAACCGCCAATCATCCATAATACACGCTTAAGCTTTGAATCCTTTGTACATAGCTCGGATTCATCTCAAACCCTAGGTCAATAAGCCTCCCCCATTTTGTCTATAGATAAAACCCAACTCCTTCCTTCGTCAATTTGGTCCCTCTACGTGTCCTGTAAACCCAATCTTATGTGTGTGTGTGCATGCATCCTAGAGACATCACGAGCGTCCCGAAGGTGTTGGCGAGGAGAAAGGAGGGGGAGAGGTTGTCCACCGTCGTTGAAGCTTCACAACTCTGGTGATGGTCCCTGCTCCCTAGAATACCCAGGTGTGAGCTATTCTTTTTAGCATTTTAGCTAGTTTTTATTCGTTAGTGTAATCCTAGCATAGGTTTCTTTAAATGAATCCCAATTTAGCATATATTCTAATATTTCAAATCGTCAGACATCTCTGTTCAGGCTATGTTCCATGGTCATCTCGACTGTTCCGACCCCCATTCCACGCTCATCTCGCTCCCCACCATCTACTGCATTAAATCCACCATTCAACTCAACCGGACCTTCTTGGATCCGTGAATTGAATCTCCTCCTCTGCCTTTCACCGGAGCTCCTCTATTAACACCCATCTCTGTGTGTAGGAGCTTCAATTTGGATTGAGGAGCATTGTCTCAAGCCCAGGAGTCTTCTCGTGCAGGTAGGAGATGTAGAGAAACAAAGTGGGTTAATTCCACAGCAGAAGGAAGTTGCCAGGTTCCATGAACTTTAGCATGCTCCAGGCCTCTGCCCAGTGAGACTCGGGCCTTCTTTATGGTGCCAACTACGGCATAACAATTGCAGGAAGCTCAAGAGCCGAACGACGAAGCCCTAGGTGGTCAGAGTGATGAGATCAACATGATCAAAGCGAGGAACATGGAGTGTTCAAACCTATTCTTCCCTCACCCTTCGAAGCTATTGGATGCCACATATGTCCCAGATCTAATCTAGTCCATTGAGATCCGACGAAGCAGTGCCTCGCCACAGCCACTCGATCTACTTATGTGCTCAAACGTGGTGCACTCATGGCCTTCCATCCTCACATGATTTGGTGGTAATATCACTTACCCCCTTAGTCATTATGTTTTTATTTTTATTCTTGTAAATACTTTCTAGAGTGTATATATTTATGAAATAATTGCATATGGGTCCCTAAACTTCCATGGGGATTGCACTTTAGTCCTTGCCATCTCACCTATTGTGGACCCCTACATGAGGTGGTGATTTTTGCATAGATTCCCTTCATCATTTTTGTAATTATATTTAATCCAATAAAGTGTAAATTCGGTGTAATATTTTATGGAAAATTGGCATGTATAGTCCTCAATGTCTTGTAAATTTCATTTATTCCCCTACCAAGAACATGTAATATATATATATATATATATCTAATTATTGAAAATGTTGCGCCCGTGCCCTTTGATTTTGTATTTTTGTTATTAAATGCATTTTAACTTTATTATAATTGCAAACAAGTCCCTGTCTTTGTTGTATTTTTATTTTTTATTTCTCCTTATTAAAATAGATTATGTTTGGTTTTTATTTTGCAAGTATATGTTTGCAATGATGTACTTCCATGCCATATTTTATTTTTCATTTTGAGGCATTTTATAGTTTATTATAAAGAAAACAGTAGCCATTTTTTACCATCTAAACAGGAAAATAACAAAAAAATAAAACAACTCTAAAAATTCAAGAAAGAATAATATTTATTTATTATTTATTTTGTACTATCGGCTAAAAAGTCCCTAAAAATAGAAAAAAGAAAATCAAACAATTAAAAAGCACAGAATTTCAAATTAAAATTATAAAAAATCTTAAAAAAATACAAAAAATAGTAGTTTCTATTTGAGATATATATATATGAAATACTAAAATTTGTTTTGCTACTTTTTACTTTATTTAATATTTTTAAATCTCAAATAATTTGGACAATTTTAAAAAGTCCCTTCTTTATATTTTAGTCTTTGAAAACCCCTAAAAGTAGCAAAAGTCCCTGAAAATCACAAAAACATTAGAAAAATATGAAAACACAAAAAAACCATTTTTTAATTTTTTTTTATCTTTATCTCTTTTTATAATTATAATACCCTATATTGTATTATATACATATATATAACTATATATAATTAATAATAATTATTATTACTTTTACCGTAATATATTTTTAATCAATTAAAATTTAAAAAAATTACCTATTTGTATATTCTCATTTTTATATGTTTTGTATTATCTATATTATACATATTACATATCTAAAGTTATGTATACCTTTATTATATATTAAAAAGGAAAAGCAAGTACAAATCAGAAAATTATAAAAAGGAAATATAAAGTATAAATAAAATAAAAATATATATAACTAAAAGATTTTAAAAATTACTAAAAATAAAAAATCCACAAAATATCAAGGATTAGGCAATGTACATACTATTTAGGTAATTAGAAATAATTACTAGGTTACTTTCATTTGCTCTCAGTGGTTCGACACTCTACACACTTACACACTATACATGTGTTTTGCAGAGTTTAAAATAAATTGTAACTCACAATTTTTTCTTCATTGGTTCATCATTAATTTGTGGGTTTACTTGTTGTTTCATCTACTTTCGTGAGCAATCGCCAAAATGATGGTGTTCTCGCCTTGTGAGGATACCTAACCATTTAGAAAGCAGATGTAATAAATGGCTTCGTTGCCGAGGAACAATGTGTTAGTGTAACCCGACTGTTCATTATGTAGTCTTGATTCTTTATTTTATCTCGCTTACTCTCATGTAAATATTTTGATTGTATGTTCTAATACATCTCTTTGATGTGTTTGATGCGAACACCCACTATGCAAGGATGACTTCTTAGGAGGTCGATGCAACCATGCTTGGTGGAGACTGACCTGCTTGCGCTGGCTAGTAGGAGAGGCAGCGAACAAAGCAAGGAGCCTTGTAGCATAGATTTTACCAGATTTTATTTTTATATTTTGAGACACAATGACTCATTCATACATTAATCGTAATAGTTCTCAACTTGGACACTACTCTACTTATGAGGTCCATTGCCCGAGTGTCTGTTCATATAAGGGCCTCATCATAGTTTTTTTCATGTTTCTTGCCTTTATTTTATTTTGTTTCCCACGTTTTGAGCTTTCCACCATTATTTTCATTTGTTTTATGTGATTGGAGCCCCTAGATCTAGGCTTGCTTGCATCAGTATCTAGGTCCAAACACCTAATACATGCATGTACCTATGGTGACATATGTTTGGACTTAGTCAAATAACTAATTGCAAATGACTTGAACTTGGAACCACGTGCCATGAGGGACTCCATACAGCGCTTGCAGGCCTGTTTTGGCAAGCATCGAGGAGTCCCCAAGACGAGACACTTTGGATCCATTTTTAAGTAGTTTGCATCTTGTTCTTCCCAATAATAGCAAGTATTATTTAGGACAGTTTCATCGCTCACATATTGCCATATAGAGTATATATTTCAATTCTACCTTGCATATCGCATGGAAAGCGCTGGTAGGCACTGTGAATTTTCTTACGTTGCTTGCATCTTTTGACACGGGAGTGAGATTTTAACTTTCATGTACAATAGCATTGATTTTCCTTTCTCTCCTCCTATTTTATATCATTTAATACTAAAAAGAAAATGCAAAAAATCATTAGGTAGATTGCTTTGGAAAATATTAAAAAAAGTAAAAACCCAAAAAATTAAAATAAAGGGTCTACGAAATAAACTTTGACATTAATTAAAAATATGCAATGGAGTTTATTATTTTGGGTTCGTAAATCCCTCATTGTTTTCAGGTACCTTCCAGATAGAGCGAAGTGTGATACCTAAGGATTAGAGCCAAAGAACTGGATATGTTGTTCCTTGGTTATCACATGGGTATTACAAAGTACCGCCGCTTCTATCGTACATGGACAAGTAGGGCTTCATCGAAGATGGTGTTCCCTCCTTTTGTGGATCATCATCCCTGTCTGAATTATTGAGCTTTGGCCTTGCCCTCACGTGTGTGTCTGTCACATCGTCTCGCGTCCGTGTAGGGCCTTGCATGCTCATGGCTGATTCCATTGCAAGCTTGGTCTGAAGTATTGGATTCACCACCATTGACTTCCCCTCTCTTATTTTTTGGTTGAGTAGTCCCCTAGGAACGAGATCAAGGACCTCTAAGCATGTAAATCACATGTTACAAAGGAGGTGGAATAAGTATGGGATACTTTTATGGCTGTACACACACTCCTATACGATTAGCGGATAAGGACTCACTATCATATTTGCCTTAAATAACAATAAAACTGAAAATATAAAAATAACTGATGTCTAACGGATTCACATTGTGTTGAGATGGTGAACGTAATTTTGTATTATATGTGTATAAATACAGATTAAAGTTCAAAGATCACGTCCTGCATATTTGTGCAAATTTTGTTCATGTCACCTTCTCCTTGACTCCTTGATCACGTAGAGCATTAAACTATTTTGTACTCCTTATATTCCTTGTTGACCATAGTATCTTTCTTCCTGCGTCGATCTTACCCTTGTTCCTCCACATTGTCGACTCAAAGATGGTTCAATCAGGACTTCACCGATACCCACATTGATTCCATGAATTTTACATCTTCCATAAATTCGAGGTGATTCTTGAGAACCTAGTTCAGATCTTTTGGACCTATCTCCAAACTTCTCATCTTCTTTCCTTTTCTATTTCCTTAATAAGTCGGTATAACTCTTTTCCTGCTACCTCCGATTGTGTATAGGGGTCGATTACATGATATATCAAGAACTCCATTCACAACTCTCTAGGATTGACCTTCAACTCAGAATTTAATTGATGTAGTTGGGGCTCAATTTTATAGTTGGTCTTATTGGGTTACATTTGGTATTGTAGAGTGAAGTTAGAACCTCGATCCAATATGGTATTTGTGTCATTTGACTCAGACCATGAAAAGGATACTCCAGCTTGAAAAGGAAAAGGACAACAACCTCCACAATTAGAGCAGGGCCAGACATCCGACCAGAATCAAGTGAATGCTCAATTTATCACATCCATCCAGACCATCCAACAATAGTTAATTGAGCAAGCATTAGCCAAAATTGAATTTCAGGAGATGTAGAATGATTTGAGGAACATGCCACGAGGAGAAGGAGAGGACCAAGGACCCCGTAATGATCAAGAATATGAGGATCAAAGACCTGAGAATCCAAAGGCTACTTTAAAAGAGACTTGTAATCATGGATATACAGATGACCGAGGGGATTCACATCCCACTAGTACGTGCTTACTTTGAGCTTAAACCTCATCTTCTTGATATTCTGCCCACCTTCCACAAGACCATCAATGAGGTACCCTACATGTAGTAGTTTGCTCGTATCTGTGGAACCATGCACTACCCGACCATCCCATTAGGAGTAGTCAAGATGATTGAGTTTCCCTTAGTCTCCAAGACAAGGCCGTGTACTGGGTTAACCATATGGGGAAGGTCGTGACGACCTGGGAGGAATGTAAGTTTGCATTCCTTCACAAGTTTTACCTGCTCGGTTAGCTCAACTAGATGCAATCCCATATTAGTAACTTCCCTCAAGCTATCCATGAGTCTATTCATGAAACATGGGATAGATTCAAGGATCTACAGAAGAAATGCCCCTACCATGATATACTGAAGACCAGCTTGGTCCAACATTTCTTGGGGGGTCTGACTACTAAGAGTCAGAGGCTAGTCGATGCCGCTTTTGGTGGATTCTATTTTAACAAGGATGAATATTTGTAGAAGATATTCGAGGAAATGACCAAAGGAGAGCCCACCCTCTCTTCATCCCGTGCATATGAATAGCAACCCCAAATCCTCCACAAGTCAATCCACATGGCAACATATCATGACGAAGACAGAGACGAAGTCTCCAACCTTGGAATCATCGGGGGACATCTATCGAAGGTGGACATAATTAAAAACTAATCATAAGATCTCTAGAAACTTGTAGTGATCGAACATAGGCATAACATCTGGATAAGTTGGATCATGTCACCAAGAAGCTAGAGCTACTAGTAAGCACCATCAACTCTTGCCAGTCAGTGACTCCACCATTCGAGACTACGATTGAGAAGAAGGATGAATCATCACTGCAGCAACAACCTCAGCCCAATCAACAACAGCCGGCATTTCAGCACGTGTACTGCATTCAGGCACCCGAGAAGGCACCGTTACAAAAAAATTAGGCCGTCTACCAACCAGAACCCAGTCCTTTTACCATTCATTCTCCTCTCCACCACCTCTCATTCTAGAGGTAAATGGAATTTGGTTTAATGATGCGCAGGTTTCCTATCCAGGCGGACCTCGGCAGGGCCAACCTATAAATTCTCATCCATACCCTAAGCATCAAGGAGGGTGTTTTGTCTATGGTCAACATTAGCCTCACCACAAGCAGTCTTGGCTATATTAACAGGGTTGGAGACAAAATCAGTATCAACAACTATAGTACCGATCATACCAACAGTAAGTGGTTTTGCCATATGAGCACCCTCCTCCTCATTATCAACAATATCAGCTTCCTCCTCCTCAATATCATAAGAGCAATGACCATCACTCTCTGCATATTTATTAGTCTCAGTATGTTCATCATGCTGAACCATCCAAGGTAATTCCCCCGTGAACCAATTGCCATAAATACTTCGATCCTATAACATGTCAACACTAACCCCAATAACTTCAACAAAAAGGAGAAGGTAGTGTGTGAAGTCTCATCCAGTCCTATAGAGTCAGACAACCCTAATATTGTTTTATCTAATGTTGTTACTCTCAGGAGCGGTAAGATTTGACCACCATATGCCATCGTTAGGGGAAAGAATAAAGCATCATCTAGTGAATCAACCATCTTCTGCATTAATCATGCCAACCACAAGATCAGATGAGGAAGAAGAACATAGAGGTGTCGCACTAGCTACAATCGACCACCATCACTAGCAAAAAGACCAAAAAATCAACAAAAGGAAAAAGATAAAACAGAATAACAACAAAGGTGGAGCTGAGACAACCAATGAGACATCAGCATTAGCAGTTAATCCTGTCCTGGTTGACAAATCTAAATTTCCAGCTTTTCTTCCTGTGTCACATACCATTTGGATGACGACTTACCTTCTTCTAGCTAGTCATTTGTAAATGATGATTTAGATGTACATAAGAACAATGCTTTTGGTTCTATGAATGTTCCTTTCCTTGATTCTATTAAAAAACCCAAAAAATAAAAAATGAAAAGTGGATTGTTTGATCCACAAATTGTGCAGATTATTCAGAACCTAGTTTTGGAAGTACACTTAGTGAAATTCATGGAATACAAACCTGCAATTAAGAAAGGATTGAACGAGGCGTGTACAGAAAAGCGTCAGCCCCACAAGAACCAATGCTATAGAGTTGAGAAGCATGTCTTGACCATAGCTACATTCAATTCCATCAACATCCTCCCAAAGAAAAAGCCTGATAAAGGAGCACTTTTGATCAGTTGCGAAATTCGGATCAAATATTTAAGCGAACTCTTCTTGATAATGGCTCTTCAATCAACCTCAAACCACCTCATTTCTTAGGAATTTAGGCCAAGATCACTCAATCAGACATGCATGATCCATCACTTTGTTGATAAATCCATTAAGGGACCCGGAGGTTTGTTGGAGGATGTTATTGTGACGGTACAGGATATGTACTTCTCAGTGGACTTTGTTGCCCTAGATATGGACTTGCCTACCCCATTGTGCCAGACACTTATTATCCTTGGGGAGTCATTCCTTCAAACAGCCGAACGGGTACTTGACTATGGGTATGGGAAGATCACATTCAGATCATGCAGTGATAAAGTCATCAGTTATATGTTCAATGAGATGAAAGTTGTGTCTGATGAAAGCCCAGTAGAGCCGCATGTAGTAGACTGGGACATTGTTGAAGAAATCAAGAATATTGACTTATCTTTAAATGACACATGGACCTAGGAAATCCAATCTCTTAAGGAGGACCTAGAAAGCACAATTGATACATGCTCCGATATCAACTGAGAGGCCAATTCCATGTCACTTATTCATCCTTTTGATTCAGAAGAGTCATGGTAGTTCTAATATGATGATTTGTTCGAAACATTGTCAGTTGAACCACGAGTAACCGAGGTGAGAGACACCTCCAAAATCATGGCAGACCAAGCACCTACCAACATTGTTTCTGAAGTGTCTGAGAAGAAAGTTCGATAAGAACCTGAATTAAAGCAGCTTCCGATAGGCCTCTAGTATGCCTTCCTTGCGGCCTAAAAAAAGATGTATCCAATCATCATCAACAACATACTAACCTTGGATAAGGAAACTTGATTTCTCTAGGTTCTAAATAAAAAATGCAATGCACTTTGTTGGTGTCATACCTCCATAGGATCAATCTTACCTTGTGTTCAGACAACATTTATTTGAAATAGTATGCCAAGCTATCTCGAGAATTTCAAAGAAGACCGAACCACGATTTGTTGGACGTTATCATGAAAGATATCATGAAATGGTGTGACACATGGTTCATTTATTCCATCTTTGACTACAAACGGGTGAGTCTTGTGCATGTAGTTTTGAAGAAATCAACGACCATCGTGATCACCAATGAAAAAGGAGAGGATATTTCTACTTGGTACCATCTCATTGTGTGTATGTGTGCACTATCGTCGCCTAAATGTCGCAATGAAGAAGGATCACTTCCCCTTGCCATTTATTAATCAAGTATTAGAAAGATTGGCTGATAAGGCGCTCTTCTGTTTTCTTTATGGGTACTCCGGGTACAACCAAGTGGCAATCGCCCTAGAAGACCACCTTCACTTGCTAGTTTGATACTTATGCTTTCACGAGAATACCCTTTGGTATGTACAATGCACCTTCCACATTCTACAGGAGCATGCTTGCAGTTTACACCGTTATGGTTAGCAATTTTCTCAAGGTGTTTATGAACAACTTCTCGGTCTATGGTGACAGCTTTGATTCTTATATTGAGTATCCAGACCGTGTGCTTCAGAAATGTCGTGAAGTAAATCTTATGCTATCATTGGAAAAAAGTCACTTCATGGTCACCAAGGCAATTGTGTTGGGTCATGTTGTTTCCAAGAATGACATGGAAGTAGACCTAAAAAAGGTGGATGTTATTGCTAATCCTGAGCCACCTTAAAATATCAAGGGTGCGAGTTCATACCTGTGGCATGTTGGCTTTTACAGACGATTCATTAAGGATTTCAGTGGCATTGCTTCACCTCTCATTCAGCTACTATGCAAGGAGACCGAGTATAATGTTTATCAATAGGTTCGCTAGTCATTCAATCAATTAAAAGAGCTACTGACTTAGGCTCCCATCATGCAGCTACTTGATTGGTCTCTCCCCTTTTAGATCATGACGGATGCCTAAGACTTCTTAGTTGGGGTTGTCCAGGGACAAAAAAGAGAAAAGTTGCCTAATGTCATTTATGAGAGCAAAACATTAGATGAAGCTCAAAGAAACTTTATTGTTACAGAGAAAGAAATGCTGGTTGTGGTTTTCACCCTTTAGAAGTATAGAGCCTATCTTCTTGGATCTAAAGTCACAATTAATACTGGCCACTCTACTATCCAGTATCTACAATAGAAGAAGGATGCGAAGCCCAGATTGATTAGATGGATCCTTCTCCTTTGGGAGTTTGACAAAGAAATCAATGATAAACCTGGAGTTCATAATGTGGTAGTAGATCACCTCTCCAGAACTTAAAGTCAAGTGCTTTCTCTAAGCAATACACTCATCACAAAAACCTTTCATGATGAGTCGATTCTAGTCATGGCGTCTCTCCCTTGATATGTCAACATTGTGAACTACCCTGCCTCTGGTGTAGTCCCACAAGATTGGACGAAGACCAAGAAGGACAAGTTCTTGTCCAAGATTTTTTTCTACCAATGGGACACCGTGTTCTTATTCAAGGAAGGAGCAGACAATATTTGGCATTAGTGTATCCCTCAGGAGGAGCACAATTATCTCCTCGAGCATTGCCATTCGCTCGAATTTGGTGGATACCACTTTGGAGATTGAACGACAACAAAAGTCTTGTATTATGCCCTTTGGTGGACCAAACTATTCAAGGATGCCACCACATATGTCAAGGGATGCTACGATTGTCAGAAAATGGGAGAAACCCATAAAGACTTGATGCCCTTGAAGTTCATTCAGATTTAGGATGTATTCGATGTTTGTGGCATTTATTTCATGGGGCCCTTTCCTAAAAATCAAGGATATGAATACATCCTCCTTGCCTTGATTATGTGATTCATTGGAAAGATGTTATTTCCGTCTGATTAATTGATAGTCGTATAGATTGTCAATCTGAAAGAGAACATCATCTCACGGTTTGGTATATCGAAGATCTTGATATCAGATGGGGTAGTCATTTCATAAAAAGAGTGGTCAACAAATTAATGATGAAGTATGGTATCGAGCACTGAGTCGCATCTCCTTATCATCTTCCGACCAATGGCTTGGTCGAGCTATCAAATAGAGAAATCAAGACCATCCAACAGAAACTTGTAAGGATGGATAGGAAGAACTGGTCCCAACTCTTGGACTATATCCTCTGGACACACACAACCGTTTACAAGTCACCCTAGGGCATGCCACCCTACGTCTCATGTATGGAAAGACTTGTCATTTGCTGGTGGAGTTGCCTATAAGTCATTACGGGTAGTGAATATTTGTAATCTTAACACACACAAAGTGGTAAAAAAAGAAAAGTGGATCTAAACAAGCTCCTGGAATAATGAGACTATACGTATGATAATACCTTGATGTATAAGGAGAAGGTTAAATGATAGCATGATCGGTACATCAAATGAAGGACCTACCAGAGTGGGCATAAAGTGTCGCTATTCGACGCCAAGTTGAAGATATTACCCGGCAAATTAAAGAGTAAATAGAGAGTGCCAATCATAGTAAGAGAAGTGTAAGACAATAGAAGCATCTTGATATCATAGTTATTAGCTGATGCACAACTATTTGTCGTCAGCAGTTAGTTGTTGAAGCATTATATGGAGCATGATACATTCTAGGATGTTATAAACTCGGTTCAAGTGGTGATTAGTGAAGAAGCCTCCGCTGCCTCAGCATCATCAAAAGATTCAGATAATGCTCCTCTAAAACTCTAGTTTCTTCTTTTCTTTTGT
The DNA here is from genome assembly GCA_037367405.1 of Ottelia alismoides. Lineage (NCBI taxonomy): Eukaryota > Viridiplantae > Streptophyta > Magnoliopsida > Alismatales > Hydrocharitaceae > Ottelia > Ottelia alismoides. Next base: position 396,778 of record JAZKJV010004863.1, read on the forward strand.
TATATTGATTTTTCCTCTTCCTTTCTTTTTTTCATATATTTCATTCATCATTGTTATACTTGGGATATACTTCATCCTAAGTATAGGTGGGATGAGTGAGTCCAACTATTCATTGTTTGATCCCTCGCATGTCTCCTCTCCTGTTCATTCTTATGTCTATACTTAGTTGAGATATGTTCATTCCCACCCTCGACCCTCATTATGACTGTTCATATCTTACCCTAAGTATAGGGAGAGACATACTGAGTTTAGATATATTCATTCCCACCCTCGACCCTCCCTATATGTCGTATACAATCTGTTATACTTAAGACTAACTTATCCTAAGTATGTGAGGGGATGGTTGACTTTTCATTCATTCATTCCTTATTCTTCAATCGATGTAGTATAGGCTTTTCTATACTCAACACTAGTTATGTCTTATCTTTTCTCTCTGATATAAGAGAATGTAGCTTAAGCTAAGTATATGGGGGTCGTACATACATTGTATATACTTTAATCGTAATTCATACTTTCGTATTTTTAATAAGTAGGGCTAAAATATAATTAATTAATTGTAGTAAACACACTTATATAAGATTCATTGAAATTCTATATATATACAGATTAATAAATCGGATTAAAAATGTTTTGCAAAATATTTGAAGAATGGTTTGAAAATGCTTTAAAAGTCTTTTAAAAACTATTTTGTAAAATATTTTCATTTTTTTTAAAACTACTTTTTTGTAACATTTTCTTTCTTTTGTCTAAATAAAATGTTTTGAAAACATATTTGCAAATGGTTTGGAAAATGATTACAAAAATAGTATGAAAAATCTATACATACTATTTGAAATAACTTTACAAAATGATTTTCAAAATTTGTAAATGTTTGTAAAAGTTATTTGTCAAATTATTTTGAGAATTATGTACATGATTTAGGCAAATAAAGATCCTTTACAAACCCTATATACACAAACATGTAAATCCTTAAATCTAAAATTCTTGTAAATAATAAGACACACACCTGTTTAAATATCTACACAAGGTTATTTGCTAATACTCTTTTATTTCCAAAAAATCACAAAAAATTTTGAAAAATTAAAAAGCCATAAAAATTTGCAAAAAAAATTTAAAAACTTGCTTAAAATTTTGCAAAACTTTTCAATAATCCATAAGAATCAAAATCACAAAATTGCATAATAAAAATATTTTCTGCATTGTACATGGCATATGCATTCTTCTGATTTATAATAATAGTAATTATACAAGTCTAAGTGAGATTTCAGAGATTGAATCTTTATCGGGGCTTAATCCACTTAATCACAGGGACCTATAGGAACTAGAATTGAAGCAATTCAGGTCTAGTAGACTTAATTCTTTGATACTACGAGACTTAGTTCAATGTAATCTTGACATTCTTAGCAGAATATTTAGGAAGACGCATATGACTCTTGTCGATAGTGACCTAGCGTACACGCTTGCATCGTACATTTTTCTCATCTCACTTGAAGTGGTAGAGGGCTAGATTTGCCGATATGAGACACAAGCTAGTGGAAACATTAGAAGTCACATATCTATGGCTATTGTAGCCCATCCTGATCCAATATCCATGAGGTCCAATGACAAAACATTGTGGATTGTAATAATGCTCTAAAATAGGGATGGTCTACTGGCTCAAGAGGAAAATATCCTTATGTAAATGCTGTTGTATATAATATTTAGAAAAATGCAAAATCAAAAACTCCAAAAAGAAAAGATGGGCAAAAGTCAAGAAAAAACAATTCTTGTTAGAGTATGTATATATTTATATCGATAAGCAAGTTGAGCCTCAGAGTCAAATATCCATGTAATCCTGCAGCCGGATGACTTGTCTACTCTGGTCAAGTATCATAGGATAGGTAGGTACACTGGCTATTGTCCATTCTCTTCTTCACCTCCTCTTCTTGAGATGGTTGTACTTGAACTTAGAAGGCGATGCCCCTCTTCTTGAGGAAAGAGTTGCTGGATTGGGGAATTAGGGTCACCATGTTGGAGAAGACTGACTTCTACTGCTTCAGCCAAGAGGAAATACATATCACACACTATACAATATAGACTCATAGTCATAAGGGACTATGTAACATTGACTTGTTCTGACCTACCTTTTGAGTAGATTTGGGCAGAGTCTTGTGGGTCTTAGAGGTTGATGCATTTCAAGTCTGGTTCTCGATAAGGTTCTGACCAAAATTAAAATCGAAAGGTGTGACAAAAGCTCAAAACTTTGATTTTGTGAAAACTAGTTTGAAAGTTAAAATCATTCCAAATTATTTCTTTTTCTTTTCTTTATTTTATTTTCTTTTCTACATTATAGGCATAAGTGTTACCTAGGGGCTTGGATAGGCAAGTATAAGGGATTGACGATTCACCATTTTATCACCTTTATTCTTTCATTTCTGGCCATTAATCCCTAGATAAATGCATGTAAATAACATTGTTTTGCATAAAATAGCATCCCTTGATTATATTGTATTTATTCTATGAAATACTATAATAAATGACAAATAAAAGAATAAAAGAAGAAAAGAAAAAGAAATAAAATTCCAAAGGTATTTTAGGACACTAAACCCAGAGACATAGGCATCTTAATAATTAGGTCGACAAGGAACAAAGTAGGGGGAGATAAGGGTTAATGAACACAATTAAACCCCTTATTTTTAGTATTCAATAATTCTTTTTCGGGACCTATTTCATTATTTATTATTTATTTATCAAATAAATATACTTTGTACATGAAAGTTGTATATAAAAATACAATGAAAAAGGCAAATTTTTATTCATATAAAAATATTTCCTATTGTACATGTTACACTCAAAAGAAAAATCCAAAACCCAAACTTCCCAGACCTGTATCTTCTCCATATGAACTCAAAATTCATTAAGATTACTTTAATTGTGTATAGCTTTTCTTAGGTATTTAATGAAGATGGTTTGATTTTAATTGGAGTTAAGATGCAAAAGATAGGTTTTGGATCTCTATTGTACAATATACCTGAATAAAATATTCATTTTATTTATTATTTTATACTTTCATTATTTTATATTTTTACTATTTGTAAATATTAGATACATTTCTTATACATAATTGTAATAAAATAAAACCGTTAATAATACACTAAAGTAAATAAATGTATACAAATACATAGATGAATTAGCTATACATATACATATATAATAAATATACATTTTTAACATAGTGTACATACAACTTTAGAAAAATAAAATAAAAATATATTCATTTGCATATAATTAATATATAAATATGTGAATTATTATATAAAATGAGAAATCTAAAATGCAAAATAAAAATAAAATATACAATTTATTAGTCAATATACATATAAATATACATGCAATTATTACCATTCAATAAATTAATTTGTAAAAATAAAAAAATCAAAATAAAATACAATGAATAATAAGAAATATACTTTATGTTTTAACCTAAAAATAATTAAATCATTTACTATTTTTTATTGAATTAATAAGGAATTTTATGGGTGAATTTTTCTGGTTGGTTCACGTGGACCAACCAGACAGCTCGCTTACTTGACCTGGATCAGCTCTTCAACCATGGACACCTACCCCTGTTAGGATGAGAAGACCCTTGTCTTCTTCCCCATTTCTCAAGTGCCCAATTGCTCCTATCGATCAGATCATTCACTCAAATCAAATACAGGTTATCTCAAATACACACTTAAGATTTGGATCCTTTATACATAGCTTATATTCATCTCAAACCCTAGGTCAGTAAGCCTCCCCTATTTTGTCTATAAATAAAACCTAACTCCTTCTTCCTCAAATTGATCCCTTTATTAGCCCTGTAACCCCAACCCTATGTGCTAGCATGTTTCCTTGTGACAACGGTAGTTCCCCTGAGGTGTCAGTGAGGACAAAGGAGGAGGAGAGGTAGTCTACTACTGTTGAAGCTTTGCTGCTCCGAGAAGGTCCATGCTCCCTAGAATACCCATGTGTAAGCTATTCTTTTTAGTATTTTAGCTTACTTTTTCATTCCTTAGTGTAATCGTAGCTTGGGTTTCTTTAATCGCATTCTAGTTTAGCTTAGATTCTAATATTTCTGATCGTCGACGCTCCCTGTTCCCGCCATATTTCACCACCCTCCAGACTATTATGACCCTCCATTCTTTGATCATCTTGCTCCCTATCATCTTATGCATTAAATCCACCACTCAAATTCAAACCCTTCTTGGATCCGTGAATCGAAGCTCCTCCTCTACCTTTTACCAAAGCTCCATTATGCACACCCATATCGATGCGTAGCAACTTCAAATTGGATCGAGGTGCATCGCCTCTAGCCTTGGAGTCTTCTCATGTCGGTAAGTGACACAAAAGACCTGAAGAGGGTCAATTCCACAAAAAGGAGGTTCCCAGGTGCCCCGAACTTTAGCGAGATCCAGGCCTCTCCCTAGCAAGGTCCCAACTTTCTTGATGGTGCCAACTGCTGCAGAGTGATTCTAATAAGCTCGGGAGATGAACAATGAAGCCTCAAGTGGCCGGAGCAAGGAGATCTACACGATCGAAACATGGACAGGGAACTGACCTTCCTTATTTATGACCCAAAAATAATCATCGGTTGTGTGTTCCACACAAGGCTGGAGCACAATTGTTGAGGTGGCCGACGAAGACCTTGGTTCGATCAACAATTAACCCACAACAAAGAATAAAACAATTAATATAAGAAATGTGTAGTTAAAATTAATTATAACTCTACAACAAATGTGTATAGGTGCAAGCATGTGTAGAGGTCGAACACAAGGAGCGAACGGTAGGAAGCAAAAATGATGCTAAAAAATTTGTCCTTTATCTCTTTCCCATTTTTATTGTTTTTTGTGTGTTTTTCATTATATTTTTTTAATTTATTTTTGTTTTATTTTTTTATTTTGTTTTTACCTTTCTATTTATATATTTTATATTTTATTTTTTAAATTTTTTTATTTCTTTTTCTTTTATGTTTATAAGATAACATATACAAGGATTTATATATAGAGTATAAAATAATATACATACTAATAAATATAGGTAAATTACAAAAAATATATTTTTTTGGATTTTTCTTATTTTTATAATGTTTTTATAATTTTCTAGAACTTTTGCTAATTTTTATGTATTTTAAAAGTCAAAAATATCCCAAATTTGGAATTAAGTAAATATGCCAAAATTGAATTGGATTTTAAAAATAGTAAATATGTCCCAAAATTATCCAAATCAAACTTAATACATAAATATTGATATAAATAAAATTATAAAATAATAAAACATGATTTGGATTTTTAAATGATTTTTTAAATTTTTATGAAATGTTTGGGATTTTTCGATTTTTAGGCTTTTTCTTTTTCCATTTTTGTGATTTTTTAACTGTAGATAAAATAGGATAAAATAGACCTCATATACATGTTTTGGAATTTTTAGACACATTTTTATATTTTTTGGCATTTTTATAGGAGCACGTTAACTATTTTCAAAAATTAGATCAAATACATAAAAAATATATGTCCGAGTGGGGTAATTTTTCTATAAAAATAAATTCTAGTGGCTACAGGGCAAATATGACTGAATAGAACAACATTGATTTAATTTTGTTATAGTATTTCGTTATTATAAAAATCATTAGGGGCTTCCCTACAATTTCGCCACTTAGCATTGGATGGCATGTGAGGTGACATGGAATGGATCCAAATGTAATAATAAATAAATACAGGGGCTCAGGTTAAAATTCCCAATTTATCTAAAATCTAATTTTAATTTACATGATTAAACAATTAAATATAGAAATTTGGGGCAAAGATGTGCAATATACCCCATAAACGGACCAACTTGGAGGAGGAATGGAGCTCTAGGTGCCTACTGTGTGGTCTAAATTGACCCAGAGGGATCCCTTTGGTGCACCAGACCTAGCAGTAAGATTGCATGTAAAAGAATGATGGGGCTGGGACCTTAATTGGTGGAGATGAAAGAAAGGTGGAGTGGGGCGAAGGTGCTCCGGCGGCAGGAGGGTTGGAGCACCCAACTCCAAATCTACAAGTGATCTCAATGGGCGAAGCATGACAAGGCATAGAGAATCGATTGGGAAAGAGGATGGTGACAGTGGTGGGTGAATCCGCTCCGATGAACTGTGGGGACAATTTTATAACTAATATACGTAACTCAAATCGCAAGATAGAAGCATACATTAAATCTACAGGCAAAACTAAGATAATAAAACTAAACGTGATGCTCGTACCTGGCCTGATGGCCAAGGAGCAGAGACCGCCGGTGATGGTGGCAAGGGTGCACCTCCGCCCGCCTTTGACCGCCACAAACCTGAGGGGTTCTCCCTCATAAGAAGGAAGCTCACTTTGGTCGAGGCTACGGGGTTCAATGGGTGGAAGATGATAGAAAAATCCATGGAGGACAAATGTGGTTATTTATCTACATGAGGTGGCACCCTTATTGACTGGAGCAATGCGATGAATTGGACGTATGTACAATGGGTCTGAAGCTTGGGTGTGGATCTTATAAGATTAACGAACAAATCTCATGGAGAGATCGATGAAGATAGATGGATGGAGCACGCGGGAAAAATGCATGAAATTACGGGAGAATATAGGTCGTCAAGTCAGACGTACTGGAGGGAAAGTTTATTGGAAGTCAACAGTCTTGGCTACGTGATTGGTTCACGTCAGCCCACTTAGAGACAAAACAACATGTTTATAAAAAAAATATTTATTTAAAATAGAATTTGATTTTATTAATTTTTTATTATAAAATAACAAATGTTTATTATTTAATTTAGTATTTTATTATGATTTTTATTTATTTGATGTAATTTATTATTAGTTAATTTTTAAGGGGTAATTGTAGGTATATTTACCTGTATTTTGATTAATTTATTTTTGTGTATATTTTAATTATTATTTTATTTATTATTTTATAAATTTATAACTTAATTTTATGTCATAAATACTTTTTTATTTTATTTTTATGATATTCTTTGTTTACTTAAATAATATGTATGTATAATATGCACGTACACTTATAGGTATTTCATTTATATTTTATATACATCATTTTATTTTAATGTATTTTATGAGGTTTTATTTTAGGTTAATATTTTTGATAAAATTACAATAATATTTAAAAACTTATAAAAATATAAGAGGATAAATAATGAAAGAATAATTTTCATTTTTATTTATATACGTGTATTATTATAGGTATTTTGCCTATGTATTCATATTGGCTTATTTAATTTCATGTTTTCTTTTTGATTTCATTTTTGTTTTACTATGTGCATAATTTATAAATAATATTTACACAATTATAAAAATATGAATTTGTAAAAATAATAAGGCATGAATAAATTGAATATTTTATTAAGGTACAATGTATAATGAGGGTCAAAAATCTAACTTTCAAGTCGTGACTCCAAACAAATGAAGCCACCTTTATTACTCATGAAAAGTTATATACAATTGGCATGATTTTTATATATTTCGAGTTTTAATTTGAAAGATATGGGTTTGTGAATTTGGTATTTTGGCTTTTTATTCTGTATATAAAATGAACATCGTATATTATTTTTGTACAAACTCAATTTTATATTTTTATTCACATTATTATGTACAACTTTCATGTAAAAGTTTATCTATTTGATGAATAAATAATAAAGAATAAAATAGGTATCAAAAATGAATAAATAATGAATAAAAGAATGGAGTTTTTATTGTATTTTTGGACCTTATCTCCCCCTACTTTGTTCCTTATCGATCAACTCAATTCTAGACTTTGTCTCGGGGTTTGGGGTCATAGAATATCTTCGATATTTTATTATTTTTCTTTTGTTCACTTTATTATGTAATTTTGTCATTAAAAACTATATTATCTACACAATAAATGCAATAAATCCCGAAAGCTTTTTTGTACAAATTGATGCTTTTTACATGCATTAGCTAGGACTTTTAAGGCCAAAATGATAGAATAAAGATGATGAAATGGAGATTCATCACCCCCCTATGCTTGCATTTGCTAGTCCCTAGCAAACACATGTAATGAGTACAAAAAGAATAAAGAAGAAAAGAAAAAGAAAGAATCAATTGAATTGATTTTAACTATTGAACTTGTCTTTACAAAATCAAAGTTTGGAGCTCAGGATAGACCTTGATGTTAGAATGTGTATGGAACTTGGTCGGGAACCAAATTCAAAACATAACAGCCTTCGAGAGTCACAGAATTCGGTTCAAACCACCTCATTAGCCAGATATGAACTAGCCTACATCATACCCAAACCCTTATGACTTTGAAGCTGACTTGTACATTGTATGTGATAGTGTCTCTCCCCAATTGAAATGATAAAGGAACTGACTTCCCCAGAATGACAACCCAATGATTCTCCAATCCAACACTCTATCCTTGAGAAGTGGTGTATTCCCTACTAAGTTCAAGTGGCATCCGACTCAAGAGGAGGAGATGAAGAAAAGAATGGACGGTAGCCAATATTGCTACCTATCCTAGGATGCATGACCAATGTAGTCAAGTAATCCATCTACATGATCACATTATTTAACTTTGATGCTAAAGCTTGCTTATTGACTATACAACATTTATACATACTCCGGCTTCATTATATTTTCAATCAGGCCTGTCCACATTTTTGGAGTTTTTCTTTTTTTTTCTTTTTTTGAAATACTATTTACAACAGCATTTACATAAGGAGTTTTTCCTCTTGATCCAAAAGACTATCCCTAATTTGAAGCATTATTGCAACCCATATTCTCTTGTCATTAGACTTCATGGCAACTGGACCAGGTTGGGGTGCACTTCCCTCCTTAGATGAGGATAAATTTTTCCACCCGTGTGCATCTCAGACTGGTAAATCCAATACCCTCACCACTTCAATGAGTTGAGACAAGTGAAAGGTGCAAGTGTCCAAGTTTGGTCACAGCCGACAAGAGTCATGCGTGTGTCTTGAAAAGTTCTAGTTAGTCAGTTGAAGTGACGAACCTAGCCTTGAGTCTCAAATAAGTACCATTGGACCTGAAGTACCTTAATCCTAGTTCCCATAAGGTTCCAGAGCAGTTAGGTGTAGTAAGGTTCAACCAAGATCCAATCCTCGACTTTATTGGACTAGTTCAATCATCAAGCTCAATTAGAAAGAATTTGAATGCTATGCAAATGTTATGTACACTGATACAAAGATTGATGCAAATTATTTTATAAAAAGACTTTGAAAATAAAAAGAATTTTGCACACAAAACATATAAAATATGTACAACTATCTACAATGATAAAGAATTTACAAGTTTTAAAGAAAGAATGTTGTTTAGTTTTTATATGTGTATATATATAATTGGTGATGAATTTTTATGGATATGTATATATATATAGTGGAAAGGGAGCTTGATTTGTGAAGTGGTAACTTACCTACTTCACATCCATTATTAGCAAATTTTTATTTTTTTTAAATACCAACGTGGATTTTCATAACTACATCCCTCTAATATGTCTTTAAAATTTCATCAGAAATAGAGACTCTTACGACCTCCATCCAAATAGTCATTTTTTAACGGTCACAGATTTGCTGTATTTTACCTATTCTGGATGGAGGCTATAGAATTCTCTGTTTCTGATGAAATTTGAATTACGTATTATAGTGATATAGTTATAAAAATCCACGATTATATTTTTTTAAAAAAATTAGATGTTTGCTAAAAGTGGATGTGAAGTAGGTAAGGATACCTACTTCACAAAGTAGGCTCCCTTTCCTCTCACACACACATATAATTTAATGATGCATTTATTCCTCAAATTTATTTGAAAACAATATTGATAACTATAGTACACAATAACTTTTGCAAATATCTACAAACATTTGAAAGTCATTTCGCAAAGATTTTTCAAACAATATATATAGACTTTTCGCAATATCTTTACAACCATTTTCCAAATCATTTGCAAATAGGTTTTCAAAATCTTTTATTTCACACATGAAAATATTTTTTACAAATCAAAACTTTTTCCAAAGGTTGCAAACATCACAAAATAAATTTCCATAGGGGTCAAACCATTTTTCAAATTATCCGAATAAAATATTTTAAACCTGATTTATTAATCATTATATACAAAGAGAATTTGAGGAACAAAAATGCATTTTATTAATTTAATGATTTGTATATGTAAATATAGTATTTTTAGCCATATTTTTTATTAATTATATGAAAGTATGAGTTACAGTTTAAAGTATATAAAGAGTATATACGACCCCCCTATACTTAGCATGAGCTATGTCCTCATAGATCGAAAAGAAAAAGAGAAGACATAACTCGTGTTGAATATAGAAAAACCTACACTACAATGAGTAAACAAAGGAAAGAATGAAGAGATAAATGAATCAGAAGTTGATTGTCCCCCTGATGAATCTGTGATTCATCACTCTAAAAGTCGAAAATAGAGCTTTGTTCCCGAGTAATTAGACACATATTTCCACTTATATTGCATAATTACCATTCATACATGCAAGCATAATATCTTCATTTTAGCATTCATATTTGCATTAAATAAGAAGCAAATTTCACTTGTAAATATTCACCTGTGTATTAACTAAAATACCCTATTTGTATATATTTTATACTAACTCCAAATACAATAAAATCAACTCCATAGTGTATATATTACTAACACAAATTAAAGAAAAATCTCAAAAAAATACTAACTTACAAAATTGACCAATAAACCCCCAATCCAAGTTTGAAATCATGGACCTTAAAATGCGCATATCTCTCTCATACAGTGTCTGATTGAGGTCTACTCACTTTTAAAGTAATATACTTTCAGAGACCTTCGAAACAAGACCAATTTCATTAAAATCGGAGCTCGTATGCAAAACTTTGGTTTTGAGCCCTTTTTGTATATTGTACATATTGACCATTTTGCTCTTGTATTTTATCATTTTTACATTTTTCATTATTTAAAATCCAAAAAAAATAGACTAAGTTGTAAATATTCTTCTTATATTTTTTATAGTTTTATTTTGATTTTTCTCTTATTGAAAAATGACAAAAAATCACAAAAGAAAAAATGCGGTATTTTATATCTATAAGGTACCGCCCAAAAATACATTTTTGTACAGATGATCTCGTTCGATTTTCGGCCCTTCACAAAAGTTGTAGATCTCGTCAAGATGAGCAACATTCGTGTTGATCACTTTTTGATCTAACTGCTTCTATTATTTCTTTTTGATTTTTGTTTACATTTAGATGTGAATTCTTCTCGGAGCGACATGTGGCTCCTCCGGAAGCCGCCACATGTCAACTCCATAGATTTTGCACTTAATTAAAAAATGCCACATGGCCGCATCCGAGCGTGCCAAGTGGCACCATCTCCTCCTCTCTACCCATTCCTTTCCACTCTCCCTTAACTTAAGGGAGAGGCCACCCTTCGACACCTCTCATCCCATTTCATAATCTGGGCAAGTTTCATAATTTTTGGAATCAATTTGACCATCTTTCTGAATTAACATTTAATTTGGCCTGATTTTGCACGTGTATTGCATAAAAAAACCGAAAAGGACTCTACCAAGTAAAAAAATTGCCGCTCGAGATTAACTTGAATTTAACTGAAAGTTGTTTTTTATTAGCCCTCTCGTATGCGACTGCAACGAACACTTTAGATTAATTTGGACATTAATTTGCCTGAATTAACAAGGGTGCGGGGGCGGTCATCAAAATAGCGTCGTTGCTGATAGGTGCGCTGCTGCTGCTTGTACTGCTGAGGGTGGTACCCTTGTTCTGGCCTGGACTGAAAGCGCGGTGCGGGAATGAGTCTGGTTTCTTGGTATGCTGGGGATGGGCGGTGAGGCTGACCCTTCCCCATTTCGGCCTGCCTGACAATCGGGTCACGGCTATACCAAAGCCTGTTGATCTCGTACACTTGCGGAGGCTCCTCGTATCTCGTCTCCACTTGTGGGGGTGCATGCTGGTCCTGCTGGGTGTAAGTCTGATCCCAGCTACTCTGAGGCCCCGTTGCATGTTCCTGTACAAGGTGGACTCGATGTACATGTACATGTGGTGCAGAAGGGGCAGGTAGCTTTATCTTAGCTACCTTCTCAGAAAGTTCCTCCACTTGCTTCGGTAGACGCGGAAGAGACTCAAGTTCCGCGACTCTCTTGTGGATCTTCTCGACCATGGTTAGCTTGTCAGCAATCATCCCCATGCTGGGAATGAGGTCCTCGGTCAGATCTGCTACAGTCCTTCGGGTTGTCTCATTGGATAGGATTGAGGGAGACAACGCAAAGGCCCTTGTGGCCTGCGACCTGCCGGTCTCCACCATCTGCTCTAGGATCTTCCATACAGCATTCTCATTTTTGTTCATATAGCTTCCTCCACAGACGGCACTTACTAATCCCTGCATCTCCGGGGTTAGACCACAGAACAAGGTCTGGACTAAGATCACCTTAGAAATGCCATGGCAGGTGCATTTCTGTACTAAGTCAATGAACCTATCCCAGGCATCATGGAAAGGTTCACTGGGTCCTTGGGAGAAGCTGGCGATCTTCGTTCTCATTTGTTTAGTTCTACTGAGGGGGTAGAACTTTTTCAAAAAGAGGTCCTTGAACTGCATCCAGGTAGTACATATCACCCCAAGGTTTTTCAGCCAATGTGCTACCTTATCTCCTAAGGCAGATGGGGTGCCCTTCAATCTAATGTAATCTTGGCCAACATTGGGATGGCTAAGATTGTTGCAAACTAGGTCGAAGTCTTGAAGGAAAGTGTACGGTTCTTCGTTGATATTCCCATTGAACTTCGGTAGCAAGCTAAGGAAATGGGGCTTCAGTTCAAATGGTTCGGCAGGAACCGCTGGTGCCAACCAATTCTGTATCTCGTTTTCCGTCGGGTTGTAGGCATCAACCATTGGTCAGTCAATACCTCTTGTTGTAATGATCTGTCCCATTCTAGCTGTGAGATCCGCATTCCGCTGTTCAGCGTGGGCGAGGCGAGCCAATACTTGCTGAAGTGGGTCATCTGTGTTCTCCTCATCTGGGGATTTTTTTGGTGGCATCTTGTCCTCTAGTCCTGTGAAATGAAAATGATCTAGTTTAGAGGATAAATAAGGGAAGGAATTCTTACCGAGGCGATGGTCTTCCTCGGTAAGATCAGAGGAGAGGGAAGGGTTGGTTTGAGAGTAACCACCTTGGGTGTGAGGGATCCAGAACTCAGGAGAGTCATGAGTTCTGGGTGGTCCAAGGTGCGCTTGGGCCTGTGAAGATGATTTTCGTGGGGGACTCAGAGAAAGATTGGCAAATAATGTGTCGATATTCCCCCAGTCATTCATCTTGAAGTGGCGAGAAGAAGATTGGATTTTACTCCTACCTGAAGCAAACAAGTTAATCCAAGACCCTGGGTTCACACTCAACACAGTGAAGGACTCGAAACCGAGTCCAATTTATCTTGTAAATTTTAAGTGTGATTTTTCAAGCAAGATAGCAAGGATTACGCGGCCTATAGGGAAGTCGACTCACAGCCGGATGCGTCTTCCCTGTTTATCCTGTCGCCTAAGATGCCGCCGATCCTCCCTTTCTTCGCTCCTATCCGGAGTTGGGGACTCAAAGACGTACCCCTATCTACCTGCAAGCAGGCGGAGGCTGACAAAGCTAGGCCTTGTCGCAGAGCACCGCTGGTTCGCCCCTATCTACCCGCGAACAGGTGGAGGCTACTTGGTACTTGTTAATGAGCTAAAAGTATCCAACTCGTGATATTTGCTAGGATCAGTTGGCCCGTGATATGGAAGGCGGGGATTTGTGCTCTACCTTGAGGTGTTTACACACACTCAAGTACCCTCACTCAGCCTGAAAACAAGGTCGGGGATTAGTCTCCCGCAAACAATTTTTCCAGTTTTATCAATTTTTTTGGTCAATACTGTTAGCAGTCCCTGTTTTAAGTTAAGTTCTCACTTGTTTAGTCCAACCATACAGCACGCCTAACGTCCAGTCCCAATTTCCGTTTAATTTAAGTTCGAAAACTGAGGGGGAAATCGAGAAAAACCGATGCACGAAAAACAATGATGTGTATGCTGAGTTAAGAAGACTTACAGTGATCCCTTCGCTTTTATGCAGGATGCAATACAGTATTTAAATTTTACACTATATGCAAATGCAGACGACAAAATCCGCTCCTATACAGGCAGTTCTATTAACGAGTGAAGAACATGTTTATTTGACTAGATCTGGGGTCTAGGTGCGTCTTTTAAGTGTATGTGTGGTCCTAAAAATTACAAGCACAAGCAATTCCTAGAGGGCTCAAGGAGCCGCTAGTGCAAGCCTAAGTTACAATTCAAACCACACAGCACACAGGGACACAGTTCCACTATTTATACACATGCGAGAACCCAAACGGGAACCACTGGAAATGATGTGAAAAATATGGAAATAAATGAAATTTACAAGTTCTCTCAAATCACTCAAACAAATTCGAATGCTTGTTCCTCGAAGCGTCTTCGACTCCTCGCGTTCCTCGCACAAAAATAATTTGAGGTCAGATAAAGAACGAAACAATGCAAAAATTTTAAAAGACAGAGAAATATTCACAAGAAAACCGGGGGGTTAGACTACTCGGGGATAGAAAATCAAATAATTAGAATTTCACTGCAAATTAACCTAAGCCGTGCCTCCCCAACAACAACGCCATTTTGATAACCGCTCCCTCACCCTTGTTAATTCGAGCAAATTAATGTCCAAATTAATTATTAGTTTTCGTTGCAGTCGGATACGAGACGGAATATCAAAAACCACTTTAATTAGATTCGAGTTAATTTCAAGCGGCAATTTTTTTTACTTGGTGAAGTCCAAGGTCGAACTCAGGGAGGCATCTGTCTCCTTAGGTCAAATTCTAGCAAAATCCAAGTGTGAGATTTTCGGGGAATATATTTTTGATCTTTTTCGGTTTTTTTATGCAATACACATACAAAATCAGGCCAAATTAAATGTTAATTCAGAAAGATGGTCAAATTAATTCCAAAAATTATGAAACTTGGCCAGATTATGAAATGGGATGAGAGGTGTCGAAGGGTGGCCTCTCCCTTAAGTTAAGGGAGAGTGGAAAGGAATGGGTAGAGAGGAGGAGATGGTGCCACTTGGCGTGCTCGGATGCGACCATGTGGCATTTTATTTAATTAAGTGCAAAATCTATGGAGTTGACATGTGGCGGCTTCCGGAGGAGCCACAAGTCGCTCCGAGAAGAATTCACAACTAAATGTAAACCAAAATAAAAAAGAAATAATAGAAGTGGTTAGATCAAAAAGTGATCAACATGAATGTTGCTCGTCTCGACGAGGTCTACAACTTTCATGAAGGGCCGAAAATCAAACGAGATCATCTTTACAAAAATGTATTTTTGGGCGGTACCTTATATATATATATATATATATAATACCGCATTTTATCTTTTGTGATTTTTTGTCATTTTTCAATAAGAGAAAAATCAAAATAAAACTAGAAAAAATATAAGAAGAATATTTACAACATAATCTATTTTTTTTGGATTTTTAATAATGAAAATTATAAAAATGATAAAATACAGGAGCATAATGGTCAATATGTACAATATATAAAAAGGGCTCAAAACCAAAGTTTTGCATACGATCTCCGATTTTAATGAAATTGGTCTTGTTTCAAAGGTCTCTGAAAGTATATTACTTTAAAAGTGAGTAGACCTCAATCGGACACTGTGTGAGAGAGATATGCGCATTTTAAGGTCCATGATTTCAAACTTGGATTGGGAGTTTATTGGTCAATTTTGTAAGTTAGTATTTTTTGAGATTTTTCTCTTATTAGTGTTAGTAGTATATACACTATGGAGTTAATTTTATTATATTTGGAGTTAGTATAAAATATATACAAATAGGGTATTTTAGTTAATATACAGGTGAATATTTACATGTGAAATTGGCTTCTTATTTAATGCAAATATGAATGCTAAAATGCAGATATTATGTTTGCATGTATGAATGGTAATTATGCATTATAAGTGGAAATATGCGTCTAATTACTCGGGAACAAAGCTCTATTTTTGACTTTTAGAGTGATGAATCACAGATTCATCAACCCCCTATACTTAAACCATGCTCGTCTCCGAGCAACTAAAATGAAATGCAGAGGTGAAATGAGATTGGGTTCCATACCAAGGTCATGAACAAAAGTTGAAAATGGAGCTTGACTCGACCTTTGGATTAATTGTGTGGCAGAACCTTATTGGGTCCTGAACTTAAGATCTAACAGACTTCAAGTTCCACAAGTCTTCTATTCAAGACGCCTCAATAGTCAGGTTAGAACAAATCCTCAAACACAAATTTCTGACGACTATGATTCTTACTTGTACTGTGTAAGTGTAAAATAGCTCTCCACATCAGAAATGACTCAGAACCAGCCTCCTCTAACAAGGTAACTCAAATAACCCGATCTAGCAACTCTTTCCTCGAGGAGCGGGATATTCCCTTCTATGTTGAAGTGCGACCAACTCAAGAGGAGGGGTAGAGAAAAGAATGGACGGTAGCCAGTGTAGCTACCTATCCCGGGATGCCTGACCAGTGTAGCCAAGTCATCCAGCTGCAAACTTCTTGCTAATATACATTCTCCAACATGCAATATATTTTTTTTGTTTTGTTTTTGGCCTGTCTATTTTTTTGGAGTTCTTGCATTTTCTTCTTTTTTTTGAAACTATATACAAGGAGCAGCATGTACATCAGGAGGTTTTTTTCTTGAGCCGGTAGACTATCCCTCTTTTGAAGCATTATTGCAACCCACAACATCCTGTCCTTAGACTTCAACACCACCAGACTAAGTTGAGATGCACTACCCTCCCTAGAGGAGGACGGATGTTTCCACCCGTGTGCTACTCCAAGCTAAAGGATTTTACCTCTTCATCACCTCATCAATGAAGAGCTATGTGCATAGTGCTTGTCCAAGTTAGGTCATTATCTAAAAGAATCCTGCGTATGCACAAGATATTCTACTTAGACTGATTAAGATGACATGTGAACATACACTTGCGGACTCAAAGAATTAAGTCACTTGACCTGAGAAATCTTAACTCCAATTCCTATAAGGTTCCTCTGAAATTAGGTGGATTAAGGTCAAATCAATTCTATCCTCAATATCTACTCATAACTTGGTTTAGAACCCACTAACTTTTCACTTTGCATATGCAAAATATGCAAATGAGATGTCATGCTATGAAGATGAATGAAATTGCAAGACTCTTTTTCTCTTCTTTTTAGATGCAGAGATGATATGCAAGAGTAAATAAGAAGCCTATTTTCATTTTTTTTCATTCATTTGTATACCTCCTATGTTACAACAATTTACAAGAGTTTTTTTATGTATTGTACAAGTATATACACAATTTTTTTCAATTTTTACCCACCCGTAACCCGTAATTATTGTAAAATATATACAAAAATACACAAAAGTACGAGCTATGGGTAAAGTATATATGTAATATATACACGCCCCCTATACTTAGCGTGTGCTATGTACTCAGAGCACGAAAAGCAATCCAAAAGACATAGCTCGTGCTAAAATTACAAAATGTATAGAAGTCGCTTCGCCCCCCTATACTTAGGCTCTGGCAGCCTAAGTTTAGAAGAAGATCAAAAATGGGGCGGACGAGGGTAAGAGGGGAAATGGATGATTATACACATTGCGGGAAAGGAATGAGTATGAGAACCGATGTGATCTGGAGGATGTACAGTGAACAGACTCAGGTGGCTCATCCCCCCTATACCTAGGATCTGGTCATCCTAAGTATAGTCCAAGATGGTGATCAATGATGCTGGGATGAGTTACTAGAGTCGTGGGAGGAGAAAGGACAGAGTGTACAGAAATGATGGTATATACAAATGAGTCGGTCTGAATCTTTTAAGATGTTGTTGATGGCTGGAGCCCACTGCTGCAAAGTCTTCTGCGTGACTCGAGGTGTATCTGCTGAATCTTTCTTGCGCATAAACACAATCTCCTCAACCTGGACTAACTGCTCATTGGATTCGACGAAGTGTTTCAACAGTTGTCCATTCACAAGGGATGTCGGTGCGTCATCTGCGAGATATGAGATCTTGACACATCCGCTATCATGCACCGCTCGGACAATGAATGCTCCCGTCCATTTGGATTTCAACTTGCCTTGGAAGGTTTTCAGCCTTGCATTAAACAACCATACCTTCTGTCCAGGAACAAAGGTCTTTCGTCTGATATATCTATCATGCCAACGCTTCACCTTGTCCTTGTACACCAAACTGTTGTCATATGCACGGTTTCTGAGTTCCACAAATCCTAAGTATAATAGAATGCCTTGTCCTTGTACACCAAACTGTTGTCATATGCACGGTTTCTGACTTCCACAAATCCTATGTATAATAGAATGTACACAAGGAAGGGAGGGTCAAAGGTGGGAATAAACAGATCACTTCTCGTGTTGTATCCCCCTATACTTATGTTAAGATATCCCTAAGTACAATAGAGTAAATCAAGAAGAGTGGAGATAATGGAGGGTATCAAAGAATGAAATAATCCGGGGTGCACTCACCATATACATAGACAAACCTTTTATAGAAAATCTGACAAGAAGGGGTGACACCTTTTACATAGAAAATGAGCATTGAAAACGAAGAGAAGAAAAGAGGAAAACATATGAAGATATATGAAAAGATCGTAGAGAATGTACGTGTCCCTCCACATATACTCGCCGTACTTAGGATCCCTAAGTATAAGCAAAACCAGGAGAGATGAAATGGATGGAGAAAGAACAACACGGGGTGTACCCGCTATACTTAGCACAAGGTACGTCCAAAGAATAGACACATAGATATGTTGACAAATATGGGGTACACATGACATATGGAAGAAAGAAGGAATAAAATACACAACACATATATGCAACAAGGAACAATGAAGTACAAGAGGGTATGTGGATACCGTACTCTTGTCATTGTTTCCATGTGAGAACGAGGACGTAGTTATATAGTGGAAAGACAGCCGAGTATACCATTAAGTGGTTGTTAGCTACCGGGGAAAACATATAGAAAACTAAACTAGGAACCGGTAGCATGAAGAAGATCATCATGTCATGGACTAAAAGATCGTAGCCGTTACTGTAAGATATTGAGGAATAACATGCAATGAAGAATCCTCTAGGTCAATCATGGTATTTGGAAGATATAAGAAGTGAAGAAGAGGATACTCTTACCTTAATGTGATATCTGGTGGTCATAAAGTCTGAAAGTAACAAGAACACATCGAACACCACAAGACATGGCTCAACCCAGTGAGGGTCCTCAAGGTGAGCAGAATCAGATGAGTCTAAGATCGTAGAATAGTCAGTACACTCAGCTCAGTACTCCAATAGATAGGAGACACAACCAGACAGGAGATCGAGTACGAAAACGAGAAGACTCGGCTTCATGCTCCACCAAGTAGGAGACACTAGAAGTGAAATTGACGACAAACAAAATGATGTATCCTCCCGCAGATAACCCTTAGGGAGTGGTACATACTAGTCAATGAATAATCAGACAGAACTCATCCTTGCGAGGGTCATCAAGGTAAGCGGTCTCAAAGGAGTTAGATCCATCAGACGGATCATTAGAAGCAGTCTTGGTAGGGGACAAATCGTCTACTAGCAAAAGAGATCGACAGGTCCAGAAAATGTGGCAAGATCGCACAAATAACCCTCGGGGAACATAGTGCCAACTAAGCAGGGAATAATAGGAGGAAGATGGCTCATGCTTGCAAGGACTAACAAGGAGAGAGAACTCAAAGGAGTCTATACAAATCGATCCAGAGATCCAATAGATAAGATATACAAGAATGTAGTGGGGACCGAAAAATATAACAGACGACTTGGTCCTATGCTCCACTAGGTCGGAGACACAATCAGCGAGTGAAACTGAGCATAAGGAATTAATCACATTCTGTAGTACATAGTCCTCCGAAAGTGATGCGAGCTAAGCCGTGAATAGTCAGAATAGATCCCATTCTTGCGAGGGTCGTCAAGGAGAGAAGACTCAAAGGAGTCAGTCAAACAACCTCGGTAGGAGACAGATCGACTACCCAGCAGAAGAGATCGAACGATCAAGAAAGTGTCACAGTCCCTTGCAAATTACTCTCATAGAGAACTATGAATTAGGCATGGACTACTTAGAAAAGTGACACTCATCCATGCGAAGACCGTCAATGATAGAAGACCCAAAGGAGTCCACGAAGTTAGCCTCTTGCACTGACAGAACGGGCACACAATCAGATAGGGAGGCTAAATAGTAACATCAACCGACTTGGTTCCGTGCTCCAACAGATTGGTAGCACAAGCAGTGAGTGAACCGAGCATAGAGAATTTTGCATCCTCCCATAGATAGTCCTCAGGGTGTGATACAAGCTAGGACAATCAAATCATGGGATTGTTGTCGTCAAATCTCATGTACTCAAAATCAAGCAATCAATCCTCAAGAGGGCATAAGATCAATGGAGTGATAAGAAAGACAATCTCATCAATCGTAATGCATCCCTCAAGTCACTCAAATCAGCTGAGAAGATACGAAATATAAACAGAAATCCTCTAAGTGCCACAGGTGGGTGGACGAGTTAGGAGAGTAAGGATGGATCAGTTAGGGAGATGATTGAGATCATGTGGGTTCCGATCCCCGTCACTTGAATTACAACTCAAGATAATCAATCAAACCTCTAAATCAAGACAGATGGAAAAACAAAATAGATCAATCAGTCATAACTCAGTAAATCATCAACAAATCATCATAATACAATACATTCTCAATACGGTATGCGTGATCAGAAATCCTCAAATAAGCATCACACCTAGTAATCATTCAATCATAAAAAATCCTGAATAAGCTTTATGCACCACTACGAAGTCATGTCCACCAAAAGGAGAACACCAATATCAACATACTAAAGATGTTCCTGACTTACTCCAATAATCAATGTAAGTCATAAACCTTGATGTAGGATATACTAACAAGCACAACAATCCTGGGTAGGAGAAGGGATGATACGGGGGACACGAGGATGGTGGGCGACATGAAGGTGGACATAAATAAAATTGTTGTCCAAAGAGAGGGTATCCTTCAACCGTACTAGATATGGGTGATATGGGTAAGGAGAAAAGCCGCAAACTCTGACAAAGATGATGAACATCATGACCCTATCATGACTTGATGTGAATGAGGGGATGGACATGGATAAGGGAGATAAAAGGACTCAATGATGAAAATACACACACATACGGGACTGAATATTCGAAGAATGGATGAAACGAGATGGTCTCAAAGTCACAATCAATACACAAAACAAACCCCTAGTTCACGTACTCAACACAGTGAACATGAGATGTTGGTCTTTTATCTTTTCATTTTTAGAGTTAGGTGATCAAAAAGATATACACACCGAAGACATGCTTGGGATTTTGGCACTAATCCTTAGCGTGTACGTCGGAATAAAATGCATAAACAAGGAGGGGGTTGCTCTCCCAAAAGAAATGGATCCATTATGTTTTATTCAGAGTCCAATAGAGTTAGCAGTCCGAATTTTATTTATGATATCACTTTTTTGGGTTATTTTTCAATGAACATCCTATCAATTTTCCCATTCCATTTAGCATCCTAGGTGGTCAAAATCAGAGTGAGAAGGTCGAAAAAGGCATGCAAGTCATAAATTGATGATGCATGCAAAGTCAGAAGACTTAGGGTGCATCCCAACTCTCTCAATGTGGGATGCATAACAGAAGTAAAACCTATGCTATATGAGATGCAAGCAAATTAAATCACCCTAGGATAGAAACTACTATTATCGCAAAGCACATTATTCTAGTTATTTCGAAACAAACCCTAAGGTCTGGTCATGGAGACATCTCGGTGTCCGCCACAACAGGTCTTGCTAGCGTTGTATGATGTCTCTCACGGTGCGTCAAGTTCGAGTCTACATAATCAATTGATTAGTCCAGAATTTATTCTATAGGTACATGCAATATATTAGGGCTTTGGACCTTAATATATCTATTAAACAATTCCTAAACTAGGGCTCATTCACACAAAATAAATAAAATAAAAATCTAAAAACAAATAAAATAAATTGATAAAAACACGAGAAAACACTAAGAGGCCTCCAATGGAACAATCCCTTGGGCACTGAACCTTGTGAAGTAGCAGGTCTATAGAGTCTGAATCATTACATATAAATTTCACTCTCTCTAACATGAATATACATAATAATATTAATACAAAAATAATGGACCGTTTTGCAAAACTTCTCCCCAATGTGCCCTTGATGCTCTCTTCTGTCGGCTAGGTCTGAAAGTCGGCTCTGCCTTACTTAGGTGCACTAGTCCTCCTAAGAGGTCCTCCCTCGTGTGGTGGTCCCTCGCAACAAAGTTAAATAAACAAGATGATCAGAACAATAAAAAATAATATCAAATAATAAATGAAGAATTATAAATGAAGAATACAACTAAATAAATGTAAGGAATAAATAAATGCATAAGAGATAAATGAAAAATAAAATAATCCCCAACTATGTGGCATTGCTCCCTATCAACGGTGCCATTTGATGACCAAAAAATAATAATTGGTCGTGCATTCCACACAAGGAGGAAGCATGGTCATGGAGGTAACCGATGAAGACCTTTGTTTGATCAACAATTAACCCACAGCAAGAATTAAGCAATTAATATAAAAAATGTGGAATTAAAAGTTATTATAACTATAAAACAAAATTTGTATAGGTGTAAGCATGTGTAGAGGTGGAATACAGGGAGCAAACGCTAGAAGCAGGCAAAAATGATGCTAAAAAATTTGTCTTTTATCTCTTGCCCATTTTATTATTTTTGTGGTTTTTTAATTATAATTTCTATTTTAGTTTAGTTCTATATTTTTATTTTGTATTTACTCTTCTGTTTTTATATTTTCTTTTCATATTTTTTTATTTTTTTCCTTTTATATTTCAAAGATAACAAACATAAAGCTTTATATATACAATAGAGAGTAATATATATATATATATATAAATTGATAAATATAGACAAAATACATAAAATAACTTTTTTATTTTTCATAATTTTCTAATGGTTTTATAATTTTTCCAGAATTTTTGCAAATTTTTATGTATTTGTAAAGTCAAAAATATCCGAAATAGGGAATTAGATAAATAGGCCAAAATTGAATTGGTTTTAAAAATAGTAAATAAGTCCCAAAAGTATGTAAATTATTTTTACTATATAAATATTTAAATAAAACATATTCTCGATTTTTAAATGATTTTTTAGATTTTTATAGAAGATTTGGGGTTTTTCGATTTTTAGGCCTTTTATTTTTCCATTTTTGTGATTTTTGAACCGTGGTTAAAATAGGATAAAATAGACTATCGATATTTTTTGTAATTTTAGATATGTTTATAATGTTTTTGGTATTTTCTAAGTTAAATAGGTAAAAATGGACCATTTCATTTTTTTATATGGATTAAATGGGAAAAAATTGAATAAGAATTATAATGTAAAAGTACATGACACAAGGCATTTATCCATATTTTTGCATATTGTTAGGAGCATGTTAACTATTTTTAAAAATTAGGTCAAATGCATAAAAAATATATGTCCCAATAGGGGCATTTTTGCAATAAAAAAATTCCAGGGGGTACATGGCAAATATGACGGAATAAAACAACATTTAATTTTATTATACTATTTCATGATTACAAAAATAGCTAAGGGCTTCCCTGTAATTTGGCCACCTCATGAGCAGACGTGGAATGGACCCAAATAAAATAATAAATAAATATAGTTTCTTATGTACAAAATTCCCAATTTATTTACACTTTACTTTTAATTTACAGTACTAAATAATTAAATACAACAATTTGGGGCGAGATGTGCAATTTACCCCATAACAATGTGTGATCGGATGGTCGTCCTTCATTCACTTGCCACGCGTCGACACCCGGTTGCACGATGACACTTCGTCGATCAGCGCTTGAGATTAGATCGTGGGGCATGATCTGATGGTTGAGACATGGTGTTATCCGACGGTTGCTGTAGCATCAGGAGTGGCTCGCGGATCGAACACCTGAGAGAGGATCTGTAAGAACAGACCAAGAACATGCCTGGGGCGAGCTTCGATCCATCCTCCTGAGCATCTCCGGTCGTCAGGAAGGCTCTGTTTAGGGGCAAACCAAGGCTTGTGCTCCTCTGTGCTGTCTGGAACTCTCACAAGGCACGCTAGAGCTTAGAAGATGACAGACCATCTCAAAGGAGGAATGGAGCTCCAGGTGCCTTTTGTGTGGTCGAAATCGACCCAGAAGGGTCCCTTTGGTACACCAAACCCTGCAGTAAGATTGCACACGAAAGAACGAAGAGTTTGGGACCTTATTTGGTATAAATGAATGAATATGGAGTGGGGTGGAGGTGCTCCAGCAATGGGAGGGTTTGGAGCATCCAACTCCAAATGCACAAGGGATCTGGATGGGCGAAGTGCGACATGGCATAGGGAATCAGTTGAGAAAGAGGATGGCAACAGTGGTGGGGAGAAGGCACGACGGAGACACGGTGAATGGAGCTCCGACAAACTATGGGGACAATTCGACAACTAATATACATTGCTCAAATTTCAAAATAAGGATAAATTAAATCTACAGACTAAACTAAGCTAATAAAAGCTAAACATGCAACTCGCACTTGGCCGGATGGCCATGGAGTAGAGACCGTCGATGATGGTGGCCTGGGTGCACCTCCACCCACCTTTGACCGCCACTAACCTCAAGGGTTCTCCCTCTGTCACATGGAAGCCCACATTGGTCAAGGCTACGAGGTTTCAAAGGTAGAAGATGATCGAAAAATCCATGGAGGACGGAGGTGCTTATTTAGCTACATGAGGTGGCACCCTTATTGACTGGGGTAATGCGATGAATCGGACGTAGTATAATGGGTCTGAAGCCTTGACGTGGATTTAGGAAGATTAAGGAACAAATCTCATGAAGAGATCGACGATGATAGACGGAGGAGTATCGGGAAAAATGCATGAAATTGGGGGAAAAGACAGGTCGTCAAGTCAAATGTCCTGGAGGTCAGTTAACTGGAAGTGAACAGTTCGGGCGACATGATTGGTCCATGTCAGCCAACTAGGAGACAAATAATTATTAATTTGATTTTATTAGGAAATAATTATTAAAAATAGAATTTGATTTTATTAATTTTTGATTATCAATTAATAAATGTTTATTATTTTATTAAGTATTTTATTATGATTTTTATTTATTTTTTCGATGTTATTTATTAGTTGTTTGTTTTTATGGGTACAATTACAGGTTTATTTACCTATATTTTGACTATTTTATTTTGTATATTTTGTTTTATTATTTTGTTGTTTTGTTTCATATATTCATAACTTATTTTATGTACATAAATAATTTTATATTTTATTTTTATTATATTACGTGTATACTTAAATGAATGGGAATGAATAATATGCAGGTATACTTATAGATATTGCATCTATGTTTTATATACATAATTTTATTTTAATGTATTTATTATTTGTTATTTTAGTTTTATATTTTTAATTAAATATAAATAATATTTATAAGATTATAAAAATATAATAGGAGAAATAATGAAGAATGATTTTCATTTTTATTTATATGCATGTATTATTATAGGTATTTTGCCAATGTAATTATATAGGATTATTTTATTTTATGTTTTCCTTTTAGTTTCATGTTGGTTTTAATATGCGTATAAGTAATAAATAATATTTACAAAATTATAAAAATAAGAATTTGTAAAAATAATAAGAGATGAATAAATTGAATATTTTATTCAGGTACAATGTAAAACGAGGGTCAAATTTTACATCTTGATTCCAACAAAAAATGAAACCACCTCCGTTAAATAGCTTATGATAAGTCATATACAATTATAGGTGATTTTTATATATTTGGAGTTTATATTTAAAAGATATGGGTCTGTGAAGTTGGGATTTAAGCTTTTTATATTGTCTATAAAATAAAAACTGAACAATATTTTTGTACATACTAAGTTTTGTATTTTTATTAACATTATTATCTACGACTTTCATGGACAAAGTTTCTTTATTCGATGAATAAATAATAAATAATAAAATAGATGTAAAAAATGAATAAATAATGAATTAAAGAATTGGGTCTTTATTATATTTTTGGCTCTTATCTCCCCTACTTTTTTCCTTGTTGACCAACTCAATTCTTAACTTGGTCTCGAGGGTTAGGGTCATAAAATATCTTCAATATTTTATTCTTTTTCTTTTCTTATCTTTATTCTATCATTTTAGATTAAAAACCATATTATTTATACAATGAATGTAATAAATCATGGATGTTATTTTGTATAAATTGACGCTTTTACATGCATTAGTTAGGGTTTTAAGACCAAAATGATAGAATAAAGGTGATGAAATGGAGATTCATCACATGTTCTTCCTTCACCCTTCAGAACCGTTGGATGCCATGTGTGGCCCAGATATATTATGGGTCGTTGAGGTCAGACAAAGTGGTGCCTCACCTTAGTCGCCCAATCCACGTTAGTGCGCCTACGTAGCGTACTCATGGTTGTCCGTCTGCGTACGATTTGGAGGTAATATCACTTAACCCCCTCATCCTTTTATGTTTTTATTTTTAGTATTGTAAGTATTCTTGGAGTGTATTTATTTGTCTATTAATTGTGTAAAGGCCCCCAAGCATTCATGGGGTTCGCACTTTAGTCCTCATCGTCTCACCTCACATGGACCCCCACGTAAGGCATGTGATTTTTGCACAGATGTCCTTCCTCCTTTTTGTATTTATATTAAGTCCAATAAAATCTAGATTCAGTATGATATTTTATGGAAAATTGGCATGCATCACGTGTAATATATATAATTGTTGGAAATTTAAGAACAGTACAATTAGTTTTTGATTTTTTTTATAAAATGCATTTTAATTTATTTATTATTGCCAACATGTATCTATCTCTATTTTATTTGTACTTTTATGTTTTTCTTTGTTACTTGTTTTTATTTTGCAAATCTTAATGTAGACACAAGCAATGATACTTTTTCACGCCACTATTTTTTGCATTTTGAGGCATTTTATCATTTACCAAAGTACAACAATATTTTTCTATTTACTATCTAAACAAAAATACCAAAACATTATTAAAACATCGCTAAAAATTTCAAAAGAAGTATTTATTTATTATTGTCTTATGTACTTCAAGACAAGAAATCCCAAAAATAGAAAAATAAAATTATAAAAAATAAAAGTCTATAAAATCCATAAAAAAATATAAAATATATTTAAAAATACCGGTACTGTTAGTTTTTATTTGATGTTTTGATTTAGATATATTATTATATATTAAAATTATATTTGAGAATTTTTTATTATTTAGTATTTTAAATCCATAAACAATTCAACCTATTTTAAAAAGTTCCTGATTTTGTATATTTTGACTTTAAAACCCCCTAAAATTGTTAAAATCCAAGAAAAACACAATACAATAGAAAAATACAAAAAACCCGAAATATTATATTCTGTAATTTTTATTATTTTTATATCTATTTATAAGTATAATACCCTATATTGTATAATAAACATATATACAACTATATATATTATTATTATTATATATTATAATTATTTTTAATCCCCCAAAAAATAAAAAATGGTACCTATTGGTATTTTCTATTTTTTATATTTATTTTATATTTTCCATTATGTATTACCTATATTACACAAATTACATATATAGAATTATATATATTTATTATATATTAAAATGAAAAGCAAGTAGAAATCAAAAAAATAGAAAAAGAAAATTAAAATATATAATAATAATATTTTTTTAAAATTCCAAAAGAATATTGAAAATATAAAAACCCACAAAAACATCACGGTTTAGGTAATATACATTCTACATAAGTAATTAGAAATAATTACCAGGTTACAAATATTTGCTCTTTATGGTTCGACACTCTAAACGCTTACACACTATACACATGTTTTTATAGAGTTTTAGATAAATTTAAACTCATAATTTCTATTATTCATTTATTCATCAATTATTTATTGGTTTACTTGTTGTTTCATCTGCTTTCGTGAGCGGTTGCCACAACGATGGTGTTCTCACTTTATGAGGATACCAGACCCTCTAGAAAGTGGATGCAACAAGGCTCGAAGTGAAAAAATTACAATGAAATGAAAAATGGCACAAGTGCACAAATCATTGACCTAAAACTATATCTAAACAAACACAAAGCAATGGGTTCACTAACTCACTCTCGTGAAGCTGTAAAATCTCAATTATTTTTTTATTTTCAATTTTAATTGTCATTTAGGCAATTCTTGTATCAAGTCCTTTGAGGATAGACCTATAAGAGGGTGATTAATGCTAGAAAAGTATCTCGTACTTCCCACTTCCTTTTTAACCTATAGCCTACACTTTTTGAAGGTCATCGATATCGATTCTGGGATGGCTACTCCACTAAAGAATGAGTGAGGAAGCCGATAGTGGTGAATCAAGTACTTCCCACTCGCGGGGTACTTGACGTGGGATGATGCGACAGGCACCCCCAAGAAGGGGAGGCCTTAGCTCAATACTTTAGACTAAGTCTGCAAGCAGACGACTCCATACTCATACACATACAATAGAAGCGTCAGTACTTCACCGATCCTTGGTAATAATCGAGGCAACCATAGATTGGGTTTTTGGTTCTATTCCTTATGGATTGTACCAGTCCTAGTCTGAATTGTACTTAAAAACAATGTGGGTTTTAGAAACCCAATACAATGAAGTATGTTACAAATTTTATTTAGGTTCTAAGTATTATTCACAGTCCCCTTATTTTAATTCTTTATGTCACCTTTTTAAGTATTTTCAAGAAATAATCACCTAATGATTTTTTTAGATTTTATTTAATTTCTAGGTTTATCAAACTAAGGGAGATATTGGAAAAGTAATACAAGGTGACACTAGGATGAAAAACTCACCCTTATCTCAAAATAATGGATGCTCAGTTCGAAGACTTACAATGCTTCCCAACTCTCTCCATGCGGGATGCAAGACAGAAATTTCATTTACACTACATGAAATGCAAGTCGATGAAACGATGCAAAGCAGGAATTGCTCTTAGAATGAAGAACATATTAATTTGGATAATTTTATTTTGTATTTTAGATTTTATTATTTTAAAATACCTATGTGTTATGTATTTTATTTTATATTTTAAATTTTATTGTTTTATATACAAAATTTATATATTTGTACTATAAATAAGTATGTATTCACATATTTTAATTTTAAAATTTTAAGTTTATTTATATACTTAAATAAATATGGGTTTGTATAATATATCTACAATATACATGTATAATCTATGGCATTATTCATTTTAATGAGTTTTTTATTCTTTATATATGTATAATCTATGGCATTATTCGTTTTGATGAATTTTTTATTCTTTTAGTTTGTTTTTATATTTTTAAATGTTTTATATAATATTTACAAGTATTTAAAAATATAAAAAGAATAAAAATATAAATAATGAACAAAAAGTATAGGTATATAATACAATGGGACCCAAAAGCCAACTTTTGGTAAGAGTGATCCATGTTCAGGATCACTCTCAATGATTGGTAGTTGCCTAATCATTTTCCCCTAGCACGTACACGATCATTTTATGCCCACACATATCAATGATTAGGAAATCATAGGAGAGCCCCCCCGTTGGGTTGTTGCACAACAACCCAACAGAATTTTGTCTTATTACATGGAAACCCCTAAGCCTAAGGTTTAGTCAAAGTATTTCTGTACAGTTGTGTCATTATCTTTGAGGGCTAATATAATGTGAACCCTAACTTTATTTGTCATGATTTTTGTCTTATATTTAAGCTATCTTTTTGTTATTTATTTGAAATATTATAAGACATCATATTAAGTATCCATGAATTATTGAGGTTAGCATTGTTCTTGAGCATATTAAATACATATAAAATTCATTTTATCTCAGAAAATTGTGCAAAAATGTGCATTGGAATGGAAGTTCAAAATAGACACATTGGCACGAAAATCATGAAATTTCATTGAGATTTGTGCTATGAATAAGTTATTTTGTTAATTGAGTCAATGATTTTTCATTATTCCGTACTGCAATATCTAATAAAAATAAAAATATCTCCATGTGCACCATTAATTGAGCTATCATTGAAAATTTACTTGGATTTTTTGTGATTATTTAATTGGATCAAAAACTCATTAACATCTAAATAAGGCATTTGTGCAACTACATTTTTACCTCATTCATACTAGTTTAGAAAAACCTACAAAAATATTCATTTAATCATTAATATTTTTTATTTCACAAAACATCACATTTTACCCTTAAAAATCCAAATTTATCAATTGCATACATTCAATATTCTCTTTTCAAAACTCAAAATAAAAATGTGCAAAAACATAAAATATACAAAAATAACTTTTGTGAAAAAACCAAAGTAAGATTTTATCCAGAATATTTCTGATCTCACATTTTGCCTCTTTAAGTTTGACCATGAGGTTGCAAGTGAAATAAACAATAGATCGTATGGATTAAATTCAGAACTATTTATTTTTTGGTCATTTTTTATTAATTGTTCTTTATCTCCTGCTGCAAACTACATAAATCTATAAAATTAAGAGTGGTATAGCGTATGTCTTTACTGATATCAGTTTCATTTTAGTATTATGCCGATTTAGGGCTTTATTAGTCAATCGAATGAGATAATTAATGAACTCTTATTTTGCACGTTAGTTGACTATTCAGACTATTGGATGGTGGAAGGATCTTCTCATTTGCTCAATCTTTCTAGTTAGTTGACTAACTTCATAATGATATATAAAATAAATCATATGAAGTTAATCCATGTAGTGACCTGCCAATGGTATCAACCTTGTGTGATACGACTTAAGCATGATTAGTTATTAATGAAGGCAAGATGTTATGGGAGAGAGGCAATGCTCCCTCTAATATTTAATAATGTTTGATATCTAATGTGATATATATATGAAAGCACATTGAGTTAGATTGATCAATTTAACCACTTTAAGCCCTTATACCACAAAACAAATAACAAGTCCATTACTTTCTTAATACATATAATTACGCAATTACAAATGGCACATTCAATGTAATGAGGAAACCCAACCTGGTGTAAAGTTTTATCTGAGTTATTTGGATTTAGATTTCCACCAATTGAATCTCTTTCAATTAAACTCTCTTTCCTAATTTGAAGAATGGTTCTCAAAACCTAAGAAGCAAGTACAGTGATAAAGGAAATAAAATCCTCACCACTCGATGTTGGAAGAATGAATGAAATATATTGTTAGGTCTTCTTCTATAAGTCTTAAATGGCATCATGTCTCTTCATGAAAGGATGCATCTTTTACAAAAAAAAAGCAATTATTTACTTCCAAAATAGTTAGCAAAAAGGGCTTCCCACGACACCTATACAATGATAAAGGAAATAAAGTCCTCACCACGTGATGTTGGGAGATGTAATGAAAATAAATCCTTAGGTCTTCCTTTATAAGGCTTAAACCTTCATGAAAAGATGCATATTTTCAAAAAAAACTATTAACTTCCAAATTAGTAACATGGGATTACACATCAATTAAATGAAAATAAAATCGGTCGACTACAGATAAGGTTATTTGGCTGGAAATTAAACTGTAGGAAAAACAATCTAACCACGAATCTTGAGTCAGGTGCCTAGGCCGTGGTTTTTAATTGGATTTTCACGTGAACATCATATGCAGTAAGATTACTTGGTCAATTGATTTTATGTGTTGTGCTTTGTATTCTTCCAAAGAAATTTTAAATTGTAATCAATACAATATTTACCCCCTCCCCCCCCCACAATCATGATCCTTAGGGACTCACAAGCACTTGTAAATATTTTTCATCCTGTTGAGTTTAGACTATTTAAGGTGGTGTTTTAAGATT
The DNA here is from genome assembly GCA_037367405.1 of Ottelia alismoides. Taxonomy (NCBI): domain Eukaryota; kingdom Viridiplantae; phylum Streptophyta; class Magnoliopsida; order Alismatales; family Hydrocharitaceae; genus Ottelia; species Ottelia alismoides. The sequence goes on from JAZKJV010004863.1 coordinate 428,827, forward strand.
GTTTACTACATTTTAAGATACAGTGGTTTAATTTGGATGTCAAATGAATTACGTATGTATTTTTAAGTATATGTATCGTTATTTATTTATTTATTTTCTAGAAACTCAGTGCAGTTAGATTTGGATTTGATCTAAGATATATTATGCATCATTATCAAATAAAACATTTCACATTTGAATTATGGACAAATACCGAGTATTATTGGAATTTTCTTATGCTGACGTTGCAATTTGAAAAACTAAAAATGCTCTTTGATATCTCTTTGTATGATTCCATGTAACAGTTTTTGCATAATTTTTGAATCCCATTCATGATATTTGAAAATTGTAAAATAATATTTATGCTTCAATAGTATGTGATTTTTATTTTATTCTGATATCTCTAAAGAGATAAAAAATTATGTTTACTTCCATGCATATATTCACATCCACTTTATTTTAAGTTTTTATTTTCTTTGGGTCAATATTTCAAAAATACAAAACATCAAAAACTTACAAAAATACTAATATACACAACTTTTTTAAAAAAATAGCTTAAGAGTATCATTGTACATAATATCAAGTAAAAAAATAGTATAGAATTTTACGCTCCATTTTCACCAAGAAACCTATTTTTTCCCATCTAGCCACCCACCCCCCATTCATGTTAGTTTATTTAATATATTCCCTAAAAAATGTTTGTTTTCGATGATTTTTCACTCATTTAATATATGAACACCCCCTCCTTTATAAATGCATATTTAAAAACTTTTTCTTTTCCATTTTAATTTGAAAAAAAATAATGAAAATGACAGGCAACAATAGGGCGACATAATGTTCACATGCGAATAACATGAGGAATGCTCATTAGGTGGTGGATGTTCTTGTGATCAACAACTTAATGCCTTGAGCCATTGCATGGGTAGATGAAAGGGGAAGATTAGGGATCTAGATGGAACTTGGTTTCTCTCCTATTTCAGTGAAAGGAGAGGCAGGGAGAGAGGTGGGAAAAACTTTTCAAGCGTAAGTCTTGGGATAATTTGGTTGGTTGAGGATTTGATTGGAAGTGTTTGACGGATTTTGCTGGATTTAGTCATGGATGAGAATTAGATCTAGACAAATATTCCCCAGGAAGAGTGATTTGATTGTGTTGATGACAACATGGTTTGAGTTAGGGATTCAAAATTGGGTTTCTGAGGTTGATCGGGACAAATATGAGGTGGAAAAAGAATCATATTGTGTTCATAAGGAGTAGGGTATAAGAAACTCTACATATGGAGTGATTTCTATTTATCATCTGATAGACTCAATAGTATCATAATGAGTTTGAAAATTATACGAGGGGATATGGGATACACGATTTTCATTCGCTCAATATCGAACAATGATAAGGGCATGGATCCGTATATTTTTCTTTAAGGACCAATGTGCATAGGGAAGGTGGTGTGGCAAAGAAGGCATGCAACAAAAGATGCTTGGTCTAAAGGTAGAGGTGATTGGAGGGTTATAAAAGGTTGGTATGGATATTGCAAAATAGAGGTGGTGATAGAGAGATTGAGGGGAGAAGGGAGTGGCTTGTTAGGGGGATGATGGACGTAAATGGGTGGATTCATCGATTGGTAGTGGGGGGTTGATGTAATACGGTTGATATGGTGTAAAAGGATTCTTTTAGGATGTAGGGAAGTTAGCTAAGTTCATGAAGCAATAGGTGGTGATAGAGAGATTGAGTGGAGAAGGGAGTGGCTTGTTAGGGGGATGATGGATGTAAATGGGTGGATTCATCGATTGGTAGTGGGGGTTGATGTAATACGGTTGATAAGGTGTAAAAGGATTCTTTTAGGATGTAGGGAAGGTATCTAAGTTCATGAAGCAATAAGAAAGGGGTCATTGAAGGTCGAGTAGTAAATAGAGGGGTTTGGGGGAGATGAATGGAGTGATAGGGAAGTTTGAGAGGCAAATATTGTGTTGGAAGAATGATATTTGGTTGAGAAGAGAACCGGGCGTTAGCGATTATAGTACAAAAGACGTTAGATGTCCATATTATTTGGGTAGAGGGTATGTATGGCCTAATTAATTATGGGGGTATGAGCGTGTGGTTGATAGGTGATCTAGGGTTCTCTTGGTGCGTTAATAACATGCTCCTAACTAATCATGTGTACTAGTGGCAAAGTTACTCAATCCTAGCAAGAAATACATATGTAATGTAAATCACGCATAAAGGGTGATGTTTTATATATGTGCAAGCCCCAAGGTTGAGCTCAAGTATGCAACTCAATATCTGAGTTGCTAATATATGTACATAGTCCATGAGTCAGTTATGTAAAATCAAATGCCTATGTGTTTTCATGGTTTTTGGATTTTTTGCTTGGCTTACAATTGGAAATATAGATACTGCTAATACATGTGCATGGCTAATAATTGGTGCTGACCAAGACTATAATAGGCATAGTACCCATTGGGTAAGTCCTCCCACTCTCTTAACATACACGCATATATACATATATAGGGAGGATTTCAAATGAGGTGGTGTCTTTCCTTGATAACAGAAAAGTAAAAGACGTGTACGCTAAATGATGAATGTGTGCAAAAGATCAAAACCACCAACATAAGAGAGAGAGAGAGAGAGAGTATGTGTGTGTGTTTCTGGTTTTAGATCCAATTCATAAAATGGTGGATCAGTTGATAAATCTCTGATTTATCATCTTTATTTTTATTTATGATCCATTTTACTTAAGAAATTCACTATCATTAATTAACAATAGATTAATTTTAATAATTAACCTTCTATAATTAATTAACCCTAATTGTTGTATGTAGGGGCCCTTTAAATAGGATGCGTCTTTCCTGAATTTCGGAAGGTCGTCGTCTTTTTATAGAACAAACAAGCACTTTAGTAGAATATGTATACAGTTTGTTTTTAATTGCATGTTATAGATATAAAAATGCACAAAAAATTGTACGTTATAATATGTACATTGGAACTGCACTTTATAATAGAAACTATATTCATATTCGACTAAAGTCATTATGTTTATTTACAAAAAGGGAGGCAACCTTCCTGAATTGAGGAAGGACTGCATCCTATTGGAAGGAAATCCTATTGTATATAAATAAATATATTATTGTACCCATTATTTTATGTGTTCCTTTACTATTAAAAATTAATAAAAAATAATATAATAATATATATAGTTAAGCTAGTTCCACTACATCACCGCCTGAATGCAGTCCAAAATTTGCAAGGGTTCTCGCATAATGTTCGCATGCGAGTAAAGAAGCTAGTCCAAAGGTGATGCAACGGAAGTTGCAAATTAATAGTTGGAATATTGGCACTTTAACTGGAAAATTGATGGAGATAGTGGATATGATGGAAATAAGAAGATTCATATACTATGTCTTCAAGAGACTAAATGGGTTGGAGAGAAAGCATGGGAGATCGAGAAGACGGGCTTTAAACTTTGGTATTCAGGTAAAGATAACGGTAGAAACGGTGTTGGAGTGGTTGTTCACAAGGATTTGAAGTATTGTGTGGCTGAGGATTCTGGGATCGGATTATTTTGCTAAAATTGGTGCTTGAAGAAGAAATTATGAATATCATCTCAATTTATGCACCACAAATTGGTTTATACAAAAGTACTAAAGAAGCTTTTTGGGAGGATCTAAGATTTTACAAGGAAACCCATAAAGAGAGATGATTTGCATAGGTGGAGATCTTAATGGATATGTGGGAAAAGATGTTTCAAGGTATGGCAGTGTTCATGGAGGATATGGTTTTGGGGATAGAAATGAAGAGGGAAAAGTCATTCTGTATTTTGTAACGGCATATGATCTTTAGATAGAAAACACTCACTTAAAGAAGAGGGAGGAGCATTTAGTTACTTATAAGAGGGGCCAACTAAAACATAGATAGGTTACTTTACATTGAGGAGAAGAGATAGATTGTGTTGTAAAGATTGCAAAGCGATACCTTGTGAGAGTTTGACAATCCAACATCGCTTGTTAGTATTGGATGTACAAATAAAAGGGCTAGTCAAGAAAAGGAGGCTTCCTAAGATCACTAAAACTAGATGGTGGAATCTTCCATTGAAGCAGTCGAGCTTCAGGGAGAAGGTTTTAGAAGGCTTATATTGGGACTATAGCGGAAGCGCAAATGAGATGGGGGAGGCAGAGGCCTTTTGTATCCGAAAGGTAGCCAAAGAGATGCTAGGCGAGTCAAAGGGAGGAGCTCCATGTCAAAAGGGGGCTTGGTGGTGGAGTGAAGGGGTGCAAGAGAAGCTAAAACTTAAAAGAGCATGATTTAAAGCTATGTCTAAGGATAGAACAAAGGAAATTGTCACAAACTACAAATAGCAAAGAAGGAAGCAAAGAAGGCTGTAAGCGAAGCTAAGTCAAAAGCTTATGAAGTTTTGTATAAAAATCTCAACTTTAAGGATGACTAGAAGGATATATTCAAGTTGTCCAAAGAAAGAGAAAGAAATACCAAAAACCTTTCTCAAGTGAGATGTATTAAGGACGAGGAAGGTCATGTACTTGTTACTCGAAAGGATATAGAGACTAGATGGGAGAAATACTTCCATAAACTTTTCAATGGGGAAGGAAATAGAGAGATCACTTTGGATGATTTAGCTAGTAGAGAAAGTTACTTGAATCATGCAAGCTATAGACATATACAAAGAATGGAAGTCGAAGAGGCTTTAAAGGTTATGAGACCTACGAAAGTTGTAGGACCAGTTGACATCTCTGTAGAAGTATGGAGAGTGTTAGATGAGCATGATTTGACCTGGCTTACGAATCTATTAAATGTTATTTGGCGAAGCAAGAAAATATCTGAATAATAGAGGATGAGTATCATGGTGCCACTTTATAAGAATAAAGGAGACATTCAAAATTGTTCAAATTATAGAGGTATCAAGGTGATGAGTCACTATGAAATTTGACAACATGAGATCGAAAGAAGGTTGAGGAAAGTTTCCAACGTAAAAGAAAACCAATCCGGATTCATGCCAGGTCTCTCAACTATTAAATCCATCCATTTGCTGAGGAGAACAATGAAGATTTATAGAGTTAAAAGGAAGAATCTCCATATGATCTTTATGAAGGATATTGAACAATACTCAAGCGCATCATGGAAGCGTGAGCATCGTATCGTATACGATGAAGAACGACAATCTGAACTAGTTGTTCTAAGCAGCAGAATTTAAAAAAAATTTCATGTGAAGAAACCACATGATCCAAGAACGATTCTCGGATCGTTTCATCTAAGCCACATCAAGTATGTAGGAATACCTCTTGAACTGTGGTTGATCGAGTCTCTATGAAGAGAGACCTCATGTTTCAAATCTGTTCTTCGGAGAAGATGTTTGCGAGTGTGGGGATGATCCTCGCAATCCATGTTGTTGAATCCAGGCGTGGAAGTCTTGATCTCGTCACATGAGATAAATGCATTCTTCGTGAGCGAAGCACACTAAGGAAGATGGAGAACCAAGAGTCGTCGAGGCGGTGTCACAACGGCGAGTCGATGAAGAAGATTTCTTCTTCTTCTCTTGGAGTGGACGGCCACCAATATGAGAGAAGAAGAGAGGATGTGTGCAATGAGAGAAGAGAGAGAGCTTATGATGCTTGTTCTTATTGTAACCCTAGAGAGCATGGAGTGCCTTTATTTATACAGGGTTTGGGATTCCATTGATCTCAATCTATGGGACACAAAAATCAATGGATGAGATTGATTTGTGTTTCTTTCAACGGTCAAGATTGTTGTTGGTAAAAAAACACAACAACTAATTTAATTTAGATTAAATATATTTGATAAATCAAATATAATTCAATCCTAAATTAAATCACTAAAATTAGAAATAATGGAGATGAGAATCTTGACATTCCATAAGGAGCCATGGACGGTAACCACTTCCATGTTGGAATGGCTAGCCGTCCACACTACTAATTGGAATGTGAGACTCTCTAATGAAATCCAAGATTTCATGATTATTCATGTCTCCAATTACAACAACAATTGTTGTAAAATATTCTACAAAAATAATTTCTCAATTATTTTAAGAATATTGTAATCTTGCCATTGGAAGTTTGTGAATCAAATTCACAACCCAGAACAAAAGGTAATTTACATTTTCAATTATACAATGTGAATCCAATCCACACAAATAATCAATCAAAAAATATAAACCATAGTAAGCTCTCTGTAATACATTATAATTCACTTTTATAATATATTAAGAATAATTGGATATTCCTATCCATAATAATTAAATCACATTTAATTATATTGGATCATCATTCACACACATCCGTTAATGTGAATCAAATTCACATCATTCAAGATAATTAAATACTATTTAATTATCTATTTCTTAATGCTTAGATATAATTCAACTATGGAATTATTCTTTAACTTTCAAGAATAATGCACCTTTTCTGCAGATACTTGGAGATACGGATAGGGCGATTGTATTGTTCCACGTATAGTGACTTGGATGTTGAGATCTCATCTCAAATCCAGATCCCACAGACCTCTCGTAGATGCTTGATTAAATCAAGACCGCAAATCTAATCTTCTCATTACATCTAAATCTCATTCAGATCAATGTCCAACACTTGGACTAAGATGATATTACTTATCTACTGAGAGGAGTCACTGAAATCCAAATCATTTTATCACTCCCTAGGAATGGAAGCGTCATGGTTATACAATTGTTAATGATCAAATCACTCTCAGGTATTCCTAACGCTTGTACATCCTGCATACTGGAAGACCTATGATCAACCTGAAGTTATAGATCAATTTTACACTATCATCTTCAGGGTTTTGTTCACCAAGTTTCTCAATCATGGTCATTGGGAATCGGTATCGATCATATGCTTTCCTAAAGCATATATCTTACCTTCAAATTCTTGTCATGCTTCCAAAGCACGGCGACCATGCATGGAATTCGATCGGTCCCAATACCTCATGAGTGAGCTCATGTCTCCCGATTCACAAGTGAACCTGTATGATCCCTTTGAGAGATCATATTACTCATATGCCCTTGTATGAAAACCACCTCGCCGGTGTATAGACCTTGGTTAGGTCATCAAACTATTGGTCTGCCAAATATACACACTTAGACAAATCGTAACACATCTGTCTCTGGTCAGAGGATGGGTGCCTTTATTGTGACAACATTCAATATAGGACTTAGGTTATCTCGATCTCGTTAAGTCAAGCCTTTGACCTAACTAATTTGACACATCCGAATCACTATTCCCATGTAGAGGACCTACATCAAGAGGTCGTTCAGATATCAGCCTTTATGAGAAAGGATTGCCATCACCTAGTTAGACTGGAGATCATCTCTTAATAATCATTTGACGGTGCTTGATGAGTCCTCTATCTAACTCCTCAAATATTCATCCAAGCACCAGCCTCTATGATTCAATTAGTGAATCAACAACTGTATGACTATCAAGAAGGTCATGGTACGCAACCCTAATTGTACAGAGGGACCTTATAGTGCTTTCATTCATTTAATCTCAAAAAGGGAGTGAAACAAACAATAACTTTTATTGATAAATCATACATATTACAATAACATTTATTACAAGAATAGTTCGCCTAAGTCTCAAATGGATAACAATCCCCCACTAGCCCTAAGAAACATTCAGGAACAATCCGTAAACTCATTCTCATTACATGCTGGTCGAAAACCTTTTGTGTCAGAGGTTTGGTAAGAGGATCAGCCACGTTGTCGACAGAGGATACCTTTGTGATGATGATATCACCGTGCTTTTGAATCTCCTGAGTGATGTGGTATTTCCTTTCCATGCTTTTGAATCTCCCGAATGATGTAGTATTTCCTTTCCACGTGCTTGCTCTTTTGATGCCATATGGGTTCCTTCGCCTGGGAAATGTCTCCCGTGTTGTCGTAGAGTAACGACATGGGAGTATCCGAGGAAACTATGCCAAGCTCCAGGATGAACTTGCGCAACCACACCCCCTCCTTTGTAGCATCTGATGCGGCAATATATTCGACTTCTGTTGTTGAATCTACCGTAGTATCCTTCTTCTTGCTTCTCCATCTCACTGCACCACTGTTCAATAGGAATACAAACCTGATATCGACTTTCGATCATCAATATCCGACTGGAAGTATGAATCTGTATATCCTAAGACATGGAGATCACCATCTCCATAGACCAAGATGTTATCTTGTGTCCGTCTTAGATATTTGAATACATTCTTTACTGCATTCCAGTGTTGCTCTCCATAGCAGGATTGATAACGACTTATCTCTCCCACTGCATGGTAGATGTCTATCCCAGTGCACATCATGGCAAACATTAAGCTTCCTACATCTAATGCATCGGGGCATCCAACCATGGACTTCTTTTCCTCAACACTTTGAGGAACCATCCCTTTAGACAGATGGATACCATGTCTTAGGGGGAGGAATCCTTTCTTGGAACTATCCATGCGGAATCATTCAAGAATCTTCTTAATGTACCCATGTTGTGATAATCCCAATATCCTCTCTTCTCGATTTCTGAACAACTTCAAGACTAAGATGTAAGAGGCTTCTCCAAGATCTTTCATCTCGAAGGTATGGGATAACCAAATCTTCACATTGGTCATCATTCCTATATCATTCCCAGTGATAAGGATATCATCTACGTAAAGCATGATGAATACAATGGCGCTCCCACTAAGCTTCTTGTGCACACAAGTTTCATTAGGATTCTGCACAAAATCATAAATCTTTACGGTTTCGTCAAATCTGATGTTCCCGCTATGAGAAGCTTGTTTGAGCCCATAGATGGATTTCTTTTGCTTGCATACTTTACCATCGTCAACTATGAAGCCCTGGGCTGCTCCATATAGATATCCTCCTCGAGGTATCCATTGAGGAAAATTGTCTTGACGTCCATCTGCCAGATGTCGTAGTCAAGAGATGCATCTATAGCTAGCAGTGTCCTGATGGACTAAAGCATAGGGACAGGAGAGAATGTCTCATCGTAGTCGATGCCTTCTCTCTGTGTGTAGTCATTGGCTACGAGCCGCGCTTTAAATGTCTCTACTTTCCCATCAGGTCCCCTTTTTCTCTTGAAGATCCATTTACATTAAATGGGTTTTACCCCTTTAGGTGGATCCTTTAGGGTCCATACACTGTTCTTATGCATGGAGTCAATTTCTGACTTCATTGCTAGCATCCATCTATCCATGTCATGATCCACAAGTGCTTCATTGAATGAAGTATGAACATTGTTAGTTTCGGCTGACACATGGAATCCATATCTTTCAAGTGGTGCAACCAACCTCTAACTCCTTCGAAGAGGTATGGGTGTTTCATCTTTTTTTATCTCTTCAGTTTCTGGTTCAGGAAGCTTATAATACTCAGAGGATTCAATGAGTTCCTCTACTTTATTTCTTTCTTGACCTTTAAGGAAATCATCCTCCAGAAATTTCACATCTCTAAAGATAAAAACCTTTTGGGTCTCAGGGTCATAAAGTTGATATCCAATACCATCATTAACATACCCAATGACGTAACGAGATTCCAGCTTACTTACATCCACATTATTCGCATGGACCAAGCAACCCCAAACCCTCAAGTGATTAACACTGGGTTTGCTTCCATACCAGAGCTCGTGAGGAGTCTTGGTTAAATATTTGCTAGGAATCTTATTCAGATATATATTGCAGTCTCTAATGTATATCCCCAGAAACTAAGAGGTAAATCTGCTTTGCTCATCGTTGAATGGACCATGTCCATGATGGTCTTGTTGCGTCTTTCAGCAACACTATTATCTTGAGGGGTTCCAGAGGGAGTGACATTGGAGGCAATTCCATTCTCTTCAAGGTATTCCTTCAATTCATCTGAGAGGTACTCGGCACCTCGGTCAGATTGAATCCGTTTTATCTTCCTATCGATTTGGTTCTCAACCAAAGACTTGAATTCTTTGAACTTTTCAAATGTTTCATATTTATGACGTAGCAGGAAGATAAACTCGTATTGCGAATGGTCATCAATAAACGTCAAATAATATCGATATCCATTTCAAGTCGTGGTACTGAAGGGACCATATACATCGGTATGTACTAGGTCAAGAATACCTTCGCACCCTGTAACTTGTTACGAAAAGGCATCCTAGTCATTTTACCTCAAATACAATGTTCATTGGTAGGTAGAGATTTAACTTGTAAAAAATCTAAAGGTCAAACTTTTATCAATCTTTTGATCCTATCAACGGATAAATGACCAAACCTTTGATGCCAATTCATATTCGGATGATTTCCATTCTCCTTGGATCATTTAGGGTTCTTCTTAGTGGTAGTAACATTCAAGACATGTTCATCAATGCACAATTCATAGAGTTCACCAACAATCAAAACACCATCCACAATAAATTTATCATATTGATTAATGACTAACTTATTACAGAAAAGGAATGAATATCATCTTCTAACAAATTTAGATACATATATCAAGTTCCTTTTGACCTCAGGTACATAAATACACTCTCTATGTACTAAGACTCTACCACCAGATAACGATAATCGGCAGGTCCCGATGGCAACTGCTACAACACTTGCATTAGATCCAATCTGAATGACTATCTCCCCTTGCTCCAGATTCCTAGTTTCCTGAAACAAATGCAACAAATTGCATACATGAACAGAAGCACAATAATCTATTACCCAACTTCCTTCTCGTCCAACGAGAAAACTAGTTTCATTGATGAAATTAGATTTCATACCTGCTGGGGCTTTACCTTTGTCAACCAACCTCAAGTATTCTGGGCAATTATGCCGCCAGTGCATCGGCTTTTTGCAGTGGTGACAAACGTCGATTTTCTTCGACGCTATCAATATGGATGCATTGGAAGTTGAGCCAAATCCTTGACTCTTCTTCTTTATCTTTTGGGGAGGACCCTTCCAAGAACCATGCTTCCGACCACACTTTCCTTTCACTTGTGCAACCATTGCACTAGCAGAGGTGTCGTCCTTCCTCATTACGTCTTCTACATACTTTAATGCAGCTAACATCCCAGCGTTAGAAAAATGGCCTTTGCTCATGTGATATGACACAACAAAGTTGTTGAAAGACTTAAGGAGCGACAACAGAATGAAATCAGCCTGCATGTCAGAATCCATGTAGGCTCCCAGGGTTTCCAATTCAAATAGGTACCCAAACATTTTGAGTACATGTTCTCTAAAAAGGGTCCCTTCTTGCATCTTGCAGCAAATAGGCTCTTTCATCACATTATAATGCTTTGTGCAATTTATGTCATCGAACATTTCTTTCAGATTCGGTATGATTTCTTGGCAATGGTTCATTTTCACATGCTGCTTCTGAAGCACATTGGATAATTAGCCAAGAATGTAACATCTTGCTAAGTTATGATCTTCATCATATTTTTCATTAAAAGATTTATCTTCCTAGGTCCTTGGGTCTGCAATATTGTACTTGTATAACACATACGAGATGTGCTCCACAAAGAGGACAAGATCCAAATTTCAGATCCAACCCGAATAATTCGGTCCGATCAATTGATTGACCTCCAGGAGCCTGCTCAGAGGGTTCAAGGACTTCATTTTCTGAAATTAAGAATGTACTATATTAGAACATACAAATAACTATATATTCCATTTAAAACTTTGATTAAGGCACTTTAAATCAAATTAGTCTTGCTTTGTCTACTTTGAAAGTTTATTCCCATATCATCTTTCAAAGCAATGATCTACTTACCGCTATATATCAAGCAAGAACTGGGATCTCCTCTTTATCTTTGTCAAATCCCAATAATATGAAAACTGTGACTCGAATAAAGAGAAGCGGGAACACATTCCGCCTTGCAAGTCCAACTTGCACTTCCCAATTCGGTCTTTGACACCCAGACCCACCGCCCCTAAGATGATGTTGACCCGTCGTTAATTGAACCAACCGTCAACAAGCTTAAAACTCGTCATACACAAACCAATATCACCCCAATAATATGAGGACCCTGTATTGGGGTCACTAAGTATACAACCTTACTCTTTCGAGAAGCAAAGAACCCGATCCAAATAAATTGTATACAGGAGCCTTCACTTCGGATATGCGTCTCCTATATACAATATCTGGCGACGATATCCTTTTCCTTGACGGGAGACCATGGATGTCACTTATGTGATCCTCAACCTCATATTAAAATTATAATTAACTAATCATCGTGAATCATATTCACATAATTAATTCTTCCAAGGGAAATACACATCTATTCTTAATAGAGTGTTTCAATAGGATATAATCAATTTATTCATATTAAATTAATTATCAATCCAATTATAATCAGGAAACTTGATTATTACTTCAATGGAAGGTATAATCTCAAAGTACATATTATTTGAATTTTAATAATTAAAAAAATACACCTTGATTTCTCCGGCATTATCGAGTCCCTACCCGCTGTCATGGCCAGTACCGACGGGAGTGGGACAAACCGCAACCGGTGCGACTTGCTACCCCAATGCTCTCCGACTAGACACCATATCCACCTCAGGAAAGGATAATGCCAAATAGATCATTATGTACTTTGAGATGCTCATCGGTTTTTCAACCAAAATTACACCATATAGTAATAATCAAAACCATTTTGATTATAAGGAAATTAGCTAAACAAATTCCCGATCCTATTCAAGCAAGTTTACTAGTTTGTTGTGTAACGAATTGTGATCTAGATCTTATCTAATCAAATTATTGGTTGAGGCCATATCAATTAAAGAAATAATTATCACTAAATATTTCTAAAAATATTTTCCATAATTATTCCAGGAAAATAACAATTAATTTCACTAATTGACAATCACATGCTTCTTGATTAGGAATGTAATTTCAGCAGTGATCCCTACTTACTAAAATTAACATATCTCAATCAAATTAAATCAAAATTACGCAAAATCGATTTACAAATATTGCTAATTTGATTTATAACAGAACCAAAGTGATTTACATGCATTTCAAGGCATTTCAAAATAGTAACTCATTAATTATGTTAAGATTCACAGTCCCCGAAACTGTGGATACATGTTAATTCAAATGATCATATCTCGAGCATACAGAACCCAAATTACATAAACTCAAATCATACGGTTTCCATATTTAATAGGGAACAAAATGAAATTGAATATTTCGTGTTTAAACAATTTAAACAGTGTCGACAAATCCCATTAAACAGAGATGCGAAATTTGAAATGCGATAAAACTTTCGTAACGCTAACGAACCCAAGTTGTCCTAGGTTTACGGATCGTATCCAAAACCTTCCCACCTAAGGATCTGATACCACTTGAAGGATATTGAACAATCCTCAATGCATCACGGAAGCGTGAGCATCGTATTGTATACGATGAAGAATGACTAGTTGAACTAGTTGTTCTAAGCAGTAGAATTTTAAAAAATTACATGTGATAAAACCACATGATCCAAGAACGATTATCGTATCATGTTATCTAAACCACAGCAAGTAGTAGGAATACCCCTTGAAGCATGGTTGATCGAGTCTCTACGAAAAGAGACCTCTTGTTTCTAGTCTGATCTTGGGAGAAGACACTTGCGAGCGCGGGGATGGACCGCGTGATCCTCGCAATCCAAGTTGTTGAATCCAAGCATGGAACTCCTGATCTCATAGCACGAGATCAAACGCCTTCTTCATGAGCGAAGAATACCAAAGAACAGGGAGAACTGAGAGTCGTTGAGGCAGCGTCCCAACGACGAGTTGACGAGGAAGATGTCTTCTTCTTCTCTTGGAGTGGACGACCACCAATATGAAAGAAGAAGAGAGGACGTGTGGAATGATAGAAGAGAGAGAGAGAGCTTATGATGCTTGTTCTTGTTGTAACCCTAGAGAGCATGGAGAGCCTTTCTTTATATAGGGTTCGGGAGTCTATGGTTCTCAATCCATGGGACACACAAAATCAATGGATGAGATTGATTTGTGTTTATTTCAATGGTCAAGATTGTTGTTGGTAATAAATAAAATATAATTCAATCCTAAATTAAAACACTAACATTGGAGATAATGGAGATGAGAATCTCCACATTCCATAAGGAGCCATGGACGGCTACCAATTCCAAGTTGGAATGGCAAGCCGTCCACACTCCTAATTGGAATGTGAGATTCTGCAATGAAATCCAAGATTTCATGATTATTCATGTCTCCAATTATAACAACAATTGTTGTAGAATATTCTACAAAAATAATTCACAATTATTTTGAGAATATTGCAATCTTTCCATTGGAAGTTTGTGAATCAAATTCACAACCCAAAACAAAAGGTAATTTACAATTTCAATTAATTACACAATGTGAATCGAAATCACAACAATAATTAATCAACAAATATAAATCATAGTAAGCTCTCTTTAATACATTATAAATCACATTTATAGTTTATTAAGAATAATTGGATATTGTATCCACATTATTCCTATCCATAATAATTACATCACATTTAATAATATTAGATCATCACTCACACACATCCATTAATGTGAATCAAATTCGCATCATTCAAGATAATTAAATCATACTTAATTATCCATTTCTCAATGCCTAGATATAATTCAACTATGGAATTATTCTTGAACCCTTTCTAGAATAATGCGCTTTCTCTACAGATACTTGGAGATAAGGACAATGCGATTGTATTGTTCCATGTATAGTGACTTCGATGTTGAGATCTTATCTCAAGTACAGATCCCACAGACCTTTCATAGATGCTTGATTAAATCAAGACCACAAATATAATCTTTGAATTGCATCTAAATCTCGTTCAGATCAATGTCCAACACTTGGACCAAGATCAGATTACTTCTCTACTGAGAGGAGTCACTAAAATCCAAATCAGTTTCATCACTCTCTCGGAATGAAAGCTTCATGGTTATACAATTGTTTATGATCAAATCACCCTCAGGTATTCCTAACAGCTGTACATCCTGCATACTGGAAGATCTACGATCATCCTGAATATATAGATAATTTTACACTATCATCTTCAGGGTTTTGATCACCAAGTTTCTCAATCTTGGTCATTGGGAATCGGTATCGATCATATGAAGCATATATAAGACTTTCAAATTGCTTCAAAAGCACGACGACCATGCTTGGAATTTTATCGGTCCCAATACCTCATGAGTGAGCTCATGTCTTACGGTTCACAAGTGAACCTGTATGGTTCCTTTGAGAGATTGTAATACTCATATGCCCTTACATGCACACCAGCTCGTCAGTGTATAGACCTTGGTTAGGTCATCAACCTATTGGTCTGCCAAATGTACACACTTAGACATATAGTAACACATCTGTCTCTGGTCAGAGGATGTGTTCCTATATTGTGCCAGCATTCAATATAGGACTTAGGTTATCTCGATCTTGTTAAGTCAACCCTTTAACCTAACTAATCTGGCACCTCCGAATCACTATTCCCATGTAGAGGACCTGCATCAAGAGGTCGGTCAGATAGTAGCCTTTATGAGAAAGGATTGCCATCTCCTACTCAAGGTGGAGATCATCTCTTAATAATCATTTGAGGGTGCTTGATGAGTCAACTATCTAACTCCTTAGATATTCATCCAAGCACCAACCTCTATGATTCAATTAGTGAATCAACAGCTGCATGATTATAAAGATGTCCTTGGTACGTAACCCTAATTGTACAGAGGGACCTTATAGTGCATTCATTCATTTAATCTCAGAAAGGGAGTGAGACAATCAATAACTTTTATTAATAAATCATATATATTACAATAACATTTATTGCAAGAATGGTTCTCCTTGGGCTCACATGGATAATAACACTTTATTGATTTGGAGAAGGGTTATGATTCTATCCCACGAGAGATATTGTAGAGAGTTTTGCAGAAGAGACAAGTACTATCCTATACATTAACCTCATAAAGGGCATGTATGATAGGGCTTTATCTTGTGTAAGGACCCCGTCTGGGAAGACTGGATATTTTAACATCAACATTGGTTTACATCAATATTCATCTTTAAGTCCATTTCTTTTGACTTTGGTTATGGACGAGTTGACAAGTCACATTCAGAATGAGTTACCTTATTGTATGTTATTTGCTGATGATATTGTGTGGATTGACGAGACTAGAGATGGAGTAAATGAGATGCTTCTGGTCTGGAGACATTGGAGATTAAAGGATTTCGTATAAGTAGGGCTTAGACGGAATATATGGAGTGTACCTTTGATGGAAGAAATAGTGAAGGAATCGAGGTGAAGATTAGTGACAATAAGATTCAGAAGATAGTTTCTTTTAAGTATCTGGAATCTATGTTGCAACACGATGGGGAAATTGATGGAGATATTACTAATAGAATAAATACAAGCTTGATAAAAGTGGAGAGGAGATTCTGTAGCACTCTGTGATAAGAAAATTCCTTTGAAAATTAAAGAAAAGTTTTACAAAGTAGCTGTAAGACCTGCTATGCTCTATGGATATGAATGTTGGCCTGTGAACCATAAACATGTGCAACGAATGTTTATAGAAGAAATGAAAATTCTAAGGTGGATGTGTGTACACACACATAGAGATTAGATTCAGAATGATGCAATCATAAAGAAAGTTGGTGTATCTCTAATCGAGGGTGAGATGCGAGAAAACCGCTAAATATGGTTTGGTCATTTACAAAGAAGATCAGATGGTGCACCAGTTAGGAGATGCGAGTGTTGGGATGTTGAGCTGTCTAAGAGAGGCCGAGGACGACCCAAGAAGTGTTGGAAAGAGACTATACGAAGGGACCTTAGTTTTGTGGATATAAGCCCGGGATTGATCCACGATAGATCTGAATGTAGGCGAAGAATCCGTGTAGCCGACCCTACTTAATTACGGGAAAAGGCTTTGTTATTGTTTTTTTGTTGTTGATATATATATATATATATATATATATATATATATATATATATTATTTAACATTAAACATAAATCAAAAATACAAATAAAAATAAAAAATAAATCAAAATAAATATTTTAATTACTTAAAAATACTTACAAAAATTATAACTATGTATATATGATGTATTTAGATATACATTTCCCATAAAAGTTATAAATCTCAAAAATATCTACAACTATTGTGTTAAACACTTCTTAATTTAACATGTCTAGCTATTTTATTTTCGTTTATCTTTGTTTTATTTATTTCTTTCAATTCTGAATGGGCTATGTGACCCAATCTTTTTGTTGCACCTTACCCGCATCCTTATTTCAGCACACCCATCTTATAGGTCTTGTGATCTTTAGATTAGATGACCTTGATTGATCATAGCACCTCTTCCAGAGCCATCTGATCTCACTGATCAGATTGATAGCTGCTCTCTCGTGCCCCATCCACAATTATTGGATCGTATGATCCAATGGCTATTACACATCATCAATCTCTAGCCACCAACCGCCCGACTTCAACCATTTCTCCCAACCATTCCCACCAACTTCTCGTCCAACTGCTAACACACTAATGAAGCCCTAAACTCCCCTGATCACACTAACCTCCTAACCATCCTAAACCCTAATGTTCCTAACCTCGCCCACTACATGGAACCATAATCTCTGCAACTCCTTCTTCAATACTCCTTTATCGACGTAAATCCCACCCATAAACCCTAGCATGATGCAAGCCTTATCCTTACCCCCTCTTCATGATAGGAAGAAGCTGAGTCGAAGGTGCGATCATGGGTCTATATTTCCGGTGTCGACCCATGGTTGGAACCGTTCCACGACCACCATCATGGTCGTTTGAGCTTCAAGGTCTAGTTGGCCTTATCAGGCGAAGACTAGAGGTTTGGTTAGAATTTCAAACCAAACCACCCCATTTGCATGCATCTTCATCAGTCTTAGGTAATCAAGGTTTGCATTTTCTTTGCATTTTTTTGTTATTTTATTCACTCGGTATAGCCACCTTTACTAAAACCTGATCAGTCCTCGGTCTTTGTCGAGGATCCCTGATCCTCGCTGAAGGTTCCATTGACCATATTCCTTCTTGCTTACCCCAAATCACTTCGCCCTCTATGTATTCGTTCATGGAGATGAACCCAATCTGAGCCCCCACCTTCTTCACCCTACTGCTCTCCATCATGACCACTCTTCTCACGTACACACTTCCCTTATCTTTGGTTTGCTCCTACTATAATGATTGAAGCTGCCAAGATGATTCCATTCTAGATGATTCCCTCTGGTGTACGAGTATAGATCTGCCTCTTATGACACTTTAGAGTCATCTTCAACGTCTTCTCTAGAGCTATGTGGAGGTCCAAATATCTTCAGGGGAGAGCGATGTAGACAGAGGATGAAGTTGGATGTCATCAAAGGTCCTTATTTGCTTCCATCACAAGGAGGGAGGTTGAGGAGCCTAAATTAGCAGATGTCATTGGATGCCCTTGTTCCGATGGTCCACTATACTCCGCAGCCTTGAGTCCAGAGCAAAATCCTTGGTGGAACCGAAGCTTCTGTAAAGCATCGAGGCCACTCTGCATAGCCTCTACGCCTATTCCACAAGTCAAATGATTACCCGAACCACAGAGCGTGTGCCTAGCATGTGTGGAGAGGGGAATTTACATCCATAAGACCATGCATTTATTAATAATTACATACAAGTCTTGTTAGACATGTTGTATATATGTGAGTATAGGGATATTTGCATTTATGCTTTACTGACTTCCGTAAATTACAAAATAACTGCCCCATTTAGGGTTAACATTAAAGATGAGTAGCTGTTTTATATTTACATTTCAGTCCCTGTAGGGACCTTTTTATGATGATTTATGTTATTTTATTATTTTCTTTATTACGTTTATGCCCCTGAATGTCTTATGCATTGTCTTAAGTATTATAGTTAAAATTGATGTAATTTTAATTCCAATGCAAAGCTTTCTTTGTCTTCTTTCATATTGCATGATTTATTCCCTATTTTTACATGTAAATTTTCATGAGTTAATCAGAGATACATTTTATACATTCGTCTTGATATATAAAATTCATTTTCTTTGTTGGTATTTTTTAAAGTTCAATGTTGCGTAATAAATATCAAAAAAATGTTCCCGTAATTTTCAAATTTCAAGGGATTTTTTTAAATAATCTTTCAAAATAAAAAATAAATGATCGAAATTTAAATACTTTTTAGTCTTGTGTTCTAAAAAACCTATAATCCCATTCTTGATTATTAATAATTTTTTTACCAAAATCATTGTTGACCTCATTCCATACATGCCATGGTGTCGTCATTCTCCACTCTTCTTTTTCGTTTTGCTCATCTCAGTGCTTCTCTCCAATATCAATTTAAAAAACATCATAGAATGACAATGATCTTCATCATGTTATAGAGGTACATATCCTTATTGTTAATAATAATGCATTTTTTATTTTCATTCATCATTTTTTCAATTGAAAGATACTTTGTCCAGTAAATTCAATGTCCATTCAATTATCAAGTTTTTGTTGTTCCCAGTTTTATTATTCATTTGTAATATTTGGCTTTTGATCTTTTCGTACTCTAATCTCAATGTCGATGCATTTTCCTCCATTATGGTTGCCAATTATTCAATTTTATCTCCTTAACAGGATATCTAAGGGTTAAATTTATAAAATGTTTCTGAGTATTTTAAAATACAATACGATATTATAAAGTACCAAATCTTTTATCAATTTTACACCATTTATTTCATTAAAATATTTACTGATTTAGCTTTTCTTTGGAAAAATATGTGTAATGTTTTTAATTTATTATACTTTTTGGTATAACCGATCCAATCACTATTGATTAACTAATATGGATTTTGTGTGTGTTCCTATATTGTATTCTATAATATACTTTAGCGCAATCATGCTCATGAATGTACATTAGGTAGTTATTGATGAACTCGTTGATCATGTAAGTTAATTTGTTCTCATTGTAGCACGAGACATAATGGGTCATGCAGAACCGAGAGAAGGATTTCTGCGAGGAGAGTCTAGGCTTGAATTTATATCCCAGACAAGTCTGAGATCAAACACATGGACATAACGGATTAAGTAGTTTTAAGTAAGGTTCATAATGATGATCGAGCTACTAAGAGGGGACATCTAGATTGGGCTAGGTAACAATGCACTACAAAATGCATGAATGAGATTCTTGGTGATTTGTTTATTAAATTTAAAATGATGCTACAAAATGCAAATGAAAACAACCACACCAAATGGGACAAGATGTTTTGATTAAATTAAGCTCCTGAAATTCTCAAACAAGTATCTAGATAGTTCCTTAATCTAAATTTTATCACAAATTAAGCTCGAGAAAGCGCCTAGGTTTAACGTGCATCACAATTTAAGGCAACTTTAATGAATCATCAATTAAGTGATAAAAGTCACATTAATTCAGGATTTAAAAGTTAAACAAATTTCAATCTCAATGCTTGAAAAATTTAGTTAACGGTCAAGCAAATAATGGAGCAAAGTGGTGCACTTAATACATTTATCAAGACAACTAAGGAGACCAATTAAGCTCTATTAATGACCTAAGTTCTCTCAATTTTCATTAACACGTAATATGTTAATAACTGGATCCAATTAGTCCATATTAAAGAGCACTAAAATAGCATTAAAACAAGACCAACTTCATGCAATTAAATAAAAGGGTACTCAAGTTATTCAGAATTCAATCCAGGGACCTAAATGAAAGAAAAGAAGAACGTTTTACTTAAAAAAAGGTCAAAACATAGGCTTAAATGTAATTAACAAAAGTCGTGGGGGGTCTACATGCTATTTTCACAATATATAGAAGGATTATAATGCAGCAAAATAAAATAAAGAGCTTATCTTGCAATTTACATGATACGTCCGCAATCAAGGACCTGATAGCAATATCAGAGAATTCCAGGGATCCTAGTACAAATTTCCCATGTCACATGAAGAAAACATATGATGGGATGGAGGCTCGATGCTCGATTTGATGGCCATGTGGTAGCTCCATGTGGGCTCAGATGCTAGCTCGACATACGAGGTTGAGAGATGGATTGTCGCTTTGATGAGAGGCTCGGGAGAAATACTAGCCGTTAGATCTGATCAGGGGAGATCAGATCCAACGACATCCATATATGATATTCCTCCCTCACCACCGCTTGTGGTGGTACTTGGGTAGATCTCCTACGAAGGTGATCCTTCTCCTCCCAATGAATAGGAAGGCGATGAAGATCGAATAAGATAGTTGAAGCCTCCGTGAGGGTGTTGCGACAATGTAGAAGTTCGGAGACGGTCTGAAGTTGTGTGTTGAGGGAGGTATCACCGCCACGAAGCTCGAGGTCAGACAAGGATCCAAGTTCCGACCACTCAAAAGAAATTAATGCCAACAAGTGTTAGCATGTAGCTCAGACTGAGGGGTATCAGCTGGGGAGGTTATGAGGGAATTTTGAGGGCTCATCGACCTATGAGGGAATTGAACCTAAAGTGAGCTCTAATCTATGCGAGTCTGGAGGTGAAGCAAGGCATACGAGGTCATAAAGAATTGGAGAAGGATAGATGGAGGCAGAGCGAGAGTGTCAGATCAACGATAAAGATAGTACAATGGTTGAAGGGAAGTGAGGGTGTCTATGTGTGTAAAGGAAAATGGGAGAGACAAAATTGAAATAAAGAAGAGAATATTTTACATGAGATCAAAGATCATGATAGGGATGAAATGGAGAAGGGGAGAACATGCATGGAAGGTGGAGTCGAGTACTCCAATCCTCGCTTGATAACATGGAGGCTGGCAGCTGGAAGCTCGAGCAGCTCGTACAACTACAACTCGTCTGTAAAGACGGGGATCTTGCTTGAGGAAATTCTCAATCGTGCCTCACAATCTCTCTCAATTCATATCATCAATTTGGAAGTAGTGGCTTAGAGGTCCCTCATGTAAAGGAGGATGCACGCGAAGTGAAGCGGAGGTGGAGTATTTGAAAAAAGGAGAATACGAGGTGCATGTGTGAGTGATGTGGGTTTGTGAGCTCATAGTGATCCGAGGGAGAGGAGACGGCACGTGTCAGGCGAAGAAGAGGGAAGTTAGGGCTTGGACCGATGAGGTTAGGAGGATGAGGGGGGTTACCGGATTTGTGGGGAAAATTGAAAGGGGGGAAGGTGCACAACGAGGAAGATCTTGGGGCGAAAGGTAGGAGATGAGGATTTGCATCTTGGATATCACAATCTAGTGGTCCATATGGGAGCTGGAACGTGGCATTATAGATGAGATATAAAGCCCTCATCAGGAAGCTGACAGAGGAGCCGAAGTATGCGGTGGGGATGCAACCAGCAGAGTTGGATACAATGGTCAGCATAGCGGGGGCACGAAGGGGGCATCTCGGGTAGAAGCTCCAACGAATGCCATGTGGCCCAATGAAATAAAAGAAAATTAAGGAAAACAAAGAAAATAAGAAATAAATAGTTATAAGAAAAATTAAGAAAATCTCAAAACAAGAAAGTTGTAGATCTCGATGAGATCTATAAGTTTCATGTTGAACAAAAACCCAAAATAAATCAAACAAAGGGAGAAATATTCTTCGAAACATCTTTAAGTATAAAAACACTTGATTTTTAATTAAATTTTATTTTTTTGTATTTTTAAATTCTTTTAAACCCAAAAACAAAAATATATAATAAAGGGGAATAAAATATATACAAATATACAATAAATTAGGGTTATACACATAGGTTTAGAAGTTAATTTTGGTTAACTACATCAAATTTTAAAGAATAGTTTAAATAAAGAGGATAATGAATAATAAATAATATGATGAATCATAGATTCATTAGTAATCATCAACCATGTTTTCGTAATATCCAATCATCTTTTGCAATATATTATCTATTATCTCAAAATAAGAAAGTTTTATTCACTTTGTTTTTACTTAATTTTGGAGGAATAATACATGTTTTCTAGCTAAATAGCCTGCTCACTTCATGGATATCTACAATATCCAATTTAGTTGCCACAATTTTTAAAAAGTTTATATTCCTTGAAAGGGTTGTAAACATCTACTTATTTTCTTTTGTAAAATCACATCATCTTTATGATATATTCTTTAATATCTCCAAGTAAAAAAGTCATGCAATTTACAACAAATCTGAATTTAGTCGCCACACCTTTTTAGGAAAGTTTAGGTCATTCGATAGGGTTGTAAACATCGACCATTTTTTTGTAAAATCCCATAAGATTTTTAAATATATTATCTATTATCTCAAAATGAGAAAGTATATTGACTCTATTTTAAATTAGTTTTGAATGAATAATGCATGATTCTTAGGTAAATATAGCTTACGCCACATCATTGCATTCTACAACAAATCTAAAAATATTATGTGATTTATAAATAACAAACAATATACACAAATTTTTTTGAAAATATGTAAATAACAAATAATAAATACATAGCATACCAAATAAAATGGAGTAAATATAATTTCCATAAGCATTGCATCCTTAATGAAAAAAGTAAATAAAACTATAAATAAATTATTAGAATTAATAGAAGCTAATAAATGCCATATTTAAACATAAAAGCACGTGAACCACAAATTCCTCTAGCTTCCTTAATAGAGACTGATGAATCACAAACCCCCAACCTATTACTCGAGAAGAAGAAGTCATTTTGATGTATGATGTATTTGATTTTATTTATACTCCTTACAAATGTGTATAACACTAAGCATCAGGTGTATTGAAATCAAAGAGGTAAACTTTCTTATTTAATCGTTATGTGTAGTTATTAATCATGAATTTTCTACAAATGCTATTGATTTTTAATGGAATTTACATTTTCATGGATTTTTTATGATTTTATGTTTTTAAATTAATAGGTTTAATTTTTTATTTTTTCATATTTTTATTTTTAAACTAATATTAAATTTGCAAAATTTTATATGTACTTTAATTTTAAAATTATTTATGAATATAAAGTATATATAAAAATGCTATAACATGCTTTTTAATATTTTTAATGAAATAAAATTAAAAATGAGGAAAATAAAATATTGTTGAATTTAATATATTTTATTTATTTTGGTTATTTTTGTGGTATTATATATTTTTTATGAATTATTATTGAATTAATGTTGAAAAGAATTTTGAAAGGGGAAAATCTACTATTTTTTAAATAATTTTTTTTGGAAACCAAATTTATGTAAAAGAATTTTATCAAGCTTTAAAATAAGGTATTATACTAATTTTTATGAATTTATGTGATCATATTTTTTAAAAGGTTTTTGAAATATCTATTTTTTTGGGTTTCTATTTGTGCTTTTATATGAGTTTTGTATATGTGACAAAATATGAAAAAAAATATAACTAATGTACTTCTTTTCTAATTTTTCAAGATTTTCCCTTTTTTGGATTTTTAAAGTTCAAATAAAGAAATATGTAACATTTGTATAATTTTTAAAATTAAAAAATGAAAATAATTTTCAAAAGAAAAGTTATTGGGTAGATCATGTTATTATAAACTTAATAGATTGTTGTGGAATTTGTAAGCAACATGATCTATTTATTTCTCCCACTTAAACGGATTGGTGGTAGTGTATTATGCCTACCACCCAAAAGATCACGGTTCAAATCCCCCTTGTGGGGTTTGTGTTAGGTAATCGACAACCATCATAAAAAATAGTCGAATCTTTGAAAATGGATTCAAGTAAGGATCCATGTAGTCGACCCTACTTATAGTGGGAGAAGGTTTTCCGATTTTTTATGAACTATTTAATTCAAGCAAAAAAAGATAATGAAACTAAATTAGTAGGACATGGGTATACCATTAAAGGAAACTTTCAGAGCATTTATTAACAAAAGCTACAAGTTCCAAATAAAGTGTGCAAATACACTAAAGATATTATGTGAAGTACGCGTGCATATGCTCTATACAGGGGAAATGAAGAAAATAAAGAAAACAAGGGTATATGTGCATCTATTTAAGTAATTATGTGGCGCATGTGAGAAATGTTCTATTTACAATAAAGAAAATACACAAGGATGGGTTCTGCAATATCACCAAACAGTGTGTACGATGCACGCGAGGGCTGAAATGCGGTGTGCCGTCCAGATGGGATTCCTTGAATCTAATCTAATGGTTGATGTAGCTCATGTTCTTACCCAAATCAGAAGCTTCAGGCGATGATCTTGAACTGATCTCTAGTGGAGTATATCTCTAACTTTGGACCAAGTAGGTACGATGGCTCAGGTGATGTAGATAAGATGTTTCTCCACATGTTCTTCCTTTCCAGTAGAGGATCTTCAAATAAGTTGTCTTCCAAATAATTCTCTATCAGATGCAAAATGGCTCTCTTGAAGGCGATTATGTATATAATGTATCCTCGTAAAATGGTTCTCGATGCTGACATGTGAAGATAAATCGAAACATAAGTATTGTACACAACTGATTCAATTGATTTACAATATAAATCAAATCAATCGAATAATCCAAAAAAATGTTACTATCAAAGATCTTCCCCAAAATCGTGTAACATCTCATGTACATCTTCGGTCCAATGCTCCTAAAGTGAAGGCTCCTCCTCCAGAACCTGCAAGTGTACATAAAATCTCAAGATATAATATCTCAACTAATCATTAAGAAGTAAACAAAATTGAAAAAAAAGTGAATAAGATCTCCAATGCAGGTGGAGGAAGATTGATCTTAGATCTGTAGGATCGGATGTGATATATCAAGAATGGAGGGTGTAGAAGCAGAGGCTTTGGGATTAAATGATGTTTTCAAATAGAATCAAAGTGAATGGAAGGGGAGACCTAATTGAAGACCTCTGATTGAGATGATTATAGGTCAGATCTATGATCTACTGTAACTGGTGTGCTGAAAGCTAAAAAATAAACATGAATCGAATGTAAATTAAATCTAATATTGAACTTGGATCAAAATTGAAAAATAAAGTGAAGGAAGATCTGGGTTTTTGCCCTCGATGCAGTGTCTGTTATAGGAGCTTTAGCACAACAACTCAAAGGCTATGGACAATGGATCATGTCGATCACCCTCATCAAAAGCTCCCGCTTGACGAAGATCAATACTCGGTCACCATACCTCTCTCATGTTCACTTGAGCTCAGAGGAAATTGGAAAAATATGGTTCAAACATGAAATGTAGGCATTTGGAGGATATTTTAAAGGTGAGGGGAAGGCATTAGAAGAATAAAAAAGAATGGCATGAAAAGGAGCATGGATTTGGAGTGCAATAGACGGGTGTGGATTTCAGATGGATGGTGGATCAGAGGAGGGCAGAATCAAGTAGAGATATCTTAGCAATCTAGCGTAAAAATTTAGAGAAGAAGACAAGTTTAGTCTCTTGATCGATGATGGGGCTGTGACAGATCAGTCGACTAGTCTAACATGGCAGACACACAATCCCTATGGCGATCATGTCCTCGCCCATCAAAAATTAACACATAATAAGGCATAAAATGAGCATGTGCGCACGTATGTATGTGTGTGTGTGTCAAATTTTATTATACTCTTCATAACATGTGAATAGGTGCACAAGGAAGAGTGTCGAATACTGGGAGCAAGTCGTGATCGATATTTATCAAATATTAATTGTTGCTAATTAATAAAGTTTTTTTATTTTAGTTTCTTAATTTTATGCCTTTTTTTGATTTTTTATGTTTTTGTGGTTTTAAATTTTATTCAAAATTTTATGATTGTTAATATTATATATATTACTTTTTTATTTTTAATTATTTTAAATTTTGAAATTTGTTAGTTCTTTTAGATTTGTATATCTATTTAAAAAGCTATAAATAAATAGGTTAAATACCTTTTCGAATTTTTAAATATATCAAATACAATCAAAATAAGGGAATAACATTTTTTACGTTTTTCATATTTTCTTTTGTTTTGAGAAATTTTGTTGTATTTATTTGTTTTTAGTGGATTTTCAAAGTTTTAACAAAAAATAGCAAAAATGGAAAATTTAAAAACTTGTAAGGGGATTTAAAATTAGATTTTAGAATACACCATATGTTATTTTTCTCATAAATACATATAAGAAAGAAAAATAAAGCATTGAAATAGATATTTTTGGATTTTTTAGAACTTTTTGATATTTTTACAGGGTTTTTAGGGTTTTTTAGTTTTCTACTTTGTATTTTTTGTGAATTTGTGTATGTAATAGAGTATAATAAAAACTAATTAATATATTTTTTGGTCATCTTTTAAGATATATTTTAATTTTTTAATGGATTTTCTAATTTAAAACGGGAAAAATATACAAGTTTTTGTAGTTTTATAAGTAACAAAAACACGTAAAATACTAATTAAAAATATATGTATTAGATCTATGTTCCATGCATTGAAAACAATATTCCTATTATTTTTTGAATAATAAAATAAATCAATAAAATTAAAATACACAAAATATATAAATATGACATAACCATGACCTCTTTGCAATTTATAGAAACATAACATGCATTTTCTAAATAGATCTACAAAATCTAGGGACACCTTACGAAAAACATCCAATACAAAATGTTTTACATAATTGAAGGAAGTACTTAAAAAATTATTTACTATTCATCATAGAAATACATAATATTTAGCAAACATTTTGCCAAAATAATCTTAGTTCATCGTACGAACTAGAAAAATGTAGAACAATAAGTTGTGTATTCAAAAATTATAAATTCTAAGGAAACAATTTCCAAAATAATTTCTGATATTTATAATGAAAAAAATAGATAGATTATGGTTAACTCTAGAAGTGTGAGTTTCTGAACGAAGAAACCTCCTGAATCGAGTTTGATTTGCAGAAGTCTCTCTCGTGGCCGCAGAAATGAATTACATTGCGTCCCTTGAACTCAGACGTCGACCAGAGCAACAACAAGATGCATATGAGATATGGATACTCTCAAGACTCTTTTATACCTCATGGGGCATAGAATTTATAAGGGGCTTTGCTCTCCAAAAGTGTGTTACAATATATATAGCCTTGCTTTCCTTTTATACTTACATTACATGCCAAATATGTGTGTTATAATCCCTTGTATTTTAAATCATCGGCTTAGAGCGAGTCCTAATTCAATAAAGATGATCTCCTTATCATCTCCAATTAATATTAACTAATTAATAATAAATAAGCGACAACTTAGCTAAACTAAAATTAGTTAAAGTTGTTGCCTTTTTTATCTATTAATTAATTAACTTAATAAACCCATTATCAAAATTAAATAAATTATGAAATTAATCATCAAATCCTATGAATCATATTCATGAGCTCAAAATTAAACGTAAATACAGTTTACATCTACAATTTTAATGTGAATCAAATTCACACAATTTCAAGCCTTGGAAATATTATGTAAATTATATTTACATAAATATTTATATCAATCATTTCCATATAAATATTAATTATTTTTAATCACAATTAACATTACTTAATGAGATATATTTATGAATCTTATTCACAAAATTACCCTTATGCAATAATAACTATTATTATTACAATATTGATATCAATAGGTATGAGTCATAATCTAATTAAGACTCACGGGATACAAAATACAGATACTTGGGGATAATGTCATGTATATCATTATTATCCATGTATATTGACTTGAAATGTGGATAACTATCAAATTTAAGAGTTTATGCCATTTTAGCAAAAATTCATTACCTACGAATGTTGAGCTTGATCTGTAACACTTTACACTTCCAGTAAGCTCAATGAAACACATCAAACTCTCCATGAGTTGGAGAAAGTGTCGGTGAGGTGAATCCATATTCCTTGACCATTTATAAATCAAAGTCTAAACAATTTAAAGATAAGAATTGAGCTCAACGAGTTTGTATACTTCCATTTCCATGCCTTTTCTATTTCCAATATTTGGACATTGAAATTGGAATTGGAATTGAAAATTAGATTCAAATAATTTGTTATTTCTTCCAATTAAATCACAAATCATTTAGCTAAATGGAGTCACCAAAATCATCACGTTTCATCACTCTCTCATAATGTAAGAGTCATGGTAGATGATCCATTACAACATACGTAACCTGGGTATTCCCAATACTCATTCATCCTTCACACTAGAAGACTTTGATAAATTCGATGTTCAAACTCTGGTTTAATTGTCTTCTTCAGAATATACCAATAGATTTCTCATTTTATAATTGGGAGACAATATTAATCATATACTTTCCAAAAGCATGTATTAATATCTCGAATTTGTGTCTCAGTTCATAAACATGACGACCATGCATGGAATTCATTTTGGCCCTAAAACATCTCATGAGTTAACTCATGTCTTCTGATTCAGTAAAGAGCATGAATGATCCATTTGAGAGATTGTATTACTCATATGCCCTCGTATGCACACCAGCTTGCTACTATATAGACCTTGGTTAGGTCATCAACCTAATGGTCCGCATAATGTACAAACACAGATATATAATATACATCCGTCTCAGGTCAGAGGATGCATGCCTATATCATGACAGTATATGAAATATGTCTTTTATTATCTCGACCTCGTTAAGTAAATACTTTGACCTAACTTATCTGGCACCTTCGAATCTCTATTAATGTAAATGACATGCATCAAGAGGTCAGTTAGATATAAGCCTTTAGAGAAGGATTGCCATCTCCTTCTTAGGATGGAGATCCTTTCATAACAATTGCTTGACGGTGCTTGATGAGTCCTCATTCTAACTCCTTAGATATCATATACGCACCAGCCTCCATGATTCAACATTTGAATCAACATCTGTATGATCATTGAGATGGCCATGGTACATAAGAATAATGGTACAAAGGGACATATTATGCAAATTAATTATTCTTGATTTCAGATTAGGGAATGATTTTCAATAACATTATCGCTTAATGGCCCACCATGGGCTCACATGTCCAACAATCTCCCACTAGCCCAAAGAGCCATTAATGGGTTAATCTTTAAACCCACACTCATGTGATAATCGTATGCTATTTACAAAAATAGCTTGGTAAGGTGACTAGTCATTCATTTCCTAAGAGACTATGCCAATTCCTTTTACGGACTTGCATATCTTCTAGTAACAGTGCTCACATCCAGTGTGAAGGTTGCATCTTCCGCAACAAATACTCAATATTGTTAAAGCAATTATAGTGCCTTTGACACTATAATTAATCATTATAATAACCAATAAATAGTATCTATTATCCTTGTCAGAATATTGTTATACCTCGATATATCTATCTCATTTATACTAAGACCAACTCTCATGTCTTATAAGGCATCTGTAATTAAGACCTTTTAGAACACTATCTATAAAGTCTTAAATTCTTGGAGATAAGGCTATGAGATCAGTATCTTTAAAGTCTTGTAATCTTTGAAGATGTTGTTGTTACTGCAATAAAGTGTTTTATCTCCATAGTATGATTTGTACCATTTTAATACTCCCACTACATTGCAGACATCTGGCTTTTCTACATATTTGGTTCTATGAACTTCATATAGCTATGCACTAGGGCATGCAACTTTAGCATTTATATCCTCATGTCTTTGAGGTGTTATCCCTTAAGATATGTCAGTACCTTATCTTAAGGAAAAGAAAATTTCCTTGGAATTTTCCAAAATGAAATATGTCCAACATGTATACTAATGTAATGGTTACAATGCCCTCTTCTCTAATCTCCTGAACAACTTCAAAACTAAGACCTAAGAGGCATCATTAAGATCTTATATCTCTAGATATGGAACAACCATATTATATAACACTTATTACCATCCTTATATACTTCCAAATGATTAGGATTTGTATTTCATTTAACATGATGAACACAATGGAACTACCACTAAGCTTCACATGGTTCATCAAGATTCTACCAGAAATAATAACCTTTACAATTTCTGATGGATCTCCCATTTAACATTTATATACTCCCTTATTATCCTCTGAGCATAATCACCTTAACTCAAATATTCATTATTCTGTATTGTTAACAACTAACCTTATTCCTATAAATATCCCTAATTTTTCCTATAAATTAACCCTTATTTTCTTTATTTTATCCAATATTATTAACTTCTTAAAAATTATAAGCAAAAATTATAGATATTTGTCTTTGTGTTAAAAAGAAGTAAAAACAACAGAAAAAATCTTAAAGCAATAAAAAGCAATGTTTTTATTCACTAAAAATGCTTCCAAAATTTGTATGTTGTTTATTTTATTTCCCTTGAGTTTTTGTCCAACATGAAACTTGTAGATCTCCTTGAGATTTCCAATTTTCTTGTTTTTACTTTTTTTAATTCAACCTCCTTTTACTTCTTTTGTACTTTCTTTTTATTTTTCCTTTGTTTGAATAATTACCATTGGGCCACTTGGCGCCCGTGTGGTTATTCCTCCTTGCACCACCCGCCTCTATCCTTGGCCCTTGGATCCACTTCCACCTTCCTCAATTGCAGACATCCATTCCTACCCCTCCCACAACCGTTTGATTCCCTCCTCCAGATGAGATCCACCACCCACTCCAACCTTCACTACCACTTTGGTATGGGCGCGTCCATCCAACGACTTAGAGCCCACCATGTCTATTCTCCTTCCAAATATGTAAGATGAGTCCCATGCTGATAAATATGGAAATCAAAGGGTCTAAAATGAGCCTCACACCTTACAATGTGAGGACTCAATCACTGTAATGACCTCTCAACAACCTTGTTTAACTAATAAGTAACCCACATGAAATAGATCACTCAAGAAAGTAGTCAAAATTTATTATACCCTGCAATAGATCCTATAATAGACAACTACTGTAGGGGTCAAACACAGGAAACAATAAGAGACAACAATCAAAATTGGCTAAAAAAGATAATAAATGATTTTAGGCCTTTTAAGGTATTTTTAGATTTTTTATGGGGTTTTAATAAATTTTTCTTGCAATATTGTTTTTGTATTTTTAATTGTTTTTACTTTATATTATTTGTTTTTTATAATTATCTCGATTTAATTTCTTTTTCTTTTTAATTTAGAGATTTATATAACTTCATATTTATAATAAAGAGTCAGATAATTAGAAATACAGCTAAAATATAACTAAAAATTACAAAATAAAATGTTTGTGTACATTTTATATTTTTCTAATGTTTTTGTGCTCTTTCAAATATTTTTGATAATTTTAGGGACTTCTAATATCCAAAATATCTCAAAATAAATAGGCAAAATTATTTTGGAATTTAAAATACTAAAGAAGTTGAAAATTTTGAAAACTAATTTTAATAGATATTATATAACATAAAGAAACTTTTGAAATAAAAAGAAGTATTTTTGGAATTTTTGAGAATTTTAATGATTTTTATGGGGATATTCTATAGCTTTTTAATTTTTAGCTATTTCCTTTTCCTATTTTTAGTGATTTTTTATCTGTAGGCTCAAAAGGCAATAATAAATAATCACTATTTTTTGGAATTTTTATATATTTTTTGGAGATTTAAAGAAATAGGGAATAAAATTCTCTTTTTATTTCTAATAAGTAGAAAATAGGACTTAAATATCCAACCAAAAATATATGTGATAGGTAAATATATCATGTGTTTGTGGAAATTTTCTATGAATTTTTAGTAGCCTAGCTATTTTTCACAAAAGAAAAGCTACAAAAAGAAAATACATACTAGTAGGGGCATCTATGAAAATATTTAAAGTTGTAAGACCTTAATCGAATACAAAATGAAACCTTAGGTCCAAATTTACAATTTTTCCAAAAATATCAAATAAATCATACCCAAAGGGGTATATTTAAAATTAATACATAGTATAGAGAGCTAGATGAAATTTTCCCAAGAAATATTACACTATAATGTAAAAAATAAGGACTAAAATGAAATGCAAAAAGCCTAAGGGCTTAGGTGCAAAATACTCACTCCCCTCACATGCACAACCACGCGAGGTGACATGGATTGGACATAAATGCAAATAAAGAAATTACGAGGGTCTACCATAAATATTACAAAATATTTATGATACATACTAATGTTTATGGACTAAAAATTAAATTCAAAAATAAGAAGGGTGTACGCGTAAAATACCCTCCACATGTGGTCGACGACTCTGGATTTACACTTATGCACATGTCGAGACATGGATGGTCGATGGAGCATCGATGATGGATGCCTATGATTAGATCCCCCGGAGGAGATCAACTGTTACTGCTCGCATTGGTCCGTCGTCTCTGGCTTATTCTAATACTTAGCTCATGATTGGACGATAGGGAGCTCTCTTGGAAGAACAAGGAAGAACTCCATGCGGTCTAAACTTCAATTTGTGCTACCAACTTATTCTGGCCGCCTGGTGATGTACTGAAGTACCAAAACATGGCTAGAAGTTCCCTGGAGTTGCAACAAGCTTCACATGGGCACCTAGAACTCCGACGAGGGTTGGCGAGGTTGGAGAAGAACAGAGGCTCCAGGTAATTCACTCCTTATCAAAATCAACTTAGGAGGGGTTCTTTGACCCACTAGATCCTGCAAGAAGTGAAGGCACATGAAAACCAAGGTCTTAAAAGTGGTATTCAATAGAGGTGAAAGTAGGTGGAGTGTAGCGGCGACGACTCTTGTGAGTGACAGAGGAGGATTGTTGGGAGTCTAATCTAAGAAAGATCATAAGGGGTGGATGTGCATAAAGATAGGAGAAGCAATAGGGAAAGTTGTAGGAAGTTAAAGTAGAGGAGGAGTATGCTTGAAGTGGTCGGAAACAAGAGGTAGAGCCAGAGCTCCGACGAAAAATTTTTGTGATTTTAAGATAAATAAAAAGAAATTTCTGGAAACAAAACACTATCATATTCTACTGCTACTCGAAGGAATGGATAGAAAAAGAAAGAGAGGGCTTACATGACCTTTACCTGTGCATAGCAGAGCTCGTGGCGGAGGAGGTGGCAACGCCTTGGATCGATCTCGATTCAGTGCCAAATGGCTCGCTAGATATTCCTCAACACTCTAGCTATCGCCAAGATGTTCACGGACTTGAAGACTAGGACTTGAATGGTGTAAGTGGGATCAAGGAATCAAGGGAGCTCGACTGAGGGCATATGTACATGCCTGGGTTAATCTAGTAACGTCACTCGATTTAACGAACCATTGATCGAGGAATGACCCTCACAAGAAAGTGCTAGTATCCATGGTCAAAAGATCTGAAGACATCGAGGGAGATGGGGGAAAGAATCGGGCATCGAAATCCAAGGAAGGAGTGTAAAAACTGAGTCCGACACAGACTAGAGCCTCGGTTAGAGTGTTGACCGATCTCAGCGGACGACGAGCCCTGATTAGGCCGTGTCATTCGCAAGAGGACAAAAATGAAATAAAAAAGGAAATAAATGTAAATAAAATGGTAAACAATTTATTTAATTTTTTAGTGAAACATGAAAATATTATTATTTTGTGTAATATTTAATGGTGATTTTCTTTATTTTGACTTATTTTATTCTAAGTTGCTTTCTAAGGGTTTGTTATATGTGTATTTTAATTTTATTTTGTATTTATATTTTATTATTTCATGCACTTAATTTCTTAACATTTATATCTTACTTAAATATACACAAATATATTTTATTGTATTTTTTGGATATAATATGTATATTTAATTATTTGTAGGTATAGATTACATATGTATAAGTATAGTATCCTCATCTATGTATTTATATATATTACTTTCTTTTAGAGTATTTTATGATTTTATTGTATTCTAGATATATACATATATTATAAAGAATATTTACAAAATTATAAGAATATAAAATGATGAAAAATATAAATAATAAATAAAATGGATATTTTATTCTTGTATTATGTACAATAGGGGTCCAAAACCTAACTTTTGCATCTTACCTCCAAATTAAAAGAAACCACCTTCCTTAAATAGCTAATAAAAAGTTATATGCAGTTAATGTAATTTTGGTGCGTTTTGACTTCATGCGGAGAAGAATGGATCTGGGAAGTCTAGGTTTTGGAATTTTATTCTCAGTATAAAATGTGTAATTTGTATTATTTTTGTGCGAAATAAATTTGTATTTTTCTATATATTTTTATCTATAATTTTCATGTACAAGTTTTCTCTATTTGAGGTATAAATAATAAAGAATAAAATGGGTGCCAAAAGTGGATTATTGGACATTTATGAACTAGGGTTTTTATTATGTTTGTGACCCTTCTCTCCGCATACTTTATTTCTTGTCGACCCAACAATCATGATGCCTAGGTCTCAGGGTTTAGGGTCCTAAAATACCTTTGGCATTTTATTTCTTTTTCATTCCTTTATTCTTTTATTTTGGCTTTAAACAATGTAATTTTATACATTATTTATACGATAAATAATGAATGTTACTTCATGCAGAACAATGACATACACATGCACTTAGCCATGGTTTAAAGGCAAAAATGAAAGAATAAAAGTGATGAAATGGAGATTCATCACCCCCATACTTGCCTTTGCTAGTTCCTAGCAAACACTTATGCCTATAAGTGCATAAAGTATAAGTAAATAAAATAAAAGGAAAGAGCTTGGATTGATTTAAAGTTCAAACTTGTATTTGTAATATAAAAAGTTGGGAGCTCAGTTAGACCTTTGGATTTTAGGTGCATTCAGAATCTTATTGAGAATCAGACTTGAAACCCAACAGCCTTTAAGACCCATAAAACTCTGCTTAAGTCTCCTCAATAGCCAGGTCAGAATAAATAAACTCGTATGCAAACCCTCATGACTATGAATTTATCTTGGATAGTGTGTGATATGTAGCTCTCCTCGGTTGAGTGGTAAAAGTGAGTCTTCTTCAACATGGTGATCATAATTCCCCAATCTAATAACTCTTTCCTCAAAAATCGAGGTATTCCATTCTAAGTTCAAGTATAACTAGATCTAGAAGATAAGGTGGAGAGAAGTCTGGACGGTAGCCAGTGTAGCTACCTATCCTAGGATGCTTGACTAGTATAGCCAAGTCATCCTACTGCATGCTCACATACATTTGACTTTGAAGCTCAAGCTCATTATTAACTATACAAATAAATACATACTCCGACAAGTATTTTATTTTTATTCAGGCCTGCCCACTTTTTTGGAGTTTTTGATTTTACATATTTTGAATACTTTATACAACATCATTTACATAAGGACTTTTCCTTCTTGAGCTGGTGTACTTTCCCTCTTTTGAAGCTTTATGGCAACCCACAACTTCTATTTTTAGACCTCTTCGCTATTGGATCAGGTTGGGGTACAATAGCCACAAAAGTTTGACTCTCGATGTTTCCATTGTCTTGTGTCATGACGACAAATCTAGCCTTCTACCACTTCAAGTGAGGCAAGCAAAGTGTAAGGTGTGTGCAAGCAAAGCCATTATCAACAAGAGTCATGCGTGTGTTCCGAACTACTCTACCTTGACATTCAAGTTGACACAAAACCAAGTTTCCTGGTCTCAAATAATTAAGTCTAGAAGGCCTAAAGTGTCTCAATTCCATTTCATATAAGGTTCATGTGATTAAGTGGATTAAGGTCAAACCAAGCTCCAATCTTCAGATTTTACTTAGACTTGTTCAATCATCAATATCAATCAGAAAAATGCAAATGCTATGCACAATGAAGAAAAAACATTTGTGAGGCAATTTTCTGATTTTGAACTTTTGTGGATTTTTGAAAATGTTTGCAAATTTTTATGCATGTTTTTGAAATGATTTTGCAAATACTTTTGGAATTTTTTAAATTTTATATTTTTTAGCGAGTTTTCAAAAATAAAAGTTTATAAGATATTTACACAAGAGTGTTTCTTATTATTTACAAGAATTGGCATTTCAGAATTTATAGGATTATATATAAGGTTTATAGAAGAACTTTATTTGCTTTGAATTATATACATGGTACTGAAAATAATTTGAAAAGATTTTCATAAACATTTTGAAAACTTTATTTTGCAAATTAATTTGACAAATAATTTTTTCAAATATTTATAAATTTGAAAAACATTTTGCAAAGATTTTTCAAGAAGTATATATAGATTTTTTAAACTATTTTTGCAACCATTTTTAAAACATATGCAAATAGATTTTCAAACCATTTTATTTTAAATAAAGTAGGAATTTTTTTTACAAATAATAAATTTCTACAAAGGTTGAAAATATTTTTTAATAAAATTCTGAACAGTCTTAAAAAGATTTTTCAAAAAGATTTTCAAACTATTTTTCAAACATTTTTACTCGATTTATTAGTTAGTATATACAAAGAATTTTAATGAATTTTATACAAGTATATAAATTACATTTAATTAATTATATTTTAGCCATACTTATTGAAAATACAAAAGTACGAGTTATGGCTAAAGTATATAAAACGTAATATTACCCCCCATACTTAGCTTGAGTCATGTACTCATAGATAAGTGAGAAAAAGAGAAGACATAAAGTGTACTAAGTATAGAACAATCAATACGACAATGACTAAAGAATGAATGAATGAGAAGTTGATTGTCCCCCCTATACTAAGGATGAAATAATCCTAAGTATAACAGAATGTACATAGGATAGAGTGGACCAAGGGTGGGAATGTATGCAATCATTGGCTTGACCACCCCCCCATATTTAGGGTAAAATATCCCTAAGTATAGACAGAGTGTCAAATGTTGAGGGGATAGGTGAGTGATCAAAGAATGAACTCGAGGTATACACTCCCCATACTTAGAACAAAGTGTGTTCTAAGTGAAGAAATGATGAAAGGGGTAATACCTTTTTGGAAGAAAAAGAAAATAAAAATGAAAAGAAGAAAAAGAAGAAAAGAAGATCATTCAAAAATGTTTTCGTATGCTTTGTCTGATTCAATGGATGTGGTGGCTTTCATCTCATGCTCATACACAACATGAATAGAATATACAATGGACAAGAAGGTGTCATGCTGTAAATATGGTTTCAGTAGATGTCTGTTGATCACAAAATTCTGTGCGTTAGTTGATAATTTTGATATTATTACACGACCGTTGTCACACACATGCTTACTATAAGCGACCGAATATACACAAATGATCCCAAGAAAGATTTTGTGGTCCATACAAGGCAGGACCAACAGTCGCTATGTCAACCACTATCAGATACCGAATGTCGTAAATCAACAATAAACCCATAATAATAAATCAAGCAAGCAAAATGCAATTTGTGTCTAATTTATTATAAACCCTATAATAAAATGCGTATAGCGACAAGAAGAGTAGGATGTCAAACACAAGTAACACATAATGCAACACTCAAAATTATTTCTAAATAAATAATATAGGTATAAGTGTATATATAACTATGCACAATATTAATAATTAATTTGAGTTTTTAAGTTTTAATTGAATAATTTATTATATTTATTTTTGTTTTATATTTTTGTGTTTTGATATTTAGTTTTCTGTTTTTATATATTATTTTTCTTTTAAACTAAACATTATAGCTATTTATAAAGTATATGTACAATGTAAGCTATTATATATATATATATATCAAAATAGTCAAAATTAAGTAAATAAAATACTTTTACATTTTAAATAATTTTTACTATTTTTTGATTTTTAAGGATTTTTGCTAATTTTTTTATATTTTTAAAGTTGAAAACACACAGAAATAGGGATAAGATAATATGTTGATATTGAAAAGGAAATTAAAA
This sequence comes from Ottelia alismoides, assembly GCA_037367405.1. Taxonomy (NCBI): domain Eukaryota; kingdom Viridiplantae; phylum Streptophyta; class Magnoliopsida; order Alismatales; family Hydrocharitaceae; genus Ottelia; species Ottelia alismoides. The sequence continues at coordinate 467,432 of JAZKJV010004863.1, forward strand.
AAAGAATCTGAGTCTAACATTTTCAAAATCAATTATAATAGATAGAAAATAATATAAAGAAAATTATACAATAGAAAGCAATATTTGTGGATTTTTTTAGGAATTTTATAGATATTTGAGAAGATTTTGGAAGTTATTCATTTTTTAAGCATTTCTTTTTCTATTTTTCTTCTGAATGTTAAAAATACTTAAATAAACATAACATATTGTTTAAGAATTTTTTCCAAATGATTGTATAATTTTTTTAGCTTTTTTAAGGAAAATAGGGACTGACAGTGCACTAAATGATTTTTAGAAAATAGGAGAGGGTATAAAATGTAAATGTAAAATTCTACATGAATAAGCTTGCGTCCAGGTACCTACTCCTTTTTTTGGCAATTGTTAGGGCACGGTAACTATTTTTAATAAATTGAAAGTAACTCACAAAAATATTCAAATATGAATAAAACTGAGGGTCCCAATGCAATTTTACCCAAAGTTTAACACTAATATTCTAGCTTTATATATTAAATGAGAATCTAATAACCTGCGACGGTTTACATGCAATTTTTACAACATAAAACATGCACCTGCACGTGACTCTGACATGGACTAATTTATAATATACAGAAACTTCAGGGGGATAGACGTAATTTATCCAAAAAAATTTAAACTACTTTAAATATTTTCCATACCATTTACTAATTATGAAAAGGTAGAGGGAGGCTATGCAATTTACCCAATTATGCGTCGGGATCTAGCAATCCAGAGGTCGCCACATGTCTGATTGTGCGACCCTCTTCACATACTCATTCACAGGAAATTAACGGTCTACAATACATGAGCACTGTTGTTCTTGATCGAACGACAACAAGGGTCTCTGTAAGAACCATCAAGAACACGACCCTGACGAGACTTTATTCGTCATTCCTCCGAGCTCCGGCGGTCATTCTCTCCTCCGACAAGCTCAACACGTAGTTCGACTTCCTCGGCGTGCAGTTGCAGGGTCCAGGCGAGGTGAGAAGGAGTTGGACGCTCCGGCATCGTAGAGACACATGGAGCAACTCCAGGTGATCAATGAGGTCCCAAGGGCATCGTTATACCTGCAAGTCACAACCAAAATACTACTGGGTGTGAGGGTTATCTCCTTGACCCAGGGATTACTCAAAATAACATGGGATATGGAATGGAGGGGGTAGCTCCGAAGAGGGCGGCATAGGGAGCTTTGATTCCATGAATTAGGGCTCGCTTCAAGGGGGTTTTATGGGGAATCTGTGTAAAACATGAAGAGAAACGAGGTGGGATGGAAGTCAGGGCGGATCGAAGATCGAATCGCTGCTATTTTGATATAGAGCCTGAGCTCCAAGAATTGGGGCTTTTCAATTTGAGCGTGTTTCGCTTGATTGAACTATAAATTAAAGATGCAAAATGAAAAGTAAACTACAAGATTACCTAGGAATGACTGGAAAGAGGGCTCGATAGAGCTTGGTGATTTGAAGCAAAACCAGTCGAAGGAGCTCCGATGGTGGGGTGGATTCGCCTCCTCTGCCCGCTCTCCTTGTTGCAAATCACGAGCTCCGCAATGCGATCACCATGGAGAAGCTCATCGAGGTGATTTGAGGGGCTAAAGATCGAAGAAGAGGGACCAAATATTTAAAAAGGGTTAATGGGTATATTTATAGGTGAGTTTTTAGGGAACTTCGAGGAGCGATGACGTGAGATCGAGCAGTGGTACGTGGAGATGCAGTGATGGGCGAAGATGAGGGACGAAGGGGCTATAGGATGGTTTTTGGTCTCAAGGGTAATGAGTGAAAATGTGGGCATGGAGAAAATGACGAAGTAGCACCTACGTGACTTTTGATAGGCATCAGAAGAGATGAGGCACATTTGATCGAGGTCAAAATTTGAAGGCGCCTGGTTGGTCCACGTAGAATAACTAGGAAGATCCAAGGTAAAAATGCCTTGGAAAATGAACAATAAATATTATTTTATTTTATTACTTTCGGTTTATAATTTTTTTCTAATTTTCTCTAATATTTTATGCATATTTTTATCTATTTTGAAAGGTTTTTTACAAGATAGTTTTTAGGGTTTAATTATAGGTATATTTTTCTATGTTTTTTTATTTATTTTTATTTTACATTTTTTTTATTCTGTTATTGCATAAAATTATAACTTATATTATACATTTAAAAATATTTTTATTTTATTTTCTTATATAATAAATACACTTAAATAATTTGGTATACTTAAAGTATAGTTATTGTATTTTCATCTAATATTTTAGTGTTTTATTAATGGTTTTAGTCTAATTTTAATATTCATATAAGCTATAAATATTATTTATGCAATTATAAAAATATCAAATTATTAATATAATGAAGAATAATTAAAAAGAATATTTTATTCAGGTTTATTGTACAATATGGGTCCAAGACCTAACTCTCACATCTTGACTTCAAAAAATAAGAAACCACCTTCATTAAATAGCTTATTAAAAGTTTTATACAATTAGAGGTGATTTGATGCATTTTGACTTTTTATTTGGGAGATATGGGTTTGTGAAGTTTGGTTTGTAGCTTTTTATTTTGTGTATAACATGTATACTGTATATTATTTTTTGTGTGAAATAAATTTTGTATTTTTCTATACATTTTTATCTATAATTTTCATAGAAAATGTTTCATTATTTGAATAATAAATAATAAATAATAAAATAGGTCTAAAAAATCAATTATTGGCCAATTTTGTAGAGTGATTGGGCTATGTTTTCTATGCACTTATACTCTACATCTCCCCTTTAAGTCATGATGATGAATGACTCTCGGGGGCTAGGGTCACTTCTGTGTCCTTGACACTTTGTTTCTTTTATTTCCTTTATTATTTTATTTTGGCAATAAATACTATATACATACAAAATTTGGTGCAGATCAATGAAAGTATATTTTGAGAATTTAATGAGATATTTATGCATTCTGCTACGGTTTAAAGGCCAAAATGAAAGAATAAAGGTGATGAAATGAAGATTCATCACCCTCCTATACTTGACTTTGCTAGTCCTTGGCAAATACTTTTGCCTATAAGTGTGGAGAAGAAAATAAGAAAAAGAAAAAAATAACTTTGAGTAATTTTTGACTCTTAAACTTGTCTTAATAATGTCAAAGTTTGGAACTCCGAGAAGACCTTTGATTAATGGTGTTTTCAGAACCACTTAGAGTTAGGATTTGTGACACAACAACCATTAGGTTCCGTCCTCCTATTATCCAGTCCAATTCACATCAAGGTCAAAACCATCCTCTATGTCGCTTACTCTTGCTACCTTGAAATGATAGAACCGTGTGTGAAATTGTTCATCTCTTCCTAGACAACACCATTGAGCTACCAAGGTGTCTACTCTTCTGATAACTCATTCTCCTAGAGTCAGACATTTCCTTATTTTGTCAGGTGCTTCCGATCTTTACAACCGAATGACATAAGAATTTAGAAGAATGGGAAGAGAAGTGAGAATGGACCAGTGTAGTCATCATTCCCTTGTGAAGTTGGTCAGTGTAACTGGATCTTCACCATCAAGCAAGCTTTTTCTGAAGCTTACATTTGTGGAATTTTTGGTTGAAGGCTTCTTTGTATATTTTCTTTGATTTTGCATAACATCTGCATTCTTGACTGTGTTGTGGTGGATATAGAATCATTTGTTCCACCCAATATTTTGGGGTCTTAGAAGAAGTTGCATCAGTAGACCATCCCTCATCCGAAGCATTGTTTCAATCCATCTCCAGTCTGTAAATATCATTGTTATCAGAAGAAATGGGTTAGAGTACAAATGTCACAATCCCCAAGAATGGTTCCTGAGCCACCCTTGACGAAGCAACCTTGCATCATCCCGACTTAGACCCCAAGACTTTTGAGCAGTCCATGTAGGTTGGGCTAAGTGTTATGTGCGAGGTTTCCAATCACGTCATTATCTCAAGAGTCGTACAGATGATATGAAGGGTTTATTTAGGCACATTGAATTGACTCTTGAACATAGTCTTATAGAATCTAAAGAATTAAGTCAAAGTGACATGAAGTATCTCCAATTCCATTCCTCAATGGGTTCCTATGAAATTAAGTGTATTAAGGTATACATAAAGCTCCATTCTTCAGACTTTATTTGGACTTGTTATATTTCCTAGATTACTCTAAAAAATCTCATGCTATGTACAAAGCGGGAAAATATTTTTGTAATACAATTTTCAATCTTTTGAACTTTTTTTAGATTTCAGAAAAGATAATGCAAATGCAGTGATTTTTTTAAATTTTGTACAAGTTTTTGATATTTTGTTTTTTCAAATGATTTTGTGATTTTTTGCAATAAAATTTGTTTAAGAAAATAGGTACAAATATTTACATGAGGATGCATCTTATATTTACAAGAGTAGGTTTTTATAGAATTTATAAGGGATAAATGCTCGTTTTTATAGAAATACATATACATTTTATAAAGAATTTCAGTATGATATATATATATATATATTCCTCAAACTTATTTGCAAATAATTTTTCAAACAATTTTAAAAACTAGAGCCCATAATAGTTTTTACAAATATTTTTCACAAACATTTACAAGCATTTGAAAATCATTTTGCAAAGGTTTTTCAAATAGTATATAAGATTTTTCAAAATATTTCGCAACCATCTTCTAACCATTTGCAAATCATTTTTCAAACATTTTTATTTTATGCAGAGAAAAAAAAATTTACAAAGAAAATATTTTATAAAGGTTGAAAACATTTTACAAAATGTTTTCTAAACAATTTTCCAAATATTTTGCAGTAATATTTTCAAACTATTTTCCAAACATTTTGTAGAGAATTTTTACCAGATTAATTAATCCGATTATAAAAAAAGAATTCGAGGAATACTAACCTCATTTTTTCAAATAATTTAATGAATATGTATATGTGTATTTACAATGTTTTAGACATATTTATTTAAAATAAGAAAGTATGAGTTATGGTCAAAATTTATACAAAGTATATATTGACCCCCCTATACTTAGCTTGAGTTATGTCCTCATGGATCAAAGAGAAAGGAATACGTAACTCGTACTAAGTATAGAAAAGTCTATACTACAACAACTAAAGAATCTGAAGTCGACCATCCACATTATACTTAGGATCAATTAGTCCTAAATGCAATAGTCTGTATACCAATGAAGGGAGGGTCGAGGGTGGGAAATGAATAAATGACTAACTCAACGACTCATCCTGTCTCCCCTATACTTAGGGTAAAACATCCCTAGGTACATAAAGAATATCAAAATTTGAGGAGACAAGTGAGGGATCAAAGAATGAGCACACAAATGCATTCACCCCCCCTATATTTATAATGAAGCATATCATAGGTATAACAATGATATAAGGGTTTAATGCGACTTTTCATAAGAATAAAAAAATGAATGAAAAGAAGAAAAGAAGAAAATGATGAACTATTCAAAAATATTTTTGCTAGCTTCGTATGATTGAGTAGATGCTTTGCCAGTGTATTTTTCATCTAGGACCACTTGAATTGAATCGACCACGGATAGAAATGTGTCATGTTCGAGATAAGGCTTCAGAAGTTGTCCCTTGATCCCAAATGGTTGTGCGTCAGCTGACAGACCGGAGGCGATGATACTTCTATTGTCATGCCTCTGCTTTACTATAAAGGCCTTGTCCAATTACTCTTCAATTTCCCTGGGATAGTTTGACATTTGCATCGAACAACCAAACTTCCTACCCTAGCTCGAAGGTCATGCGGCGGATGTCCTTGTCATGCCATTTCTTATCCTTTTCTTTGTACATCAGGTTGTTACCTTATGCATTATCGCGGAATTCAAGGTGTTGATTCAGATCCAACTTTCTGTTCTATCCTCCCTTCATGGAATCAAATTACAGATTTTGATTGCCCATAATGATTTGTGAATAAGTTCCACGGGACGATGGCAGGGCTTGCCGTATACTAGGCAGTAGGGAGACATTCCTAATGGTAACGTCTACGCGATTTGGTAGGCCCAAAGTATTACGCAATTGCGACCAGTTCTTCCTGTTAGGGCGTACAAGTTGTTGCAATATTTTCTTTATCTCCCTATTTGAACATTTGGTAGGCCATCAGACAGTGGGTGGTACGGAGAGGTGACATGATGTTCTATGCAGAATTCCTGTGTTAGCTTATTCGCCTCTCTATTTATGAAGTGGCTACCCCCATCATATATTAATATTTTAGGGATCCTGAACCTTGTGATGATGTGATCATTTAGAAATCAAAAATAGTATTGTTGTCAATGGTTTGCATTGGGATAGCCTCCACCCACTGCCTTACACAATCGATAGCGAGCAGAACATACTTAAATCCTTGGCTATTAGGGAACGACCCGATGAAGTCAATGCCCCACGCATCAAATATGTTTCAAATTAGAATGTATTTCAGAGTCATTCTGTCTCTCATTCCAATGGTACTGCCCAGTCTCTAACAGTCAGTGCAATGCTTGACATGGTCTTATGCTTATTTCAAAAGAGTCGGCCACCAAAGGCTGTATTTTAAAACTTTTGCTGCTGTTCTTCTTCTAGAATGGCATCCTTACGATTCTCTAGAATGACAGTGCTCGAGGATATTGTGGGCTTCCTCTCGAGGAATGCATCTACTCCAGAGGCAGTCTTCCCCCTCATTAAAGATATATGGATCCTCCTACTGGTAGAAATGGATTTCCGATAAGAACTTGTCTCTTTTCAGCTTATGTCAATCTTGTGGAGTTTTATTGGATACATGGTAGTTCAGAATATTAGCGAACCAGGGGAGCGAGGAGACTGACAAAATGGTTTCATCTGGAAAAATATCTGTGATAGGCAATAAAATTGACTCAAGATTGTCTAGCTCTGGAAATCTTGACAGGTGACCGGCTGCCACATTTTTGACTCTAGGTTTATCATGAATTTTGAGGTAAAGTTCCTGGTGAAAAAGGATCCATCATATTAACTATGGTTTGGCATCCTTCTTAGCTTGTGGATACTTGATAGCCGAGTGATCTTTATACACTATAACATTGGATCCAAGAAATTGGGATCTGACTTTCTCCAGGGTAAATACTACTGCTAGCAGCTCTTTTTTAGTGACAGTGTAGTTTTTTTGTGAATGATTTCTCCTCTATCTTAGAACAGCCCTAATGGCATAATCAGAAGAATCAGTCATGATCCATATGGTAGAGACCAGTCTGGCGGTTGAAGGACAGGGGCATGAGTGATTATTTCTTTTAACTAAGGAATGTAGGACTTTATCATCGACAATAAATTCTACCACCTTCCCTAGAATCTCGGTCATTGCTAGGCTATTTTGCTAAACTCTTTGATAAATTGTCGGTAGAAACTGACATGCTCTAAGAATGATCTCACCTGCTTCAAATTTGGAGGTGTCTATAGTTTTGAAATCACTTCCACCTTTACTGGATTTACCTCCATGACATGCTTCGAGATGACATGGCCGAGCACAATGCCTTCGGTTACCATAAAATGGCTCCTCTCCCATGTGAGTACAAGGTTCACTTCACAATGTCTTTTCAAAACTCGGTCTAGATAAGATAAACACGGATAAAAGATATCTCCATAGATCAAGAAATCATCCATGAAGACCTTGAGAAAACATCCAACCATATATGCAAATATTGCCGACATACATCGCTGGAATGGTGCTGGGGCGTTACATAATCCAAATGGCATTCTACAAAAGACGTAGGTCCCAAATGGATAGGTGAAGGTTTTCTTTTCTTGATCTTCAGGAGCAATGGTGGCTTAATTACAATAAGAGTACACATCCAAGAAACAAAAATATTCCTTCGCATCCAGTCTTTTCGCTATCTAGTCGATGAAGGGAAGAGGGATATGATCTTTCTTGATCGCTAAATTTAGATGCTGGTAATCTACAAAGATGTACCGGATGAATCTCAAGTTCATCACTTTAAGTCTCAGTAATTAAGATCAAATCCCTCAAAATCATTGGCATTTTTGCATTTATTTTGCATAATTAGCATTCAAAATAAGAAGCCAAAAATCCAAACCAAAATTGACATGTAAATAGCTTAAACTCCCTAATTTATAACTAATTCATGCTAACTCCGAATGACCCAAATCCACTTTCACTATGTACATATGACTAACAAGAATAAATAAAAAGTATAAAAAATCACTACCCTAAATAAGTGGACAAAAAACCCAAACCCTTGTTTTGGACTAAAACCCTCATATCTTCCCCATTCGGTGTCCATTTTGATCCTACTCACTTTTGAACTAATGTACATTCAATTACCTTGAAAACGAGACCAGGTTTAAGTGAATCAGAGCTCGTATGTGAAAGTATAGTTTTGGGCCTCTATTGTACATTTTGTATTTTAGTTGATTTTGACCTATTATTTTATGTACATAATTAAACTATTTTATTCTACTTCCTTTTCTTGTTTCTTATCTGATGAATGTTTATTAAAATGCTTAAAAATCCAAATCCATATTGAGCTTGAAATTAAAGAAACTAATCGGGTCCAAGTCTTCACTAACTATCTGTACAAAATTGGTCCTTTTCCTTTTTTATTTTATTTCTTGTTTTTCTGAATTAATAAAGATAAAAAAACTATATTAATGTGTAAATAATTTTCTTTGATTTCATCATATTATTTCTGAATTTTTGTCTGGTCTAAAAATGTCAAAAAAATATAAAACCCAATAATCTTATTATTCTATGTACATGGGATATCCCAAAAATATCATTTTGTGCAAATGATCGATTTTGTTTTTTTTGTCTTCATAAAAGTTGTATATCTCATTGTGACGAGCAATTTCTTGAAGAAACTTTTTCGATCCGAGATCGTTTGCTATTTCTTTTCTATTTTTCTTTGTATTTTTTTGAATTTTGTGGGCCTGACACGTGGCCGCTCCTGGAGCTGCCACATGTTACCCGTTTTTTGATTTATTTTTATTTGTTTTTATAAAAAATTAAAAGGACCGCATGTGCAGGGCACGTGCCATGCACGTGGTTCGACCTGACCCCTCGACCCGTCATGTGGCGCCCATCTGGGTCGTTCGATCTCTGCCAATCGGACGGATCCTGCTTGTCCTCTTCCTCCCCTTTCCAAATCAGCAGGCGATGCCACTAAATCTCGTCGCCGCTGCGATCCTCTACTCCGTAAATCTCGTCGGCCGCCACCTCTAATCCCCCACGATCTCTCCCGGAGAACTCGCCGCTACCCGTTGCCTCACTGCCATCATGATTAGCCTCGTGACTTCGTCAAAATCAATCTTGTCAAAATCCCTAAATCGAATCCCCCTGATTCCTTTCCATCTCCGGTGCTCTTCCATCTCCCTATAAATCGAACGACGCCTTCGCCTTAACCCTTATCTGTCGCAACCCTAAACTTCAAAGTCCTCGCTGGTAGTGGCAACCCGACGAGCCCATCAAGACGGCGAGATGCAAGGTCCCGGTACCTTGTTGCATCATGGCGGTCCTCCGCCATTAAGTGCCCTGCTCCGGCCGTCACCCTCGAGCCATCGACTTCGCCTTCGTCTCCCACGCTAACAATGCCATTGTGATCTTCAACCAAAAGCTTATCCAACATCTCAAACAACCGCCACGCTCCGTCTTCGATATCTGATGAACCGCAAAATCGGCCCTTTAATAATGTGTTTTTAGCACTTGATAATGTCGTAGTAGTCGGGCCGAGTTGGTTCATCAAAAGATCATCTCATTTAAATATATGTCAATAATAGATCAAAATGAGATGATCATTATTTATTTTTTTATTTTTTACTTGGTAAGATACGAAGGTCGAACTCAGGTACACGAGCCTCTCTGGTATTAATCGGATTTAAGTCTATTTAGTTAAGTGTTGAGTTAGGGAATAGGTCAAATTATGCAGACACAACACAACAATGCATAAAGTAAATATGCATTTTTTTATAAATTTTTAGTATGCAAGTAAATGCCATGTGATGCAATGAAAATATGCCCTAGGTAAAAAAATGATGAGCAAATTTAATATGAGTCAATTTCAAGTTCAAGTCTAAACCAAGCTTGATAAACAAAATTAGACTAGGCACAAGTTAAAGCTTAAAGTGACACATGGCAAAGAAGCATAATGTGTCCAAATTGAGAATTAAATATGCCATTAGAAAGTACATCAAACAAGCTTCGAAACAGAACTGAAATCAACTCAATTGGACATACATAGCTCAAGATATGCACTAACAAAGATAAGGGTATAAATGAAAAGAAACATGAAATGATAACCACAAACATGTCCCTGGGAGGGGCCAAAATGTAATAAAAATAAATTTCGGGGCCTTCCTGTAATTAAACCATACGCGCGGGGGCATATTTGCAATTATTTAAACCCGCAAGGGTATGAATGCAAATATCCCCAGGCACGCAAGTGCTGCACGTACATCAGGAACTGTTTGCAATATTGAAGAATTCTGTGGACTCCTCTGCAATTTACCCACAAGACACGTGCTAGGCACGTGCCATCCAGGCTCGGACGTTGGCTCGGACTCGGTAGAGGCTTGGTTGCTGCTTCGGCTAGGCGCGGATCTTGGTTCAGGCTCGGTCGTCGGCTCGAGGAGGCTCGAAAGCATCCAAGCCCGGAGGCTTGGTTGCTAGGCTCGGGGAGGCTCTGGCGTCGACGCATGGCGAACTGGTAGCCATTGGATTGTGAGAATCCAACGGTCTCTAGCAATGAAGCTCCAGAGCCGGTCATCCACTGTGGGATCATCGAAGATCCAACGGCCTCTGATAGAAGAACGGATCGTCGATGTGGCTGCATTGTGGCCGTTGGATGATCTCCGGGGCGGAGCATCCAACGACTGCTGCTCCTTCTCCTCCATCTTCAGTTGGTGGAGGTTTCAGGGATCCGGCGAAGTCGCCTGACCTCCGCCTCTCATTCTCGGTTGCACTCGACCTCCCCGAAGCTCCATTAGTGATCGTCAAGGAAGCCCGGTGCTCGGGGAAGGCGCAGGACAGCCCGGTTCAAACCAGCGGAGCTTTGAAGCCGAAAGGGCACTTGACGAAGTTGGCGCCGGCGAACGTCCGGCCATTGAAGGCTTTGGATGACCTGCAGGGTTAGCAACAACGCCGAAGCGAGAGAAGTGTGTGCGTGAATGAAGTGGGAGCTCAGGCGGGCGAAGAGTGTGGTGAGCTCGAAGCTCCTCCGTCGTGAATGGCGAAGGAGGTGGGTCGGAGACGATGAGGTATGAAAGAAGAAGAAGACGGCGAGCGGAGGGTGTCGCGTGAGAGGGGGGGAGCGTAGTGGAGCTTGGGAGGTGATCAGTGAACGGTGAGGGTGAGTGACAAGGCCTAATTAATTAAGGAAAAAAACAAGAAGAGTTGCAGAGGAAGAAGAAGAGATCTTACTGGAGAATGGGTGGAGCGAGAAGCTTGTGCGCGAGCTCGTGGTTGAGCTCTGGTCTTCGCTGAACACGGTCAGCCATTCCGTGCAGCTCGAGCGGTCGCGATGCGCCGCAGCTCTGCCGTGAAGGTCGGAGGGTCGACACCGGAGAGGGCGGTCGTCATCGCTCAATCCCCTCGCCCCTCTCTTTCACAGAGAGGCAGAGGTGGGCTGGGCCTCCTCCCACGTAAAGGTGGACAACGTGATCGGAGGAGGGGGGCGGCGTATTTAAAGGTCGAAGGTGGCTGGTTATGGTGGTAGGACGTGGGTTTGGAGGGCGTGCATGGAGCGAAGGAGAGGGGTTCATAGGTTACCTAGTCGCTGGCGAGGTTCATGTGTGAGTGGAGAAGACCTTGGAGCGGTTGGCGAGAGGCGAGGTTGACTGGAATGGTTGGGGAAAAAGAAGAGGGGAGAGTGGTGCGCAAGTCAGATCGTGGGAGAGAGAGGGGGCTTCGGAGGTAGACGATGGTTGTCGGCCGTTGGATCTGAGATCCAACGGCTGACGGTTGGGCACGAATGAGAGGATGGGATTGAATCTTGCGGCGATGCGATCAAAGGCTGCGGAGCAGCCACGTGTCGAGCTGGAGCGTGCGCACTAATGGGCGGCCTGGATAAGATGTTAGGGTTTGATCAAAGGCTGAGGCGCGATCTTAGAAGAGGCGGCTGAGATGGAAGATCACAGGTGCGATCCTGCGGTGTACACACCGCCACGTGGCGTGAGGGAAGAGCGGCGGCAACGAGCGGCTGAGATTAAGGCGGGGGAAGATCAAATGGCCAGGAATAGAAGCGGACGTGGAGGTAACTGAGCCGTTGGATTCAAAGCTAAAATGCAATGGTCACGGATGGAGGCGGATGAGACAAGAATGGGCGGGCCACGTGGCTCACCCAGAACGGGTCACGTGGCCCAATCAGATTATTCAGATGGTTTTTTTTTAATTTTTGAAGGCTTAATTGGTCGAATTTGAGAAAACTCAAAACATGAAAGTTGTAGATCTTGATGAGATCTACAAGTTTCATGTTGGCCAAAACTGGAGATGAAGTCAAACAAAGGCCTGAGATATATTTGAGGGTATCTTTATGTCTAAAATTACCATGCATTTTTATTTTGCCATTTTTTGTGGTTTTTAATTTATTAAGGACTCTAATAATTACAGGACATTAATTGGGTTTTATTGACACTCAGCTTAAGTAAGGGGGTTAATAATGAGAAATTATGATGATGAAATCGGGTTTCATCACCCCCCTATTCTTAAACTATGCTCGTCCTCGATCATCAAAAAGAATGACTAAGTTGGATTAACCCCCTTGTGCATGTGAATATAGGATCCAATCTGCTCAAGTCGACTCATTTTTAGAGATCCAAAATTCTTGAGTTCAACCCAGCCTTAACCAAGAGGTACCCAATTCCTCTAATTCTCTAGACTCTCTCTGATGTACATATAATCTAAAGGATATGACATTTAGTGTTGACCGTGATTCTGAGAGTAGAGTCAAATCTTCACCCAAAGTCTTGGTCCAAGAAATTCTCCTAAGGACCCAATCCTCAACACTAGGGAATAAATCAAATCCTGCATTCAGTCTACCGTCTCTTTAGTTGTCAGACTTAGAAAATGTAGATGGCAGGCCAGTAATGGAGGGTATGGGATTTTGTCATTTCTTCTCTCCCTCTCATTGGAACAAGGATTCTCTCTAGTGCCTTTTACGCAACACATTTTTTTGGTGTTGATCAGTGCGTCCTTCAAGAGATGTTGGAGCCGTCTACACTTGTTTTCCAGGGAGTACATCGGGGTGTGTCTTTTTTGAGTACCTATCGTACCTTCGACACCCAGACTTGTAGCATTTACGATGCAGAGCCCTTTTTTGGTGCAAGCCCGACTCCTGGTCCTAATAGCGGTGGTCCAAGTGGACACTTTGAAAAGTTTGGGAGCGCTCGCCTTTGGTGGAAGCTCTTTGATATTTTGACTTTGTGGAATGAGAGCTTTTCTTTGGAATTTCATTGTATAATTTTTGTCTAGCTCCACTGCTTTTACCAAGAGTTGGCGCACACTGATCAACATTTTTTTATATATTTCAAACCCAGGCACTTAGGTCAATAACAAGAGATTAGTATAAGAACCAAGTTCTCATACTGGCTAAATTGCTGACACTCAGGTTTCATGAAGCCTTCAAGGATTTTATCCCATCCTCGAGCATCATTAGATCAAATCCAGTTCGAATCCCTCATCCCAATTCCTCAGGTGAAAAGTCAACTCATCTCAATAAAAAACCGCAGTCGTGCATGTGATGTGCTGATCATATTCTTTTTGTCTGAGACTAAGCATGGAATATAGCATGCAAACCTAGAGACCTAGGGAAATGTGGCTGATTAAGTCTATGACCCTGATGACTAAGGCTGGTTAACCGCAAATCTCAAAGACCTCATAAATCAAGCTTCCTTGAACATTTCAGATCCTGGGTGGAAGTGTAAATGTAGAGGTTTAATCCAACTCCTTCACTCAAAAACTTTTTTTTGAATTTTTCTCATTTTTATGGGTTTTAGTTTAAAGTTAAAACACAGGTTAGACTCATCTTTACTAAAATATTTTCAAAACCATGTCACACAAATAAAAGATTTTCAAAAGATTTTTAAAAGATTTTTCAAAACAATAAAATCTCATTTTTAAAATCATTTTCAAAAATATTTTTATCAAAAATAGTGTAACATACTATCAAAAAGCCGTGACATCATTTGAGTTCTCTTAGTCCAAAGAATTTTACTTTAGCCAAAAAGTTTTAAATTTTTCAAATTTTTCAGATTATAGCTAAAGTAAGTATACTTGTATATATGGTATACCCCCATCCTTAAAATTTGCTATGTCCTCATAGCACTAGATGATACGAGTCCATAGGTCCATTTAAGTGTAGAGAAATATAAGGGAGCTAAGAGGGGCTCCCCCTATACTTAGGATAGAAATAACCTAAGTTCAAAGGCAAGGAAGTATGAGTAGAGAAATCACAGGGACTCGGGTCCCCCCTATACTTAGGATGAGATTAGCCTGAGTATAAAGATGGAAATTGATGTTGGGAGGGTCCCTAGGGGAACGAAGAAGAAGGATGGATTTACAAATGAGCGGATGAATCTTCGGAGATGAAATGGAGAGACTAAGGTTTTTGGGGTGTGTGTCGCAACAAACATGGCTCAATCAAGCAAGCAAACCCTTAGTTTCACCAACTCACACATGAAAGCAACCAAGGTTGGTTTATTATCTTGTCGGTTTTATTGGTGAAAAAACGTTTGATTTTTATGCAAAGAAAAGATTTGAAGTGGAAATCATTGCATAAGCGAGGGTATTGCTCTCCCAAAACCGAATTTTACTCCATTTTTGGTTGACTTGCAATTAATAGTCCCAAATTTTATTTTAAGGTATCACTGAATTATGGTTAGCACAAAATCAAGCAATCATCGTCTACCGTTCATTCCCATTTTGCGTTAATCCTAGGTGATCAAGCTAGGAAAAAGAAAGTCGAGAAAAAGCCGCGTATTCGATAAAAAATGCAATCTAGGATAAGCGAAAAAACATGCAGTGATTTGACGAAAACACGTAAAAACTTGGACCATTTTGAAAACCAAAATCAATGTATGCAAGTCGATAAAAGCCGCACCTAATCATGCATCTATTAGCGGGAATGATATCCATTGAATTTGGCTAAGTGAGGCGAGATTATGTGCGTCTATATTTAAAGTGTGTCCTACCTACGAGCAAGCACGTAAAAGATAAAAATGAGAAACTGCTCGAAGAGCCGCGTGCCTGGTCCTAGGTCGACACTCAAGTGGGGACGATCCCCACACAACCATGATCGTTCGATTACAACTGCGAGCCTTCAATCGAAGACCGCTGTAAACGACGAATTATTACATGACATGCAAAAATAAAATGCGGGACATTTTTTTTCTTTTCTTTCTTATAGGCTCCAAGCATGCTCCTGCGGTTCCTCTCACCGAGAGACACCAGCTCCTCGCCTTCTTGATTTATCAAGGGCCCTGCCACAGAAACAAAGATTAGAGATTAAATAAGAAAGAAAAATTTATATAATGCAAAATATGTAATCAAAATGACATATAAAATGAACACTGAATTAAATAAACAGAAATCCAAAAAAAATAAAAGAAATGAGCCGTGTCCCCGGCAACGGCGCCATTTGATGAACGGCAAAATCGGTCCTTTAATAATGTGTTTTTAGCACTTGATAATGTCGTAGCAGTCGGGCCGAGTTGGTTCATCAAAAGATCATCTCATTTAAATATATGTCAATAATAGATCAAAATGAGTTTATCATTATTTATTTTTTTATTTTTTACTTGGTAAGATACCAAGGTCAAACTCAGGGACGCGAGCCTCTCTCGTATTAATCGGATTTAAGTCTATTTAGCTAAGTGTTGAGTTAGGGAATAGGTCAAATTATGCAGACACGGCACAACAATGCATAAAGTAAATATGCAATTTTTTATAAATTTTTATCATGCAAGTAAATGCCATGTGATGCAATGAAAATATGCCCTAGGTAAAAAATGATGATCAAATTTAATATGAGTCAATTTCAAGTTCAAGTCTAAATCAAGCTTGATAAACAAAATTAGACTAGGCACAAGTTAAAGATTAAAGTGACACATGGCAAAGAAAATAGTCATTAGCATTAATGTGTCCAAATTGAGAATTAAATACGCCATTAGAAAGTATATCAAACAAGCTTCGAAACAGAACTGAAATCAACTCAATTGGACATACGTCGCTCAAGATATGCACTAACAAAGATAAGGGCATAAATGAAAAGAAACATGAAATGATAACCACAAATAGGTCCCTGGGAGGGGCCAAAATGTAATAAAAATAAATTGCGGGGCCTTCCTTGTAATTAAACCATACGCGCGGGGGCATATTTGCAATTATTTAAACCCACAAGGGTATGAATGCAAATATCCCCAGGCACGCAGGTGCTGCACGCGCATCAGGACCTGTTTGCAATGTTGAAGAATTCCATGGACTCCTCTGCAATTTACCCACAAGGCACGTGCTAGGCACGCGCCATCCAGGCTCGGACGTTGGCTCGGACTCGGCAGAGGCTTGGTTGCTACTTCGGCTAGGCTCGGATCTTGGTTCAGGCTCGGTCGTCGGCTCGTGGAGGCTCGGATGCTAGGCTCGGGGAGGCTCTAGCGTCGACGTGTGGCGAACTAGTAGCCATTGAATTGATAGAATCCAACAGTCTCTGGCAATGAAGCTCCAGAGCCGGTCATCCACCATCGGATCATCGAAGATCCAATGGCCTCTGGAAGAAGAACGGACCGTCGATGTGGCTGCATTGTGGCCGTTGGATGATCTTCGGGGAGGAGCATCCAACGGCTGCTGCTCCTTCTCCTCCATCTTCAGCTGGCAAAGGGTTCAAGGATCCGGTGAAGTCGCCCGACCTCCGCCTCTCATTCTCGGCTGCACTCGACCTCTCCGAAGCTCCATTAGTGATCGTCGAGGAAGCCCGGAGCTCAGGGAAGGTGCAGGACAGCCCCGGTTTCAAACAGCAGAGCTTTGAAGCTGAAAGGGCACTTGACGAAGTTGGCACCGGCGAACGTCCGGCCATTGAAGGCTTTGGATAACCTGCAGGTTAGCAACAACGCCGAAGCCGAGAGAAGTGCGTGCGTGAATGAAGTGGGAGCTCAGGCAGGCGAAGAGTGTGGTGAGCTCGAAGCTCCGCCGCCCGTGAATGGCGAAGGAGGTGGGTCGGAGACGATGAGGTATGAAAGAAGAAGAAGACGGCGAGCGGAGGGTGTCGCGTGAGAGGGGGGAGCGTAGCGGAGCTTGGGAGGTGATCAGTGAACGACGAAGGTGAGTGACAAGGCCTAATTATTTAAAGAAAAAAACAAGAAGAGCTGCAGAGGAAGAAGAAGAGATCTTACCGGAGAATGGGTGGAGCGAGAAGCTTGTGCGCGAGCTCGTGGTTGAGCTCTGGTCTTCGCTGAACACGGTCAGCCATTCCGTGTAGCTCGAGCAGTCGCGATGCGTCGCAGCTCCGCCGTGAAGTTCGGAGGGTCAACACCGGAGAGGGCGGTCGTCATCGCTCAATCCCCTCGCCCCTCTCTGTCACAGAGAGGCGGAGGAGGGCTGGGCCTCCCTCCCACGTAAAGGTGGACAAGGTGATCGGAGGAGGGGGCGCGTATTAAAGGTCGAAGGTGGCTGGTTATGGTGGTAGGATGTGGTTTGGAGGGCGTTCATGGAGTGAAGGAGAGGGTTCGTGGGTTACTTAGTCACTGGCGAGGTTCATGGATGAGTGGAGAAGACCTAGGAGCGGTTGGCGAGAGGCGAGGTTGACTGGAATGGCGGGGGAAAAGAAGAGGGGAGAGTGGTGCGCAAGTCAGATCGTGGAGAGAGAGGGGGCTTCGGAGGTAGACGATGGTTGTCGACCGTTGGATCTGAGATCCAACGGCTGAAGGTTGGGCGCGGATGAGAGGATGGGATTGAATCTTACGGTGATGCGATCAAAGGCTGTGGAGCAGCCACATGTCGAGCTGGAGCGTGCGCACTAATGGGCGGCCAGGATTAGATGTTAGGGTTTGATCGAAGGCTGAGGCGCGATCTTAGAAGAGGCGGCTGAGATGGAAGATCCCAGGTGCGATCCAGCGGTGTACACACCGCCACGTGGCATGAGGGAAGAGCGGCGGCAACGAGCGGCGGAGAATTAAGGCGGGGGAAGATCAAATGGCCAAGAATAGAAGCGGACGTGGAGGTAACTGAGCCGTGGATTCAAAGCTGAAATCCAACGGTCACGGATGGAGGCGGATGAGACAAGAATGGGCGGGCCACGTGGCGCACCCAGAACGGGCCACGTGGCCCAATCAGATTATTCAGATGTTTTTTTTTAATTTTTGAAGGCTTAATTGGTCGAATTTGAGAAAACTCAAAACATGAAAGTTGTAGATCTTGATGAGATCTACAAGTTTCATGTTGGCCAAAACTGGAGATGAAGTCAAACAAAGGCCCGAAAATATTTTTAAGGGTATCTTTAAGTATAAAATACCACGCATTTTTATTTTGCCATTTTTTGTGCTTTTATTTTATTAAGGACTCTAATAATTACAGGACATTAACTGGGTTTTATTGACACTCAGCTTAAGCAAGGGGGTTAATAATGAGAAATTATGATTATGAAATCGGGTTTCATCAACATCTCAACCTCCGTCTTCAACCACATCTTCATCAACCTCGTCTGGTTCCAGCGCTCCAGCTTTGCATGCCATGCCATACCCGATTAACACTCTGCCACGCGCTCAGCACCGGTGAAGACCTCGCCCATTCCCCCTCTAAACCTTCGAAGGTTGGCACTCAGCCGGGCCGAGTCCTGAGGCCCCCGCCACATGCAACACACGTGGGTTGGGGGAGCAGCAGAGGAAGCCCCTCCATCACATGAACGATGTGCTTTGGGGTGGAAATTTTACGCTTAACCCCATGAGTTTCAGGATTTCAAGAAGATCCAGAGGTCACTAGAGGTTGGCCCATATTGTTGTTCAGTCCAGAAGCTCTTGGGTCATGTGCTTGGCACATGACATGTGGAAATTTTGGAAAACAACCACTAGAAATATCGGTAATTGCAAACTAGTCCTTTTGCATTTTATTTTTTATATTTACATATTGCGTAAATACCCTTGTATTCCCACACATTTTTTGATCGCCATGTTGAATTAATTTATTTATAAAAAATTGGCATTTTCTACTAAAATTAATTCTCTACATTATGGCATATGCTTGACATTTTTGTGATCAGTGCTTAATTAATAATTAATTTTCTTGTGGAAAATTGTATATTTTGGCCATCTTGTGCTTTGAAATTTATAATTGATTAACCGTTGCTCCAAAAATTACCAAAATATTGCGGATTGTAGAATTAATTGTGTTTAACATTGTACCCAAAATGAATTACATTTGCATAGATAGTTACGTTGAAAAAAATCATTTTGAATACTTTAATATTTGTTTTTTAATAGGTATTAAATCTCATATTTTCGAGGTTTAGGATTTTTCTGAGATCCATAACCTAGTGATAGATCTTAGATAATTTTATCTCTTGAAAATAACTGGTTTAATGTTTATTATAATTAGATATTGAAATTCACTTTGTTTGCATTTAAAAAATCATAAAAAATTCAGCTTATATTCAAAAATTCCAAAAACATATAGTACATTCATTTCATCATAAATATCATCCAGGCCAAATTTTATATTTTTTAGGACATCGTTTGATCAATATTTACATTTTAGTCCCTAAAATAGACCAAAATGCATTTTGCATCTCTAATTGCATAAAAATACATAAAAAAATCGCCTAAAATCCATGCAAGAACTTTGATAGACAATACTGGGTTGTTCCTTTGCCTCCTTGTGTTTGACATTAGGACTTGTCCAAGTAAAATAAATATAAAACCGCATCGATTAAAATTGACTAATTTTTGTGTGGTTATTTCTTAACCGATTTTGATTGCTTGCCTACAACAAAACGACACAATATTTTTAACGTACGACAACACAAAAATATTTAACTAGGGCAATCTATAATCCGTCAGATGGCGCCATTGCCAGGGAGGCAAACTGCTCAGTTTTTTGTCTAAATTTTTTTTGGTTTTCCGTATTCGGGTAGTCTCACCCCCGATTTAACTGTAAAGTCCATTTTTCTTTGCATTTTTTCAGCATTTAATTTCTTTTTTTATTTTTTAGTCACTCTTTTCCATCATCTATCTTATTTTTCTTGTGAGGTACCAGGCGTACGTGGAGCGGTTTTTCAAGAATCGACGCATCTTCACAGACTTCCGAAAAACGCCCTAATTAAAATTAAGACCGAGTCATGTCGTGAGAGAGCATAGAGTATATGATTTAATTTCTGCAATTGTAATTTTTGTAAGTAATTGCTCATTTCTACCGGTGTCTGTTTGGACTCTCGCGTGTGTAACAAGACCTCTAATTTTTTTTCTGTGGTGTCTCGTGGCCTGTTTCACTCTCCGGTGAGTGTGGCGCACGACTTAAGTGATGTTTAGGATAGACATGCACATATGACTCTTAGAGCATTTAAATTTTTGATTGTGCTAATAGGACCTAGAGCCACACTTCACTTTAATTGAGACATACAATAGACCATTAATTTAGTCAAATTCAACTCAATTCTTCCTCGCTAATATAACTTTCTGCTAGGTGCACTTTTTCATAGGCTTGCATTCATTTAGAATAATCTTTCACTGCTTGTATTGCATCCTACATGGAGATTGCGCGGAATCACTACATGTCTTCTATCTGAGCATACACCATTATTTGGCGTGCATCGGCTTTTCTCGAATTCCTCCTTCCTGTTTGATCACATATTTTTAAAGGAAATTGGGACTGGATGGTAGACGTGTTGTTGTGCTCACCTTAAATTTCAAGTGATCACCTAATTAAAATTGGGACTGCTAAAAATAGATGACTTTAAATAACATATAAAATCAATAATTTTTACAAGAGAGTAACCCCGACCTTGGATGCATTTATTTTTCTGAGTGAGCGAGAGATGACACAGTAAGGTTAGGGCTCAACTCTGACATTTTCATTCAGACTACTGATTTTAAAAACGATTAGCTACTTCTCAGTGAGGAATACGGGTAGCCGGTAAACAGTCTGGATTTCCTTAGTAGAGTGGGTGGTTTAAAAGACACCACGTAAGGCTCCATCCTTAAGTAACACGTGTAGACGTTGTACGGTCTGTACTTACACCTATACTAGCTGAAAGTAGATGCAACTAGTCGTAGGGATTCGGGATAGTCTTTAAGAAAATATTCGGCACCTAACAGTTCGCTAATTATTTTCTAAGACTGTCTTATCACCAATTAAAATTGAAAAGATAATAGCAGAACTCTTGCAGCTTCATTGCGTGAGTTGGTAAATCTAGTGTTTGATTTGTGTTTGCATTAGTGTGTATAAACTGCTTTCGAGGACCAAAAGCCGCACATTTGTGCCATCAATCTTATTGATTAAAACTTCTTGCGAATATCCTGTGCACTTGCACCGAGATCAACCATGTCGATTCATCATCAACTTCCTTTGAGAAAGACTAGACAATGGTCTGAGTAGCCATCTAATCTATATTATCAAAATGAATTTGTCTCGGTTTGACCTAAATCGACTTAATCCTCTTCTTTCAATAATCCTCCAACCTTGGAGGGAGATTTCCACTCTCGATTGAATCTGATCCCCTCGTCGAATTCCAAGCCATTCTACTCGAATCATCCGCCCACACATGACTACTTACCATCATGTACTGAACCGTCTTATTTTCGGTTTTTCACTGAAACTAATGAACCATTTCAAGATCAAATCACTTTTAATAGTCATGATTGGCTGAGAGACCAAACCCGAGCATACCTAATGGAGAG
Source organism: Ottelia alismoides (assembly GCA_037367405.1). Classification (NCBI taxonomy): domain Eukaryota; kingdom Viridiplantae; phylum Streptophyta; class Magnoliopsida; order Alismatales; family Hydrocharitaceae; genus Ottelia; species Ottelia alismoides. The sequence continues at coordinate 489,271 of JAZKJV010004863.1, forward strand.
GCCCACACTTAATGATCATCGACGTTGGATTGACCGTGACGATCAAATCCCTATTAACCAACCAAAATACCACTCCTTTGATCAGCATATACATATAGAGGACCAAATGGATGATATCGACACATATGCACCATGTATGACTCCATTATTTGAGGATACGATCAATCATGACCATGGAAGTAGACTCTACTTAAACCATCATTACATGCCTGAGTCACAACATGTTGAGTATGAGACCTACACATTCTCGTAAAATCCTTCCACTGAGCAGCCTCCTTCCATAATTTTTGAGGAGAAATTTTCAGAAAATAATGATCATATATTGGATATTCCAAGAAACTCTCCTCTCAGCACATACAGGAAAATGGAAGATGAAATTATTAAATCTCAAATGCAAAAACACACACTAATTGCTCCCGTAAACATAATTTTGAGGATGATATTTCGAGGATAAATAAGAGATTCAATTTAATGGAGGATAGATTTCGAATGTTTGCTGACCGATTAATTTCACTCTCTGGTAGCTCGTACATAAAAATGGATGAGGAAAAGATTGGGTCTCATGTTGACAATTTTGAGGATATTCAAAAATCTAAGGACGATTCTGACAGCGACACTTCTGCTTATTACTTCCTTAGAAATGACTATGCGTCTGACTCTTACTTAGAACATCAAAGCCCCTTCTCATCTAAGGAAGACATTACATCACCACACGACACAGAAAATATCAAAAAATTGGAATATTCAAAAACAACCACAAAATCGAAAATCTAAAAAAATACAGAAAAATTCAGACTAAAGAAAATCTGAAGAATTTGGATCCGGCTTTATGGGAAGCACAAGAGAAAAGATAAGAATATATGTTGTGTGTCCACTTTTAAATACTATTCCTCTGAAGATAACTTTGATGACGGTTACCTTTCATATGACTCAAACGCTTCATCTACTATCCGTCATGATTTTTCTGAGGATAACATTGATAATAGTAGAGAATCATATGCTTCATATCCTTCTCATCATTACAATCTCCCACCACAGGCTCACAAAAAGATCGGCCGAAAACTGTTGTAAACATCGGCTACCCACCCTCCCTCCCGCCCACATCGGTCCCCTTGTACATCTTCTTCCACTACTTAGGCCAAGGCCTAAGTATAGGGGGGAACGATGCCATTTGTATATACCATTTCCCCCATCTCCTCATTTCCACCGTTCTTCCATACTTAGGCTGACCACAACCTAAGTATAGGGGGAACCGATGCCCATCTGTATATACTCTCCACATCCACATATCCAGACAACCACATTTTCGCTCTTCTTATATACTTAGATTATTCATAGTATAAGTATAGGGGGGCAGACCAATGTACCTTTTTCTTTTTCACTCTGTTATGCTTAGCCCGAGCTATGTATTCTTTACGCTTCTTGTGCTCTGAGGACACAACACTCGCTAAGTATAGGGGGGTCTGTATATATACTGTGTATGTATTTTACCCATATCTCATACTTTTGTGTAAGTCTATATGTATTTACAGGGTAGGTAACTAACTTAAGAAAAAGTAAAAGAAAAAGAAAAAGAGTTTTACTACTAACACTAACTGTGTCCAACCTAAAATTTTTGAAAAAAATGGCTTCTTACTAATTTTTACATAAAAAATCTCTCAAAAATTTTTCAGAAAAAAACAAAAAAAGAAAAAAAATGTGTCCACATTTGACACCCCTGCACTTCTTCCAATGTTTCATTCATGTGCATCTGTGAAAAGTCTTTGGGTTCTGAACCGAGTTATGAGCAGAAACCGAGAGGGATATAAACTTGACCTTAATCAACTTAATTTTCAAAGGAACTTCACTAAGAAATGGGATTATAGAAGCTTCGGCTCTCTGACTTAATTCTTTGGGTTCCACAAGACTATGTGAAGTATTTGACTCTTAGTATCTAACCTGGTCTCTTCATTCTGGGTACAACTCTGTAATAAATAATTAATTTTTACTCTCTCACTATGCACTTAGCTCAACTCAGACGAGGTGTTTGAAGACTGTGTGAGTTTCTTTTCTGGTAGCGTGGAAATCCAAAGACCAGAGTACGGGTTGAAATAAAGCTTCGGAAAAGGGATGGACGGTCGGGCACAATTTTTTCTAAGACACAAAAACCAGTATGGAAAAAAGATTCTATATCTGTAGTGGCATAACAATATCCAAACAGAACCACCAAAAATCCAAATACAAAGAAGCCACTACCAAACTAATATCTGACCAAAAAAGGTCCAAGCTTCAAGAAAACCTGCATATCTTGGTGGAGACTCGGCTAGACTGGACAGCTTTACAAGGAGAGGTGACTACACTAGCCACTCTCCAGTTCTTTTCTCATTCTAACTTCTCCCCTAAATTCAATTGTGAACACAGCGTGATAGATCTTAGAAGGAAATACCTTACTCCTCGAGGATGAGTTACTGGAGAGGAGGTTCGCACGGTAGTCCGACATTCTGGATGGGAAGAGCTAAAACCATTCACATATATGAGTCCATTGTTCAATGTTCATAGGGTATGCTTTGGGAGAAGGATAGATCTAAGACGACTTCTAAGCCGAAACTGTGGCCATGATGTGTAGAACTTGAAGGCTGTTGATTTTAAAATTCTAAGTCTCACAGACGTTCTGCCAAACTAATCCAAAGGTCGAGTCTAGTGTCATTTTCACCTTCAGCTCATTGTCTTGGTATGAAACCCAATCTCATTTCACCTCATGGCATTTCTTTTAATGCTCAGGCACGAGCATGGTTTAAGCATAGGGGGATGATGAATTTCAGATTCATCATTCTAAATCCCATTAATTAAGCTAAATCCCTAAAAATAATTGGCATTTCTGCATTTATTATGCATAATTAGCATTCATGCATGTTTTAATAAGAATTACATTTTATCACTCATTTATGTACAAAATAAGAAGCCAAAATCCCAGCCAAAATTGACCAGTAAATAACTTAACCACCCCAATTTTTAACTAATTTATGCTAACTCCGAATGACCCAAATCCACTTCCACTATGTACATGTCACTAACAAGAATAAATGAAAAATATAAAAATATCACTAACCCAAATACTGGACCAAAAATCCAAACCCTAGTTCTAGGATTTACGGACTAAAACCCTCATATCTTCCCCATCCAGTATCCATTTTGATCATACTCACTTTTGAACTAATGTACATTCAATTGCCTTCAAAACAAGATCAAGTTCAAGTCAATCAGAGCTCATATGTGAAAGTTGAGTTTTGGGTCTCTTTTGTACATTTTGTATTTTAGCTGATTTTGACCTATTATTTTATGTACATAATTAACCTATTTTATTTTACTTCTTTTTCATGTGTCTTCTTTGATGAAAATTTTATTAAAATGCGTAAAAATCCAAATTGAGCTTGAAATCAAAGAAACTTACTGGATCCAGGTCTTCACTAATTGTCTGTACAAAATTGGTCTTTTTCGTATTTTATTTATTATTTTTCTTAATTAATAAAAATAAAAAAATAATTTAATGTGTAAATATTTATCTTTGATTTTATCATATTTTTCCGTATTTTTATCTGGTTTAAAAATGATAAAAAATGTAAAACCCAAAAAAATGGTATTCTATGTTCATGGGATACCCCAAAAATATCAAGTTGTATATATCATTGGGACGAGCAATTTTTGTGAAGAAAGTTTTTCGATCTGAGGTCCTTTGCTATTTATTTTCTATTTTTTTTGTATTTATTTTTTTCAAATTTTGTGTGGCTGACACGTGGCATCTCCTGGAGCCGCCACGTGTCACCTTTTTTCGATTTATTTTTATTCATTTTTATAAAAAATAAAAGGACCGCACGTGCGGGGCACGTGTCATGCACGTGCTTCGACCAGACCCCTCGACCTGTCACGTGGCACCCATCTGGGCTGTTCGATCTCGGCTGATTGGACGACCCCTGCTTGTTATCTTCCTCCCCTTTCCAAAGCGGGTTGCGACGCCGCCAAATCTTGCCGTCGCTACAATCTTCTCCTCCGTAAATCTCACCGTCCGCCACCTCTAATCCCCTGTGATCTCTGCCCAAGAACTCACCGCTGCCCGTTGCCCTCACAACCTTCCCGATTAGCCTCATGACTTCGTCGAATCTATTTCTTCTATCGACCTATAAAACGAATGACGCCTCCACCCTTAAGACTTATCCGCCGCTACCCTAAACTTCAAAGTCCTCGCCAGTGTTGACAGCCTGGCGAGCCCATCAAGACGGAGAGATCAAAGGTCCCGATACCTTACTGCATCATGGTGGTCCTACGTCGTTAAGTGTCCTGCTCCGACCGTCACTATCGAGCCAAGTACTTCGCCTTCGTCTCCGATGCCAACAACGTCATTCTCATCTTCAACCAAAATATTCTCCGACATCTCAGACAACCGTCAAGCTCCATTTTCAACAACTTAGCCTCCATCGTCAACCACATCTTCATCAACCTTGTCTGCCTCTAGCGCTCCAGCTTCGCACGTCGTGCCTCCCCCAACCAACACTCTGCCATGTGCTACTGTATCGGTGAAGACCTCACCCTGCTCCACCTTTCAACCTTCGAAGGTCGACACTCCATCGGGCGGAGGCCCGAGGCCCCTGCTACATGCAACATACGTGGGTTGGGGAGCAACAAAGGAAACCCCCTCCCGCACGTGACCCAAGTGCTTTGGGGTAGAAATTTTGCGCTCGACCCCCTAGGAGTTCTAGATTTGCAAGAAGATAAAGAGGTCACGTGGTATACACATGACCTACTGGGTTAATTTTAGAAGATACCCCCAGAGGTTGGCCCATATTGTTATTTAGTCCAGATGCTCCACGGTCACGTGCTTGGCACGCAACTTGTGTATATTTTGCAAAAACAATCCCTAGAACTATCGTTAATTACAAACTAGTCCTTTTGCATTTTATTTTCTATTTATATATTACATAAATACCCCTGTATTCCCCCTAATTTTTAGATCACCACATTGCATTATTTTATTTATTAAAAATTGGCATTTTTCACTACAATTAGTTCTCTACATTATGGCATATGTTTGACATTTTGGTGATCAGGCGGTAAGTTAATAAATAATTATTATGTGGAAAATTACATATTATTCCCATCTTGTGCTTTGAAATTTATAATTAATTAACCATTTCTCTAAAAATTGCTGAGAAATCACAAATTATAGATTAATTATGTTTAACATTGTGCCCAAAAAGAATTGCATTCGCATGCATAGTTTGTCTTGAAAAAAATCATTTTGCATATTTTAATATTTTATTTTTAATAGGTATTAAATCTCACATTTTCCAGGTTTAGGATTTTTCTGAGATCAATCACCTAGTGATAGATCTAAGGTAATTTTATTTCTTGAAAATAATTAGGTTTAATGTTTATTATAATGAAATATTGATATTCACTATATTTGCATTTAAAAAATCATAAAAAAATCATCTTACATTCAAAAATTCCAAAAAAATTATAGTGCATTCATTTTATCATAAATATTATCTTGGCTAAATTTCATATTTTTTCAGAGATTAGTTGATCGATATTTACATTTTAGTCCCTAAAATAGGCTAAAATTGCATTTTGCATCTCTAAATGCATTAAAAAATATATAAAAAAACATCCTCAAAATCATGCACGAACGTTGATAGAAAAAATTATAGGTTGTTCCTTTGCCTCCTTGTGTTCGACCTTGGGACTTGCCAAAGTAAAATAAACATAAAACCGCATCGATTAAAATTGACTAATTTTTGTGTGGTTATTTCTTGATCGATTTCAATTGCCCGCCTACAACGAGATGACACATTATTTTGAATGCACGACAATACACATATATTTAACTAGGGCAATCTACGATCAGTCTGTGCCATGATGTTGGAATTCTAGTTGCGATCTCTTCTCTTTTGTCTTTCTTAACCATGGTGATCCCTTAATTCTTGGTTACAACATGCAGGGATTTCACCCTTTCTGAGTCAGAGATGGGATATATGAATCATGCATCACATCATTTCATAATTTTATTCATCACAATCTCCCGAAGGTTTAGATTCAATAGGTGATGCAATTTGCGGGAGGTCTTACTATATTCTTCAAGGTATATGTGATGTGAGCACAGTGAGGGGTTTATCCCATGGAGGTCTGAAATTTTTTAGCCTATGGCCTTGCGGTTTCTTTCCAGAACCTCAAGCATACAAGATTCTTGTTCCTCAGTTAGTTGTGAATTGATGATTACAGGGAACATGTTCATCACACCTGCAAGGAAGGCATGCTTCATGTTTGCTGGAAGAGGTTTGATCTCAGGTAGGTATTGGTTCAGCTTAGTGGCGACCGTGGCTACTGTATTGGGCGAGGGTTTTGGGTCTTTCATCTATGGTGTGTCCACCACTGGCACTATAGATTCTGAATGCAGTCCTGCACAGAATTCTTCGATGATCGAATCTTGTTTAGAAAAATATGCGATGATGGCCTCTTGCTCTACCAAGGACAGGTGGTCATAAATACATTCATCAGGCAACTCATCAAAGATCTCATCTTCCAGGATATCTAGGAATTCGATTGTTTTGTCTAAGACTGTTTCTGTGGAGAGGAATGCTTGAGTTTCATTCTCATCCACGAAAGAATTTGTATCGCGGATGTCGGAGAAAAAGTCACAGTACTATGTTTGCTACTCTGATGGCTCACTCTCGTCTGATGCAGATATCAAAGGTCTAGGTATTTGGATCGTCTCAATCGACACTTTATCACTATTTGAATGGAATTTTATCTGCACGCTGCCATAATACACTACTGCTTTGGCTATTCCAAGGAACATCCATCCAAGGAATATCGGGATGTGCAGAAGAGGAACTGAAGTGTCCATCTCCAGAACTATAAAATCTACAGGGAACTGCATTCCTTTAATGGTGTTGATGACATATTCCAAAATTTCTTAGGGGCGCTTAATGGATGTGTTTGTGAATTGCAAAATCATTCATGTGGACTTGAGAGGTCCTAACCCAAATTCTTCGAGCAGAGAAGTGAGCATCAGGTTGATTGAGAATCCACTATCAAGTAGAGTTTGGTCAAACTCATGGTCAAACATCTTACATTTGACTAAAGGAGCTCCCATTGTTGGACATGTGAGCCCAATGAGCTATTATGCGATAAATGTTATTGCGAATATCATTCCCTCATCTGAAATAAGAATAACTAATTTGCATAAAAGGTCCCTTAGTACAATTAGGGTTATGTACCATGGCCATATTAATAATCATACAGTTGTTGATTCAATTATTAAATCATAGAGGCTAGTGTTTGGATGAATATCTAAAGAGTTAGATTGATGACCCATCAAGCACCGTCAAATGATTATTGTGAGATGATCTCCAACCTAAGAAGTATATGGAAATCCCTTTTGTAAAGGCTAATGTCTGATAGTTCTCTTGATGCCGGTCCTCTGCATAGGAATAGAGATTCAGAGGTATCAGACTAGTTAGGTCAAAGAGTTGACTTAACGAGATCAAGATAACCAAAGTCCTATGTCGTATGCTATCACGATATAGGCACGCATAATCTTACCAGAGACGGATGTGTTACTATATGTCTGAGTGTGTAAATTTGGCGGACCAATAGGTTGAGGACCTAACCGAGGTCTATACACCAACATGTTGGTGTGCATGCAAGGGCATATGAGTAATACGATCTATCAAAAGGATCAAACAGTTCATTGTTGAACCGAAAGACATGAGATCACTGATGAGATATTGGGAAGAATCAAATTCTATGCATGATCATCTCACTTTGGAATCTTTACTGAATTTGTAGGTTTGATATATGTCTTTTGAATGTACATGATAAAGACCTAGGTATGATATATGATTGATACCGACTACCAATGATCAAATGAGAAAACTAAATGATAAAATGCTGAAGAAGTTAGTCTAAAAGAGATCTAAAACTTCATGTTTATTCCTAGTCTTCCAGTATACATGATGTACATATAATAGGAATACTCGAGGGTGATGTGATCATAAACGATTGAATAATCATGATGCTTCCATTCCTAGGGAACGATGAAACAGGTTTGGATTTTAGTGACTTCTCTTAGTATGGAAGTGATCTAACCTTGGTTCAAATGTTGGGCATTGATCTGAATGTGATTTATATGCATTGAGAAGCTTATATTTGTGATCTCGATTTAATCAAGCATCTATGAGAGGTCTGCAACATCTAGATTTGAGATGTGATCTTAACATCCAAGTCACTTTACATAGGACAATACAATTACCATATCCTTATCTCCAATTATCTACAGAGGAAGCGCATCATACTATAAAGAGTTCATGGATAATTTCACTGTTGATATATGTATCTGAGCATTGAAAAAATTGATAATTAAATGTGATTTAATTATTGTGAATAATATGAATTTGATTCATATTGTAAGTAGACATCTGAGATGATTAATGTGATTTAATTATTAAAGATGTGAATAATGTGAATGCGATTCATATTATTTGCGAACATGAGAATAGAGATCCATGATAATTAAATGTAATTTAATTATCATGGATATGAATAATGTGGATAGCACTATCCATATTAATAAAATATATTATAAATGTGATTTATAATATATTAGAAGGATACTATTATAATTTATATTTGTTAATTAATTATTAATGTGAATTTGATTCACATTGGATAATTAATTGAAAATATAATTTGCATTTTATTTTGGGTTGTGAATGTGATTCAAAAATTTCCAATAGCATGACCACAATGTTCAGAGGATAATTATGAATTATTTTTTTGAGATAATTTACAATAAATGTTGTTGTAAATCTTAGAGATATCATGAGATAATGATATCTCATGAGATAATGAGATATAATGAGATCTCATGAAATAATGACATCTCATGAGATGATTGAGTGGTCATCCCCTTTTTAGCGGATACGGTCAATCGTCTCATTATCTCCAAGATCAATTAATTAATTTGATTTGAAATTATTTATATAGATTTATCGTTATATTAATTTAAATTAAAATAATTTTTGATCTGTTTTCACAACAAAAACGCAGCTATTGAAAGAAATACAAATCAATCTTATCTATTCATTTTGTGTTGTCCATGGATCCCAAAATATTATATAAGAAGAGGAATTCCTCACTCTTCATGTTACATCAAACACATCTCTCTCTCTCTCATTCTATACATGACAAGTCTCTCTCTCTCTCACACATTGTGGTCGTCCACTAGAGAGAGACATCATCTCCGTAGCATTATCGTTATGTTGCTGAATTGTTTGCTTGTGGATCTCTGTCTCCTTCGATGTGCCTCGCTCGTGAAAAAGACATTGGATCTTGTGTGACAAGATCAAGAGATTCATCTCCTAGATCATCAACATGTATTGCGAGGAGAACATGTCTCATCAACGCGCTCGTAAGCGTCTCCTCTGTCGGATCAGACTTGAGATATGAGGTTCTTTAGAGACACGATCACAACCACGCTTCAAGAGGTAATTCTAGTACTTGTTTGTGGTTTACGTGAAACGATCCGAAAAGTGTTCTTAGATCATGTGGTTTCATCGGATTAAATTTTTTCAAACTCCGCTGCCTAGAGCGACTAGTCGCTCTCGATCGCATTCGATGCAATCCTTACGCTTCTGTGATGCGCTTAAAGATTTTCCCATATCCTTCTTCTTTGTTGGGAGATTTTTTATTGCATTTATTGTAGCTATGGTGAGGATGTGCTTCACATTTCTTTCACGAGCTTTACGGGGTTGTCTCTTTGAGGTACATGCCTCTTTTACACCTTTCTTGATATTAGGCATGTACTTGATGGCTTTGAGAAGAAGCATTTCAAGAACAAGATTCAGAATGATTTCCACCACATAAGGGACATATAAGGCAGTTTTAAATTTTTTTTATTTTTTTAGATTTTTTAATGGCATCAGGATATGAAATATGTACAGAATAAAAAGCAACAGTAGGAATAGTGTTCTTAGTTTCAACAAAATATGTGCCCATATCAGGATGTACATGTGGATGACTAAAATGAGCACGGTCATCTAGGAAAGGTGGAAATCCAAAATCTTCAGGAGAGACTCCATTGGTTAGCATTCAATTATCTACAGGTGCAGTCTCCTCCAAGGTTAGTTGGTTAGTGCTTCAATTGCTGTTGTTGATGCTTTATTTTCGGTATTTTTGATTTTGCTGATTTTTTTTGGATTTTTTGTGGTGCTTCTCTATCTTCTTCTTCACCCAGCTCAGTGATGAATCCATGATTCATTAACTTTTCTGTCGCATTTTGTCTTAAAACCCTTAACAAATACATGTAAATATCCATTAATTCTCATCTTTTATAAAACACTATTCATGTGTAAATATTCACTTTTAACCACTAAAATCATGTAAATAAATAAAGAACCAGAAAAATAAAGAAAAGGCTGATTGAATATATTTATATATATACAATATGACTTAAATATAAATATAGCTGTAAGATATATTTATAACCCAACCCCCGAGACCAAGTCAGCATGGATTGGTCGACAAAACAATAAGAAGGGGGAGATAAGGAAAGAAAACCTAAAAAAATAATTTAACACATACATATACACCCTTCATTATTTATAAAATAAATACAAAACTTCAAAGAATTTTAATTATTTCATATGAACATATTTTTCACTAAACTCTTCTCCTAATTATTCCTAAAAATGTATATAAAAATATAAAAATAAGTTAAAAATATTACCCTATATATATGCCAAGAAACCCATCCTGCAAATTGTCAAAATCTCAAATTCCGAACATCATAACTTCCTCATACGAACTCCAATTTCACTCTACTCACCTTTAAAGTTAATAAAATAATATTCTCTAATTAATAAAGTGGTTTCATCGAATTCGGAGTCCGTTTGCAAAAAGTCGGTTTTGGGACCAAAAGACAAAGGGGTTTGTGGGCTATTTATTTTATGTAACACACGTTATTTATCATTCTCTTAATTTTATAATTTTTAAATTATTTCATGATCTTGTAGTTTCACTATAATTTATTTCATAGATTTTGGAGACTATTTATTATTTTAATAAAATCAAAAATCCCATTACATAGGTATAAATGACCTATTTAGATACTAACTCTATTTATTAAAATATGTAAATTAATTTATAAAAATCTATAAAAATTTGTATAAACCTTATTTAATACCCTAATAATAAAGAAAATACAAAATTAATTTTTACTTATTTATTTATTAAATTAAAAATCTAAAACCTATTTATAAATACATATTTATTAATATAATATTTATATTTATAATAATATTTATTGTTTATTAAAATTAATTAGTCCATAAATTAAAGCATTAAATTATCTACATCTCTTGTATTTACACTTATTTAAAATAATGTAATTAACTATTTTATATCTAATTTATAAGGTATTTATGCTTTAGACCAACGAGGTGCTGACACTTGTCAGCACCTGGGACCTTCTTCCCCAAGAAGTTGTTGCGCCCAGCTGCTCGACCTGCCAACTTCACCCATTTACCCCGCGCTACTCCAGAACCTTCTGATCGATCCATTCCGTCCATCCTCTTCCTCCAACAACCCTCTCCATCGCCACTGTCGATTTGACCTTGGAACCCACGCCAACCTTCCTATAAAAGCCCTCCAAGATCGCCATTAACTTGCAACTCTCCTAACAACCCGAGAGCTTCTGCTCCAGGTTACCGATAGCCCCACTTTCCCACCTCGCTCCGCCTCGCTCCGGTGGTGACAGCACCTGCAAGCCGTCTCGCGAGGAAGAAGGCACATCGGAGGATTGTTCCAAGGCGGAGCATCGCCATGAATCGCCGCCCAAGCGCCGCGTTTTGCTCCGGAATCGGCCGCCGTCGAGCTTCGTTGTCCAGGTAATACACCTAGACTCCCCAGGCCTCTTCATCCATTTTGCTTCAATTTTCTTCTCGATTTGTGTGCCACGATTAGCGTGGCTAATCGCATATTTAGGAAGCCTAACCTTCTAGCTTAATAGCCATATCGAAATCCCTTTCGATTCATCCTCAATTCGTTTTCAAATCGATTTCAAAACATCATCGTTCTCACGCACTTGGTTGTTTGGCTGGAATTTCAAGAACTTTTTCTCATCTTTGGATCTTTATATCTTAACCCCTCGGCCGATTCTTAGCGAATCGAGCAATGAATCTTGTCATTTGCAGATCCAAGTTCAACGCGAGGCATTGCTACGCCACTGGACTTTGAATCAGCATCGAAATCCATCTCCAATGGAGCTTTGTCAAAATTGCGTCACTGCCAGGTGCTGATGACGTCGTCATTTCATCACCGTTCCACCACCGCTCGGAGTGTCGCCGGCCACATCTCTACCACGGGCGAGCTCGAGGGGTGAAGGAGTCACCCCTCTGGCCTCGCCGGAGCTTCAGAACCATCGCCAGTCGGCCGCGATAAATCGGAGAAGAGAGGACGTCCGCCAGCAGCTCAACAACTCCAAGAGCATGGGGGTTACAGAATTGTGACACGTGGTCGAGTCTGAAGCGTCCGATCCGCGCCCTTAAGTTCTAATCTCAGCCGCTCATTCTGAAGAGGTGGAAAAATTGCGCACTAAACCCAACCAAGTTTCCAGAAGTCCACCCCGCCTCCACAGTTTTCTTTATTTGCATTTAGGTCCCTCCGCGGGGACCTAAATGTAAAGATTTGTTTAGTTTATCTTCAGAACAGTCCCCGAGGACCAAATTGCAAACTTTTTAAATAATTTTTCTTGCGCTTATGCCCCTGGGCTGTAGGGGTTGTTTCTTCTTCGTGTGACCTCGGATTTCGACGATTTCTTGAGGGTAGTTACACAACTGCCCCAGCTACTTAGTATAAAATTTTCGTGGCTTTTTGACGAGTTTTCAACGTGTTTTGATTTCATCGAAAACTGTCTCGTTTTGCTTTGATTTCTTGTGTAGTTCGAGCTCGCGGCTCAAACCCCGTTCATTCTACTATATAGTACCACCTATATAATATCCATCTATTATATAATAAGTAAATCTTTTTGAAAAAATCTCCCTTTATGAAAATTAAATAAAAATTTGAAAATAATAAAATTAAATAAAAATAATAAAAATAAAAATCAATAAAAAGGGTGTTTTGACTTGATCACTTAGAGAAGAATTTAAAATAAAATTACGAAGAGGAAAATCTAGGGAATTTATTCTGCCTCCTTGAGTTCGACCCAGGAACACTTGCCTGGTAAAATATTTAGTGAACGGTTTTCCGACAGAAAACCGTATTTGTTTGATAGGTTTTTAAGAATCATTTTTGTTTCGCGGCTTCTGCTACATCGACCACTTTTATCAATAAAAGAAAGTCGCGAAACCGATTCTTAGCCTTATAAAATGGCGCCGTTGCCGGGGAAGCGTTAGATTCTTTTTGATTTTTCATTTCTTTGTGATTTTATTTTTTCTCTCTTCTCTTTGTTTCGTTGTTCGTACGGTTTTTCGTACGGCTTTTTCGTATTTTGCTTTTTCGTCTTCTTAAGGCTTTCTCGATTTTCTCGATCGGCTTTACTTGCTAACCATCTTTGCAGGGCCTGCAGGATCAACCGGCTTCTTCGGAAGCCGAGCCAGTTGAAAGAGCAGAGGTCGGCTCCTTCTTCACGAGTCAGCTACAGAGGAGCAGAGTAGTTAGTATATTTTTTTTAAAAGAGAGAGAAAGGGAGAGAGTTGTAATAGATAATAAACAAAACCCCCCCATTTTTTTCGGGCCTGACTCGCCGGATACCGTGTATCCGAGAATCAGGGTACCCACCGCAGTTTTCATCGCTATCGGCTTTCCGCGGTTTTCTAGATTTTTTTAGGTTTTTACTCTCTCTGCTTGCGTTGCGTAGTTAGTCTTAGGGCTCGCAACCTAGGTGCATGCTTTTAGGGTTTTTATAAAAAGAAAAAAAATCGATAGACATTGTCTGAAAAAACCCATAAAAATCGCAAAACTAAAATCGGGACTGCTAAATCTATCTGACTAAAAGCCGTAAATCGACTCAAGTGATTTGGGAGAATAACCCTCCCACATTTCTCAGAGTGCGCGAGCGAGAGACGACACTTAATCTAAAAAAACCCCGAAATCTTTCAAAATACTACTTAGTTCATACACCGAATCACTACTTTTCAGTGGGTACACTCGGGTAGCCGGCAACGGTCCGAGTTTACTTAGCAGAGTGGGGGATTTAGAGGACACTGTGTAAGGCTCCGTCCTCAAGTAACGCGGTCCGAAATCGGGTCGTGTACTTGCCACCATACTGGCTGAGAGCAAGTGGTTCTTTGTAAGGACTCGGGACAGTATCACAGGAGATACATCGGGCACCTATCAGCTCGCACAGCGTATAAATCGCAAAAATTTATTTGCTAATTACAACCTTAAAACCGAAAAGATAAAAGACCGAACTCTTACGGTCTTCATCAGGGTTGAGTTGGTGAAAATGGGGTTTGCTTTGTGTTTGCTTGCGGGGCGTGAGTTTCCACGGCTTTCGCATTTCTCTCTCTCTTGAATCGTAAACATGCTCTCCCGACTTTTCTCTTGACATCGAAGATGACGTCTCGACGGCTTTTCGGCTCAGACTCTGTGAGCTTTCAACCGTCTACCGTCGAACGTACGTCTTCACAGGTTCGGAATGACCCTCTTCCCGAGCCAGTCCTATCAGATCTCGAGGCGAGTCAGACCCAGACTCCCTCACCTCCTGGCCAGAATATTGAGACAGACTCTCGTCTCAATAAATCATCTCCAGCTGAACTATCACTGAGTGCTTACGAGAGCTTCTCTGTTCCAGACAACTCGAACCCGATGGCTCGCGGTAAAGCACCAGCAGCAGACGAGAGGGCAGCAGCCGAGGAGCAAGATGACGGAAGATCATAAGCTGCAGATATTACTACTGGGATTCTCGATACAATTCAGCAGATGAATCTACAAATTCAAGAACAATTCCGAGTTCAGATGGAATTACAAGGGCAATTAGCCGCGCTGCGAGCAGGGGCCGGGAACCAGTTACTGCCTGCGGTTCCCACGACTTTACGGGACGAGTATGACCCGGGCGCAAGAACGCTCCACCATTGGATTCAGCTACCGCCGAATCAAGGGCCATACGAACTCTGACCGTCCTTCATCTCTTTGCTTCCCAAGTACTATGGGAATGCCGTAGAGGAGTTGTTCACGTTTTTACAACAGTTTGAGATGATCTGCGGAACGACTTGTTATTCAGGAGTAACGCAGGAAGCCGTACGCCTCAAGGCTTTTCCCTTTGCCTTAGCCGATAAGGCCCTTTATTGGCTGAGTCATTTGGGCAGAGAAATCTCCACATGGGACGACCTGAAGTCCACCTTCCTGCGTAAATATTTTCCTCTAGGAAGGACGGACATGATGAGGAGCCAGATCTCCAACTTTACGCAACTACCGCACGAATCATTCCATGAGGCATGGGATCGATTCAAGGACCTGACGGAGAGATGCCCGCATCGTGAGATCCTGATGAAGGTGCTCGTACAGAATTACATCGGAGGACTACAGCCGGAAGTTCAAGGGCTAATCAGTGCTGCATGTGGCGGCAGTTACTTGAACAAGGATGCCGAGTCAGTCTGGGCCATCTTCGAAGGGATGGCCGAGAACTCAAGAGTTGTAGACTCTACTCGGGCATTTCAGAAGGCCCCACAGCCACCACATCACCGAGAACATCACAAGGTGGCAAACATCTCGGACTCTGAATCCAACACCAACATGGGCTTCATTAGCGAGAAATTGACGTTGGTGGATGTAATTCACAAGCAGGTCCAAGACCTACAACCACTGCGAGAGTTGGAGAAACTCTCATCTCTACCTCAGCAACTGAGTGATCTATCGAAGAAGGTCACTGAACTTCAGATCCAGTACCAGCAGAGCCAGACTTCTTCGAATGTGCAACCAGCACGGAGGATGGCACCCGCTCCACCCACCCGTCAGATCCAGTACATCCAGAGCGAGTCCGAGATTCCGCAGCTCGATTGGCATGAGGATCGGTCTCATGCCAATCCCGGCCAGATCACCAGCACCGCAGAGATGGAGGTGGAGCCGCAATCCACTTTCGAGATCAACGGAATTTGGTATACTCCGATGCAGCAGCCGAGTATACCAAACCAGCAGCCGCAGCAGTCGTACGGTCATCCACAGCATGGACGTCCGCAATTTCAGCACCGCCAGAGCTTCACGCTGCAGCAGTCTCATCCGAATGTCTACCATCAGAGACCGCAGCCTTCATATCAACATCCTGCCCAGTTTTCACCGAATTATTCTTTTCAGAAGCCGCAACAGTCTTCCTCCACACCTTAGCGCTACTCCCAGCCTTCCACCTCTCAGCATTTCACGCCAAGGCATGAGAGAGGAGCAAACCAGGGCCACCACACCGAATCGGAGATGTCTTCACAGGCCCAGGCGCTCAACCAGATCATGGATATGCTCAGTACGCTCCATATAGCGCATAAGACAGAGATGGAGCAGGTTAACCGTCGTCTGGACGAGTTAACCGTGCCGAAGACCACTCTCCCAGCCCAACCTCAGATGAACTCGAATAACAAGAGGAGGCATCCAGATCAGGTATATCCTACAGGTAAGATCTCGTTTCCTGAATTTTTATCTAACTTCATTCGTCTCAGGAGCAGTAGATCACCGCAAACACCTACTGGAGAGGAGGAGAGGGCACCAGAGGAGCACGAGCATGATCCAAATGCCGAGGAGGAGAAACCGCAAGAGGATGAGGATATAGAATCAAGAGACGGGAGTAATGCCAACACCTCAGATATGGACACTGGCGACTCAGACGATGACATCACGCCAGATCAGGCAAAGAGTTCCGACAAAAATATTTCTTCCCCTATCTTAGAGAGTTTTGTAAATAATTCTGAAACTCTCGATGTACAAGCTGATTCCAATGTAAATAAAAACTCTGATTTTCTAACTCCTGAGATTGTTCCTTTTCCCGATGCTTTGTTTGGAAAAGGAAAGAAAAAGACCAAAAACAATGTTGTCACTCCTGAAACCAAACAACTATTGAAAGATCACATTTTTCTGAAGATCCTGCTCAACGATGCCTTGGATCATTTTCCTATGCTAAAGAATTAGTTGAGGAACCGATGCACCACGCGTAGGAAAAAGAGATCACGAGTTGAGAAGCATATATTGACCAAGGCAAGTTCATGTGCAATTCGGAACAAGGTACCAATGAAGAAGAAAGATTTGGGAGCTCACTATGTCAATTGTCAGATTGAAGACACTACATTCCATCGAACTCTCTTAGATAATGGTTCCTCGATCAATTTACTTCCATCCTCTTTGCTTGATAAGCTCAAGCTAGGTCCTCTCTATAAATCACGAGCGATACTCCAATTTGCAGATCGATCTATAAAAAGACCTAGAGGTATACTGAGGGACATTATCGTGACCGTTCAGGGCTCGCAGTTTCCCGTGGACTTTACGGTCCTAGACATGACATGCCCTACACAGTTACACCTTGCTCCAATCATTCTCGGGAGACCCTTTTTGCAGACAGCAAGAGCACTCTTCGATTATGATGCTGGGAGAGTATCATTCCGAACAGACAACGGAGAGATACACATTGAGATGGAGAGAGAATGTAGCAGTCCTAGATCAGTATTGTCATTCACTTCAGAGGACACCAGTCTTACGGAAGATAGCCAGAACATAGATGAGACACAGTCTCTTGATCTTGAGAGTGTTTATTTTGATACCCAAGATATCCTACACGAGGATAGGGTAGATCACTTGGTACCTAGTTCTTCAGATGATTGTTCACATACAGAGACAGATTTCATATCAGACTCAGATGAGCAGTCACCTGTAGTAGATATCTCTGTGCCGCAGATTGAAAGAACACATATTACAGCACAAGAGTCAATCGAATACTTTGCACAGCTTATACAGTCTATTCAGCGTAGAGAGTCGGATGGTGTAATGTTTACACATATGGACACCTTCTGTAGTCCGACTCTAGAGACGCATATTTCAGAAAAGAGAGCTATGCCATGTACAGAGTTCACTTACAGAAAAGGCTCTACTGTTGCCGCTAGCGATCAGTATGCACATAAAAAGCAGAAAATTCAATATGATCCTGGATAAAGTGATCAACTTTGTACAGGAATCATGATCACTCTTTCACTTCTTCCTGTACAAATTCTTTTGAGCCATTCTTTTTCTGGAGATTCACAACACTTGTATATTCTTTGTAGACCACAATCGTCCCCGTTTTTGCTCGTCTTCTATGCTTAGGATACCAGATCCTAAGTATAGGGGGGACCGATTGCCCGCTGATTTACATTTTACTGATTCTTTTGTATAGCCATTCTTTTTCACGAATCACTGGTACCCGATTTTTGGCTACGCTCTTTTCTATACTTAGGATGCCTTATACTAAGTATAGGGTGGACCGAGTGATTTCGATGCTTTCGTATTCTTTTTCTTTTGAACTTTCGTTATTTATCCTTTTCATTCAATCATCCCGTTTTTGCTCTCCCTTGATACTTACGATGACCTGATTGTAAGTATAGGGGGGGTTGATTAACTTGTGATCGACACTCTTTTTCACCCACTTTTACTTAGCACAAGTTATGTCCTCCTTTTTCTCTTTTGACGCTATGGGGACATAGCTCAAGCTAAGTATAGGGGGTGCGTATATATTGTACATATACTTTCGGCCATAACTCGTACTTTTATGTATTTTCTATATCTATAAAATCCATAAAAAGTGGGTACGGGTTAATTTAAAATCCACTCTTTTATTTATAAAATCCTTGTAAATAAGTAAAATATGATTAAAATTTGTATTTAAAACTTGTAAATAAAATATGTATTTAAAATTTGTATAAAACTTATTTAAAACCCTATTTATTAAAATATGTGTAAAAATCATTCAATCCTTGTAAAATACTTTGTAGATAAAATTTGTAAAATACATTAGATATTTAACTCAAATAAAATATATCTTGTAAAATTTATGAATAAAATCTTGTTTATAAAAATCATAAAATCCATAAAAAAATACAAAGTCCTAAAATTCATAAAAATTACAAAATTCTTAAAATCCATAAAAATGAGTAAAATTCAGAAAATACACTTCACAAAAACATGGTTGCATTTGCATTTGCATTTTTCAGAATAAGTTTGATTTTTGGAACTAAGGACTAAGTCTAGTCTAAAGGATGGAGCTTGATTACGGCCTTTAACGTTCATTGTAAGGAGCCTGATTAGGAACTGGAATTTAGACTCTTCAGGTCTACCGACTTAAAATCTTTGGGTTCCGTAAGACCATATTCGGGAAATCAAGTCATCTGAGCTTAAGTAGACCATTTGGAGTCATCCGTACAACTCTACACCAGTGAACCAATCTTGAACACATGCACTCTGCACTTAGCTCGACTTGCATGGAGTTCCGAAGGGCAGTACACCTTGGTAGTGCGTTTCTATCCTTATCTTTGCGGCATTGACGTCTAAAGACGGGAGAGATTGGGGTTGCGATAGTTGCTTCGGATGAGGGAAGGATCTGCTGACACAATTTTTCTAAGACCTCAAAAAAGGGACGGACTAAAAAGATGCTATATCTGTCGAGGCACAAAAAGATGAATGCAGTGCAAGCAAATTACAAAGTCAAAGCAAAGCAGAAGCCACCAAATAAGACCATAATGGTCCAAGCTTCCACTAAATAAGACCACAATGGTCCAAGCTTCCACAAAAAATGCCTACACATCTTAGTAGAGACTCAGCTACACCGGTTGGGCTTCACAAGGAGATGCGTATACACTGGTCGCACTCCACTTCTTTTCTCATTCTTCTAACTTCTCCCTATATTCGATTGTGGACATAGCAGAACTGAACTCAGAAGGGAATACCTCCCTCCCCGAGGAAAGAGTAGCGAGATGAGGAAGCCATAGGAGTGTATAGCCAGGATGGACGGTTTCTCCGGTTCTCTAAGCAGGAAGAGCTAAATCAATTCACACACTGTACAAGTTGACTTCAAGGATGATAGAGTTTGCGATATGAATAAATGAGTCTGAATTAGCCGATGAAGTGATCTTGAGTAAGGATTAAGGAACTTGAGGACTGTTGAGGATAAAATCCTAATCCTAGTTAAGGTTCCGACAAAATGCTTGTTTCAGGCCCGATCGAGCTCTGTCCTTTGTCTGTTCTCATGAATTGGTTTAGGAAAACAAATTCATTCTAACTTTCTTTCTTTTTCACTTACTTTTTCAAAATAAGTGTTTGCTAAGGGACTAGCAAAGTTTAAGTATAGGGGGTTGATGAATCCATGATTCATTAACTTTTCTGTCGCATTTTGTCTTAAAACCCTTAACAAATACATGTAAATATCCATTAATTCTCATCTTTTAACAAAATACCATTCATGTGTAAATATTCACTTTTAACAACTAAAATCATGTAAATAAATAAAGAACCAAAAAAATAAAGAAAAAGGCAGATTGAATATATTTATATATATACAATATGACTTAAATATACATATAGATGTAAGATATATTTATAACCCAACCCCCGAGACCAAGTCAGCATGGATTGGTCGACAAAACAATAAGTAGGGGGAGAAAAGGAAAGAAAAACTAAAAAAATAATTTAACACATACATATACACCCTTCATTATTTATAAAATAAATACAAAACTTCAAAGAATTTTTATTATTTCATATGAACATATTTTTCACTGAACTCTTCTCCTAATTATTCCTAAAAATGTATATAAAAATATAAAAATAAGTTAAAAATATTACCCTATATATATGCCAAGAAACCCAGCCTGTAAATTGTCAAAATCTCAAATTCCGAACATCATAACTTCCTCATACGAACTCCAATTTCACTCTACTCACCTTTAAAGTTCATAAAATAATATTCTCTAGTTAATAAAGGTGGTTTCATCGAATTCGGAGTCCGTTTGCAAAAAGTCGGTTTTGGGATCAAAAGACAAAGGGGTTTCTGGGCTATTTATTTTATGTAACACACATTATTTATCATTCTCCTAATTTTATAATTTTTAAATTATTTCATGATCTTGTAGTTTCACTATAATTTATTTCATAATTTTTGGAGACTATTTATTATTTTAATAAAATCAAAAATCCCAATACATAGGTATAAATGACCTATTTAGATACTAACTCTATTTATTAAAATATGTAAATTAATTTATAAAAATCTATCAAAATTTGTATAAACCTTATTTAATACCCTAATAATTAATAAAATACAAAATTAATTTTTACTTATTTATTTATTAAATTAAAAATCTAAAAACTATTTATAAATACATATTTATTAATATAATATTTATATTTATAATAATATTTATTATTTATTAAAATTAATTAGTCCATAAATTAAAGCATTAAATTATCTACATCTCTTGTATTTGCACTTATTTAAAATAATGTAATTAACTATTTTATATCTAATTTATAAGGTATTTATGCTTTAGACCAACCAGGTGCTGACACTTGTCAGCACCTGGGACCTTCTTCCCCAAGAAGTTGTTGCGCCCAGCTGCTCGACCTGCCAACTTCACCCATTTACCCCGCGCTACTCCAGAACCTTTTGATCGATCCATTCCGTCCATCCTCTTCCTCCAACAACCCTCTCCATCGCCACCGTCGATTTGACCTTGGAGCCCATGCCAACCTTCCTATAAAAGCCCTCCAAGATCGCCATTAACTTGCAACTCTCCTAACAACCCAAGAGCTTCTGCTCCAGGTTACCGATAGCCCCACTTTCCCACCTCGCTCCGCCTCGCTCCGGTGGTGACAGCACCTGCAAGCCGTCTCGCGAGGAAGAAGGCACATCGGAGGATTGTTCCAAGGCGGAGCATCACCTTGAATCGCCGCCCAAGCGCCGTGTTTTGCTCCGGAATCGACCGCCGTCGAGCTTCGTTGTCCAGGTAATACACCTAGACTCCCCAGGCCTCTTCATCCATTTTGCTTCAATTTTCTTCTCGGTTTGCGTGCCACGATTAGCGTGGCTAATCGCATATTTAGGAAGCCTAACCTTCTAGCTTACTCGCCATATCGAAATCCCTTTCGATTCATCCCCAATTCATTTTCAAATCGATTTCAAAACATCATCGTTCTCACGTACTTGGTTGTTTGGCTGGAATTTCAAGAATTTTTTCTCATCTTTGGATCTTTATATCTTAACCCCTCGGTCGATTCTTAGCGAATCGAGCACTGGATCTTATCATTTGCAGATCCAAGTTCAACGCGAGGCATTGCTACGCCACTGGACTTTGAATCAGCATCGAAATCCATCTCCAATGGAGCTTTGTCAGAACTGCGTCACTGCCAGGTGCTGAAGACGTCGTCATTTCGTTGCCGTTCCACCACCGCTCGGAGTGTCGCCGACCACATCTCTACCGCGGGCGAGCTCGAGGGGTGAAGGAGTCACCCCTCTGGCCCCGCAGAAGCTTCAGAACCATCGCTAGTCGGCCGCGATAAATCGGAGAAGAGAGGACGTTCGCCAGCAGCTCAACAACTCCAAGAGCAGGGGGTTACAGAATTGCAACACGTGGCCGAGTCTGAAGCGTCCGATCCGCGCCCTTAAGTTCTAATCTCAGCCGCTCATTCTGAAGAGGTGGAAAAATTGCGCACTAAACCTGGCCAAGTTTCCAGAAGTTCACCCTGCCTCCACAGTTTTCTTTATTTGCATTTAGGTCCCTCCGCGGGGACCTAAATGTAAAGATTTGTTTAGTTTTTCTTTAGAACAGTCCCTGAGGACCAAATTGCAAACTTTTTAAATAATTTTTCTTGTGCTTATGCCCCTGGGCTGTAGGGGTTGTTTCTTCTTCGTGTGACCTCGGATTTCGACGATTTCTTGAGGGTAGTTACACAACTGCCCCAGCTACTTAGTATAAAATTTTCGTGGCTTTTTGACGAGTTTTCGATGTGTTTTGATTTCATCGAAAACCGTCTCGTTTTGCTTTGATTTCTTGTGTAGTTCGAGCTCGCGGCTCGAACCCCGTTCATTCTACTATATAGTACCACCTATATAATATCCATCTATTATATAATAAGTAAATATTTTTGAAAAAATCTCCCTTTTTGAAAATTAAATAAAAATTTGAAAATAATAAAATCAAATAAAAATAATAAAAATAAAAATCAATAGAAAGGGTGTTTTGACTTGATCACTTAGAGAAGAATTTAAAATAAAATTACGAAGAGGAAAATCTAGGGAATTTATTCTGCCTCCTTGAGTTCGACCCAGGAACACTTGCCTGGTAAAATATTTAGTGAACGGTTTTCCGACAGAAAACCGTATTTGTTTGATAGGTTTTTAAGAATCATTTTTGTTTCGCGGCTTCTACTACATCGACCACTTTTATCAATAAAAGAAAGCCGCGCAACCGATTTTTAGCCTTATCACTCAACTGTTGGTCCGGTTGATGTAGAAGAAAATGATGATTCCATCATGGTTGCTTTGTTTTCCCCTTGCACGTTGCTTATGGCTGCAAGGTACTAATGCTCCTAAAAATGACAAGATTAGATAAACACAATTCGTTCATATCTTACTCTATAAGACCGGAGGAAACTTTACATACTACCTGCTCTTTATTCTTAAAATTATTGGGGTTTTCCTCCACTTGTGCGGGAATGGAGGTCTTGGTGGCGGTGAATCGTCCAACTTCTTACTAAGATTTGCAAGGCCCTTGACAAGTTGGGCCATGCAGTCCAAGGTGGGGTTCACAGAAGATGCAACCTCGAATAACTCGGCATGCTGGCTATGCTGGTATTGCTGATGGTACTGAGATTGTTGGTTGGGATACTGAGAATTATAGCAAGGAGAAGGGTGATGCTGTTGATACTATTGAGGGACGTGCTTCTGATATGGCACAACCGCATACTACTGGTTTTGTGGTACTATCAGTACTGTGGTTGTTGATACTGGTTCTGTCTCCAATTGCCATGGAATTGTGGAGACTGTTGGTGTTGTTGGTGTTAAGGTTGGTCGTTCTAGACAAATCTCCCTCTTTGTTGTTGTTAACGGAACTGGCGAGAGTTAGCAATCTGACCCTGTTGAGGTCCACCTGGATAGATAGGTTGTGCATCATTCGACCATACGTTGTTTACCTCTTGAGCAAGAGATGGTGGAGGGGAGAATTGATCTGGACTATATTAGGACTCCGGTTGGTAGAGGACCAGCTGTTGTTGTACTGCTGCTTAGTGGATAGCTCTAGATCCTGCACGTAGTATATGTGTTGAACCGCTGGCTGATGCTGACTTGGATGAGGAGGTTGTGGTAATGCTTGTTCCTTCTTCTTTGTGGGAGTGAAAGATGATGTAGACATGGAGATGTAGGAACTGATTTTGCTCACCAGCAGCTCCAACTGCTTGGTGATTTTATCAAGCTTGTGCAGGTATTGTGTCCTTTATCCTATCACAACAAGTTTTTCCAGGCCTTGTGATCGCTTTTATTTTATATACACTTTGAAAAGGTGGCTTCCAATAATGCTCAGGTTGGATCTCCCATCCTTGTCTGGCTCATGGGATGCTTCCATATGCCCAGGCTTCTGAACATTCTAGGGCTATCGTTGATAGGCACGAGACGATGATAAAGCAGCTCTCCTTTGACCATTTCTTTAGAGATCTTCTAGACGATGTATCATCTTTGTTGAAATGGGAGCCATAACATGCGGCATCCACACTCTTCTGTCTTTCAAAATTAAGTCCCAAAAGAAATGTTGTACTAGGAAGGTCTTGCGAATTTCTTGATCGGGACACCTTTCTTGCTACTCAGTAAACCTCTTCTAAGCCTCATGGATGGATTCGTTAGAGGGTTGGGTGAATTTTTCTATGTGGGAGAACATCTGATTAAGTCACCGAAGAGGATAGTATTTATGCAAAAAGGATGACTTTAATTCTTCCCTCGTGGTGACGACCTTCCTCAAGTGGTTTATCCAATAAAAGGCCTTATCCTGAAGGCTGAAGGGAAACGATGTCATCTTCACTGCCTTGAGAGGCATACCAGGGTAGTGAGTTGTGCCATAAATATGCCCGAATTATTGTACATGAATGTAAGGTTCGCATTGGCATTTCCTTGGAAGAGGGATAGGAGCGCCAGTATTTAGAGACTAAATTTCAAATGAGCATAGATTGCAGGAATATGGACCCATTGAGTGACTTGTCCCGTCCCAGGATTGTATGTTTCTTTGAGAGTCAACTTGGGCTGCTCTACTCTAGGCTCATCTGTTGTGCCTCCACTACCTCCTCCTTCTAGTTCATCTTTAAATCCTCCTTGATTTTCTCCCCTTATCCTCAAGTCGTCAAGCATATCTTGGAAAGCGACCTGTTTTAAGGCCTGATCCGTGAGTAGGGATGTGCATTGGGTTGGGCCAGCCTGACCCAGACCAAGCCTAAAAGTACATTGGGTATGACCTGGGCCTAAAATATCAGCCCAAATTTACTTTGGGTCTGGCACTGACTTGGCTCGACCCAACCGGACTCAGCCCGAGGCAAGACCGATCCCAATCGATAGCCCGATACCCTACCCGAAGATGGGCATGGGCCTTAGACAAGAAACCCACCATGCTTGAAATCGAAGAAAGGCTTTAGCCTTTCCCCCCTCCCAAGCTCCCCCCCTGTGCGACACCCTATCTACCCTAACCCCACCACACCCCGTCTGCCTTAACCCATCGCCACCACATGCACAAGGCTCCCAACGGGCCTAGCCTCCCACTCCCTAGTTTACACGCTTTCCACTCCAATACGGCCCTTGCCCTAGCTATAGGTAGTGTTCCACTCTCACGTAGGCGCACGAGGTTCCCAGCATCCCACTCCCGCGTAGGCGCACAAGGTTCTCAAGTTACCCTTGCCCCAGCCCTAGGTAGTAACGTCGTGGCCCGTCGATGACACCGTGTATGACGATCCCACTCCCATGTTCCCAAGCTCCTCTTATGTGGGAAAAACCCCATTATCCATATCCCCAGGAAACATCATCATTGGTGGTCTCACATACAGTGACAACAAGATCTCCAACTACTACTCGCTAGCAGCAACTCCTGATTTGGTTGATTTGACATTTACTACATTCTAATCTGGCTGCAAACTCTGATTTGGCTGAGGTGGTGGCTACGGTCCCTTCCCTTTTACTCCAGGTGCCATCTCTCTCTGATCCCGAGTTGACTCTATCACAATTTCTTGCTCCGGTTTTGGCTCTTGATATGCAAATGAAATAATGCTCTATCAGTTTGTAAGGAGGTACCAGATGTAAAAATCGGTCTGTGTTAAGGTCAATACAGATTTTCATTAAGGATGGCAATGTCTAAGGAGTGAAATCAATACCTATCCAAAATGGGAAAAGATTAGGATGAGAGTGATCCCATATTATTGAAGAAGACGAGTTTGGATATTGTCTACAGAGTCTAACTAGGTTCTCATGAATCACCTCTAATTGTTGGAGGTGAAGAGCATATGGAATCAATGTTGGTTTCAGTGGGGTCCCGACTAAGCCATTCATGTGCCTCCATCTTGGATGTCAAGAGGAGATCGAGAATGGAAAAACGATATGAATGTCAAACAAGAAATAAAGGGAGTGTAAAACAGTAGAAGGCTCCAAATGAGCAGGGGGTCAAGTTGGGATTCAAAGTAAAGTGCAAAAAAGCACACAATGTATGACTAATCCTTGAACCTTAATCTAATTCAAACAAACACAAAACAAGGATGGGTTCACATACTCAACACATGCGAAGTCATAAAAGTTTGGCTATTTTTATCTTTTCAATTTTATTGTTATTTTCAGACAATCTTATAATGAGTCATTAAGTATGCTAGCCCTATAGGAGTGTGTGCAATGCTAGGCAAGCGCTCTGTACTTGTTCCACCTCCTTTGTAACCTTTGATCTACATGCTTAAAGGTCCTTGATCTCGTGCCTGGGAGGCTAATAAGCCAAAGAAATGGAAAGGAAGACAATAGGCTAAACCAATACTTCAGACCTCGCTCAAAACGGAATCACCCATAATCATGCAAGGACCTACTCGGACACAAATCAATGAGACAGACACACCTATGAGGGTGTGGCCTAATCTAAATACTTTAGACAAAGACAAATGCTCCACAAAAGTCGGGAACACCGTGCTCGACTAGGCCCTACTCGGTCAAGTACGATAGAAGCGTTAATATTTTGCCAACACATGTGATAATGAAGGTGCTTCAGATCAAGAATCGGGATCTTATCCTTAGCAGATCGTGCCTCACTCAGTCTGTAGTGTACCAGAAAACAATGTGGGCTTTATAAACCAAAATTAATGAATGGTTCATTATGAATTTTAATTAAAATCAAGTTTATTTAGCAGCCCCTTTTTTAACTTTTGGGTTTTTTATTTTTTAAGTTTTTCAGAGCAATCCATCTAATGGTTTTTTTTGTATTTTTCCTTTATGCCCTATGTGATATAAACACAGGGGAGAGAGAGGACGGAAAAAGCCGTGCAAGTCGTCACTAAGGTCGAAATCTTACCTCAGTGATTAATGATGAATTCAAAGATAGAATTACTTACCAGTGTTTCTGAGCTCTCTCCATGCGAGATGCTAGGCAGAATTGAAATATTTATACTATATAGCAGTATGCAAAAGCGAGAAAACATCCTAAACAGTAGCTGCTATTATCAGGAAGAACCATATGCTAATTACTAAAAATTGGATCCTAATGTCCAGTCATGGAGGCCACTCGGTACCTGTCACAACAGGTAATGCAAGTGTTGTATGAGGTCTCTCATGGCTCATGTTCCAATTCTAAGTAATCAGAAAATTAATTTTTGACTAAGTCGAAGCGAAACAGACTACAAGTGCATTAATGTCGTTAGGGCTTTAAACCTAGCAACTGAGTCGTGCAAGGGCTCACTCATAGAAAACAAATCTAAAAAATGACAGAAAGCTCAAATTACGGGAAACAAACTAAACAAAGTTGATAAAACACAAAAAATTTGCTACAAGGCCCCTCGGTGAATAGACACCCAGGCACCTGACCTCGTGTGATGGAGAGAGTAGTGTCCAAATTAATTACAATTTTTTTTGCAAAAATTAAATCTCTCTCTCACTAAAAAAATGGAAAATGCTATACTAAAGGTTGCTCTTATCCTCCTTTCCCTCTCTTCCCGCTTGCTCTCTCCTAGTCGACTCAAGGAGAAGGCCAACCTCTGCTCGCCTCAGGTGCGCCCACCACCTAAGTAATAGCATTGATAAGCAGTCCCTCATAAGAAAGATGAACAAGAAGATTTGATTAGAACAATCAAATAATTATCAAATAATAAATATCACAAAAATGCAAATAAATAATTGATAATTATATATACAAAAATGTGCTACAATCCATTTCTCTTCTGCAACAACACCAATTAAATATCCATGGATGATCCCAAGGGAGGTTTTCTGGTCCACACAAGGTGGAACCAACAGTCCCTGTGTCAACCACTCTCAGATTCCAAATGGATAAATCAACAATCAACCCACAATTATAAATCAGCAAGCAAATATTGTGTGGATCAAAATTTATTATAAATCCTACAATAAAATGTGTATAGCGACAAGCAGAGTAGGGTGTCGAACAAAGGGAACACACGATGCAACATTAAATATTATTTATAAATAATGTAGGTATACGTGTATATATTATTATGCACTGTATTAATCAAATAACACGTGTTTCTATTTTATAATTATTTTTTATATCTTTGTTTTAATTTCATATTTTCGTGTTTTGATTTTTAATTTTCTGTTTTTATATTTTCTTTGAAACTATATATTATATCTATATATAAAAGTATATGTACAATGTAAGACAATATAGATATATATTAATAAAAATAGTAAAAATAAAATAGATAAATTAATTATGTGTTTTAAATACTTTTTAAATATTTTTGAGTTTTGTTAAGGATTTTTTCTCGTTTTTATATATTTTTAAAGTTAAAAAAACCCAAAAACAGGGATAAAATTATAGGTTGAGATTGAAATGGAAATAAAAATAGGAAATTCAGTCGAAAAATTTTCAAATTTTAAGAATTTTCTTTTTCTATTCTTAGTGATTTTACTGCTCTCTAATCCGGTGAGATCCATGAGTTTAACATGTGTAGCTACTCTTCTGGGAAGCTGATGAATCTCCATTTTATTACCTTTATTCTATCACTTTGGCCTTAAAAACCCTAGCTCACGCATGTAAATAGCTTTTACTTGCATAAATTAACATTCATTACTTGTTGTATAAATATTGTATAAAATATTGTTTTAATGATAAAATTATATAATAAAGAAAAGAAAAGAAAAAGAATAAAATTCCAAAGGCATTTTATGACCCCAAAATCTGAGACCAAGGCATCTGGATGACTAGGTCAACAAGGAATAGAGTAGGAGGAGATAAGGGTCAATAATTCCATAAAAATCCCTTTTATTAATCATCAATAATGCATTCCTGGAACCTATTTTATTTTCCACTTTCTATACCTCAAATAAATAACCTTTGTACATCAAAGTTGTATATAATATATATTGAAAAACTAAAACCTGATTTCATACAAAAATAATATACGGTATAAACTTATACTTTAAATAAGATTCCAAAATTTCAACTTCTCAGACCCATCTCTGAAATAAAAAATTCAAATATATCAAAATCACCATTAATTTTATATAACTATTAATAATCTATTTAATGAAGGTGGTTTCATATTTTCTGGAGTTATGGTGTGAAAGTTTGGTTTTGAATTCCTATTGTACAATATACCTAAATAAAATATTCATTTGATTTATTATTTATTAATTATTTTTATATTTTGTATTTTTGTAATTATTTATAATATATGTAGATATTAAACTAAAATAAAACTATAAAAAAACATAAAAATAAAATATACACATAAAATACCAATAAGTCCACATATACGATAAATACACCTATTTATTAAAGTATATATTTAAATCAGAAAAATATAATAAAAATATATTAATGTATATAAAAATAAGTTATATTTACATAAAATAATATAATAAAATAATATTATCAAAAATACAAAATAAAAATCTCTAAAACATAGATAAATATGCTTATAAGTAACCCTAAAAAGTAACTTGTAATAGTAACTTCTAAAAAATATATAAAAATCATAATAAAATAATATTAAAACTAGTAAACATTATTTAATTTATAACTTAATTTAATAAAAGTGTTTATTATTTAATATTGAATTTCTAACATTTTCTAGGATGATTTTTCAGGGTTGGTCCACGTGGACCAAGCTGATTGAAGCGTAAGTTGACTTTGGTCAACTGCGTCTGACTCGTCCTGTAGCTCGACGCACCTAGCCCTAAGACTCTTTTCTCTATTTTTTGTCCCTCGATGCTTTTCTTGAGGTGAAGTAGACCCTTCATGAGATCTCTTCCTTGTGAATTTGTGATCGGTGTCCTGACTTTTTCTAGGGAATAACATCGTCGATATGCCCGTGATCTCTCCTCAAAAATCACCCATCGCCACCTCCATTGCATGTACATAAGGGCCCGTGTCATCTTCCTCCATTTTTTAAGTCCCTCTTGGCCACTCTTTCTCTTACTTCTTGCACTCAAACAAACAAAGGATGGTGATAGCATCCACGTTGTGCCCATAGGGTGACTGAAGGAGCAGTCTTAGGTGGATTCCACGATCCCCGACCTCTATCGTCATCGAGGTGCCACCTCCTGGCCTTACACGAGTGGACGTCCCATTCCTTACTTTATTTTATGCTTTTGGTGTAGTTGACCTTAGGTTATAATTTCTATGCTTATTTTGTGTTTTAAACTAGGATTAGATCCAAGAATCATCATATAAGCTATTGAGCCCCGACCATTCCATGAAATGTCGATTACTCATAAATAAAAGTTAGATCTCTTCTCTCTCGTGCTTTCGTGTTTTCTATTGCATTTGCTGGATTTGAAGGAGGCGTCTGAGCTTTGATTTGCAATTGATAAAGCATCCAAGGTCGATTGAAGGAGCGTGAGCTCCAAGGGCTCGATCACTGGCCCCCGGATACATTGAAGTGACCTATGCAACAGGTAGGGGCTACAAGAACAAATCAAGGCTGTAGAAGGAGTCCCATGTGCACGGAGACTCGAGCTTTGGCCGTTTTAAACTCACCAATCTTGAGTTCTGCGAGCGTTCATTCAGATCTATCCAGCATCATCGGATCTATCCCCAATTTTCTAGGGAAGCAGTTGGCGTCGGATATGTAGTCTTTCAATCATAGGATGGTTATGGGGGTTCTAATCTTAGCCATCTGACATGAAGGGGCATCGCGCACTGCAGGTGCGACGTGTGTCAAGTGAATGACTGTAAACTCTTCGATCGATCGCCAATAAGGGTAAAATATCAAATATAGCCCCACATTGTTGCACTTGTATGAAATAATTCTATAAGTATTATAATTATTTTAAACGTTTTGGAACATTTGCATTTGAGCCCAAGACTTTATCATAATTACTATTAGGTCCTATGCCACGTCATCTCACGTACATGTACGTGTGAGGTGCACGCATTTTATAAGGGGTCTGCATAACTTCTTGTGTTTCAATTAGGCCCAAGAATATTTTATTGTAATTACATTATTTTGTGAAATATGCAGGGAAGCCCTTGAACTTTAATTATTTACGTTTATGCCCCTGCCAAGCCTTGCCTTTTTGTTGATTTGTTGTATTTACTAAAAATAACTTTTGTGCTCGAAAAATTCTCTAAATAATATACTTAGGTTCCTCGATGCTTGAAGTTTCACATCATATATTTATATTTGCATGTTAGAATCTATATTATTTAAGGAAAATCAATTAGAGAACAAAAAGTCCATGTCTATAGTATAAAGTACCTAAAAATATAAAAACCTTTTGAAAAATTCCAAAAAATATATGTTATTTATTTATTTATTTATTTTGCAACTCTAGAAATTTAAAAAAATAAAGATAGAAAAAAATAAAATACCTAAATTATAAAAAGCTCCAAAAACTTTGATTAAAATCTATAAAATTCCTGAATATTCCAAAAATAGTTTTTTCTATTTTATAATTTAATTTTTTTTTATTCAACTATTAAAATTGATTTGAAGATTTTTTGACATCATTTGTTATTTTTATCTTCATTTAAATTTTGGCATCTTGCTTTAAAAATATATAAAAATTAGAAAAGTTCTCTAAAAATTACAAAAATAGTAAAACCCAAAAACAATTTATCTTCTTGATTTTGACTCTTTTTAGTAGTATTTATAATTATATTGGCTTACATTTTATATATGTTCTTATATATATAGCTATCTTATATTTTAAAAGAAAAAGACATATAAAAAACTAAATTATAAAAATATATTAAAATATTAAATTAAAGACAAAATACATAAATATGAAATAAAAATAAAATTAAAAATATAAAAATAGAACCCATAAAAAATATAGATAAAGATCTCACAATCACATTTTTGCACTTCACTTAAACATTCTATTTATTTTTTCCTTGTGTTCAACCTCAACATACTTACATACTATACACATCTATTGTAGAGTTATAATAAATTTCAACTCAACACATTTATTTACATTCCTTTATTAATTTATAAATTAGTTGTAGTTTGAAGTTGGGCTTCTCGTGGGTCGCCACAACGATTGTGTCTCCGTCTTATTTGAGACATATTTAGACCCGTGGAAAGTCACTTTAACAAATGCCTCATCGAGACGAGAGACTTTCATATTGACCACATTTTCATTTGACTTCTTTTACTATTTCTGTTTGGTATTCCTTCTTATTTAATTCTTATATTTTATTTTACTTTTATTTCATCCTTAGTTTCATTTGTTTTATTTTTATTTTTATTTATTTTATTTCATTTTTTTAGTTTTTATTTTAGTTTATTCCTCTCCTTTTTCATTCTATCTCTCTCTATACACACGTAACGCCCTTCTCTGCCTCCCATTCTATCCTAAGCACGTGCCACACATGTACCGCCTTCTCTCTTCACCTTCACATGCACGACATGTGACCACCTCTCCCCCTTCCTGCAATGTTTATCGCCCCTCACCCTCACTGTCCGTAACCATTACATAGTTATTGCTCCTCTTACGCATCTATGAAAGGTCCACAAGATATGGATTTGAGATGTGATCTAAATATTCAAGTCACTATACGTAGACCAATACGATCATCCCGTCCTTATCTCCAAGTACCCACAGAGAAAGCGCATTATCCTTGAATGAATTCAAGTATAATTTCATTTGTTGATATATGTATCCGAGCAATGAGAAAATTGATAATTAAATGTGATTTAATTATCATGAATAATATGAATTTGATTCATATTATAAGGAGACTTATCTTATATAATTAAGTGTGATTTCATTAGCAAAGATGTGAATAATGTGAATGTGATTCATAATATTTGGGCACATGAGAATAGAGATCCGAGATGATTAAATGTGATTTAATTATCATGGATATGAATATTGTGGATAGCACTATCCAAATTATTCATATATTATAAATGTGTTTTATATTGTGTTATATAGAACATATTATGATTTATATTTATTAACTAATTATTAGTGTGAATTAGATTCACATTGGATAATAAATTGAAAATGTAAATCACATTTTTTGGGGTTGTGAATGTGATTCACAAATTTCCAACGGATTGCAAATAATCATGAATTATTTTTGTGGAATATTTTACAATGAGTGTTGTGGTAAATATTAGATATTTCCATGGAATATTGTAATGTCATGAGAATACATGAAGATTGCATAAATTCCCATTACAAAATTGTGGTCATTCCTACCTCTCAATGGTAGAAGGCAATCTTCCTCCCAATTATCTTCATGCTTGATTGATTTAATTTGGATTTAATTTATTTTGATTGATCAATATATATTTAATTTAAATTAAATTATTCGTTGTTTTATTTTTACAAAAAAATAATATGCATTGAAATAAACACAAATCAATCTCATCCATTGGATTTGTGTGCACATGGATTGGGATCCATGGACTCCCGAAACAATATATAAGAAGAGGCACCCATTGTTTTTCAAGTTACAACAACTACAACAAAATATTCTCTCTCTCTCTCTCATTATATGCATATCCTCTCTCACTCTCATTGTTGTTATCCACCAAGGAGCCCTTGAGAGAGTCGCCATCATCGCTGCATCATCATTATGTTGTTGGATCGTTTGGTTGTGGATCTCCATCTCCTTCGGTGCAACTTTCTCGTGAAGAATACGTTGGATCTCGTGTGATGATATCTAGAGATTTGTCGCTTGGATCATCAAAATGGATTATGATAAGTACACGCTTCATCAAAGCACTCACAAGCGTCTCCTATGTCGGATCGGACTTGAGACAGGAGGACTCTTTGTTTAGAAACTCGATCGCAGTAACGCTTCAAGTGGTAAACCTAATACTTGTTTGTGGTATAGATGAAACGATCCGAGAAGTGCTCATGGATCTTGTGGTTTCATAGAATTAAAAAAATTTAAATCCACTTAACCTGAGAAACTAGTGCGACAAATCGCTTCTGATTGCATACGATGCGATGCTCGTGCTTTCGTGATGCACTTAAGGCTCTTCTCTTAATCCTTCAAGCTTATCCATGTACTAAAAATATGATGGACATCTATAATGGTTGAAATTACACTTGGACGCCCACTTTAATGTGGAAAGAGTCAAAAAATTAATTAACTAATATAATAATTAGTTGAATAATTGAATTATCATCAAATAATTCCAAATTATTTCCGGTAATAGCAATTATACAATTGATTATTTAGAACTAAATTCTTCTATCCAATATTTAATGTAAATCATATATACATTAAATTATGTAATTTGAATCCAATTCACATTGACATATAAATTATGAATTTCATTCATAATTACCTCTCTGTAGGAAATTATGGGTCATATCGACATTATCCTTGATTATTGTGGATAGTAATATCCACCTTAATTTTATATATGATAATTGAATCCAATTTAATTATCCTAGATATATCTCTCTACACAATAACTATGATAATTAAATCCTATTTTATTATCCAATTTTTCAATGCTTAGATAAAATTGCTCAAGGAACAATTCTTGAACTCTTCCAAGAATTGTGTGCCTTCTCCTCAGATACTTGGAGACAATATCAAGGTGATTGTACATTCCATGCTTAGTGACTTGGATATTGAGATCGTATCTCAAATCCATATCTCGGGAACCTCTCAAAGATGCTTGATTAAATCATGAACATGAATTTAATCTTTTTGATTGCATTTGAACCATATCTAGAACAATGTCCAACATTTGACTAACATAAGATTACTTATCTACTGAGAGGAGTCACTAAAATCAAAACCTATTTCATCACTCCATCAGAATGAAAGAGGCACAATTATACAATTGTTTGTGATCACATTGCCCTCGAGTATTCATAATACTCGTACATCCTGAATACTATATGACCAAGAATAAACCCGGAGTTTTATATCATATCTAAATTGTGTTCTTCAAGATTTTATCATTAAGGTCATCATTTGATCATTGGAAGTTGGTATCAATCATATATTTTCCAAAAGCATATATCATACCCATAAATTATGTCATGCTTCCTAAGCAAGGTGACCATACATGGAATTTAATCCCAATATCTCATGAGTGAGATCATGTCTTTTGATTTAGTAAAGAACATGTATGATACCTTTAATAGATCGTATTACTCGTATACCCTCATGTACACACCATCTCGGTAGTATATAGACCTTGGGTTGGTCATCATTCTAATGCCCCACCTAATATACACACTCATACATATAGTAATACTTCGGTCAGAGGATGCATACCTATATCATGATAATATACGACAAAGGTTTTAGTTATCTCGACCTTGATAAGTCTACTCTTTTACCTAACATATTTTACACCTCTTAATCTCTATTACTATGCAGAGTACACACATCAAGAGGTCATTCATATCATCCTT
This sequence comes from Ottelia alismoides, assembly GCA_037367405.1. Lineage (NCBI taxonomy): Eukaryota > Viridiplantae > Streptophyta > Magnoliopsida > Alismatales > Hydrocharitaceae > Ottelia > Ottelia alismoides. Next base: position 525,329 of record JAZKJV010004863.1, read on the forward strand.
TAAAAAAGAATCGTCATCTCCTTCTCAGGCCAGAGATCCCTTCATAACAAACATTTGATGATGATTGATAAGTCCTCAATCCAAATCATTAGATATCATAAAAGTATCATCCTCTATGATTGAACATTTGAATCAACATTTGTATGATTATTAAAATGGCTATGCTACATAACCCAAATTCTATACAAGGTCATATTATGCAAGTTAGTTATTCTTCATTTTGGATTAAGGAGTGAATTGCAATAACTATTATTGTGTAATGGCTCATCGTGGGCTCACATGTTGATGAATCCACAATTCCTTAACATTCTTTCTGCACATTGTCTTAAAACCCTTAACAAATACATGTAAATATATATATATATATATATATATATTAATTTCTATTTATTAACAAAATACCATTTATGAAAAAATGCATCTTTATGTACTATAATCATATAAATAAATAAAGGAATAAAAGTAAAGAAAAAATAAAAAGAGGTAGACTGTAAATATGTATATGTGTATATTATGACTAAAAAATATAAATATTGCTGAAAATATATTTATATAACCTAACCTCCTAGACCAAGTCAGCAGGGATTGGTCAACAAACAAATAAGGAGGGGTAAGGAAGAAAATCACAAAATGAATTATTTATACATTATAGACATTATTCATTATTCATCCAATAATTACAAATTTTTCATTGATTTTTAATTAACTAATTTTACATATTCTTCACCAAACTCTTTTCTTATTTATTTTGAAAAATATAGAGAAAAATATAAAAGTAAATTAAAAAATAGTATCTTGTATATATGCCAAGAAATCATGCTTTTTAAACGGTTAACTTCCCAGCTTCCGAACATCATAACTTCCTTATACAAGCTCCAACTTCACTCTACTTACCTTTAAAGATCATAAAAATATATATCTCTAATTAATGAATATGATTTCACTAAAATTGTAGTCCGTTTGCAAAAGTCGATTATGGACCTACTGACAACTGGGTTTCTGGGATATTTATTTTATTTAGAACATATTATTTATACTTTTATTAATTTTAAAATTTTTTATTATTTTCTAGATGTTGTAGATTACATATAAAAAATTTCATCAATTTGACACTATTTAATACTTTAAGTAAATCAAATAAACTTATTTATAGATGAATTTGACATGTAGATTATATACATGTATTTATTTATATACATAAATTAATTTTTTAAAATACATAAAAATTTTACATAATCATTAATTATTATCCGAATAATTGAACAAATATAAAAATGATTTGTTATTTATTAAAATATTAAGTGAAAAATCAAAACCTTATGTATTAAGTATACTATATAATTAATTATTAATATTATATTTATATTTTATTAAATATTTGTTACTTATATGAATAAATTATACAATAAAAATAGTACACTTGGTTATTTACCTTCTTTATACCAAATTGAATTAAGGGTATTTACTATTTGTTATTTATATTATAAAATTACAAGGTTCTAGCACCATGACAAATGTGTCCAAAAAAGAAGAGCAAAGCAAACGTAGGCAGTCCCTAGCTCTTTTTTATCGTGAAGACTCTTCTCGATCCCCTCAAGCGCCACTTTCCTTTCGTTACTCTATTCGCAAGAACAGACGTTTTCTGGCTCTCGGTTCTTGCTCTTAGCCTTCTTTGCTGACACGTGTCATCCCCTAGAGCTTCTTCTCCAAGAAGTTTCTGCTTATAATCTATTCTAACTAGTTGACTTCTCTTCTTTTTCCAATTAAAGTTCTTTACTCGTTCCTCCATCTCAACCCTTAGTCTTAATCACCTAACTTCCCTAACACACTCCCACCTTAGATATGTACATACTTTCTACCCAATCGCCTTATATAATTACTTGAATATCGTCCTTCACAACTAACTCCCTCCTATACTAGAATCATCTCGTCGATCCTTTATCTTTCTACCCTCGCAACTTCTTTCTTGGTGGTGACAGCAACAAGGTTGAGACTCCGTGTGGAAGAGTGATCATTAGGGATTCGTTCCATGTCCCTCGTTGGCCTTGTAGTGCAGCCTCTACCTACATAGAGCTCCAAGTAGCTACCCCATAGAGCAGGGACTGGATGGTCGTACACCTTCCTTTTCCAGGTACATCCTTCATCCCTGCATTTCTCAATTCATGTGCTCCAATTAGTTAAATTAATAACATAATAACGTGTGCTAACAATTCATCTTCAAATCACAATCGATATTCCATTCCAATTCTTCTAAAATCCATCAAAATTTTTACCTATAATGTCATCTACTTGGAACCAAACACAGGAACTTGTTGATATCTTAAATGTTTGGTCGATTCTTTGTGAATTGATCATCAATCGTCTCCTTGAAGTTTACACAATCTTTAGGAGAGTCTACCCATCAGATCTAACATCTAGAACTTGTCTTCACCCATTGAAGCTCTTCGAGTTGTAGGATTATAACTAGGATTTGCATCCCTACTCATTGACCAAAGCGCCGCTGCAACCTCCACCACCATCTTTGATTCAACCACATCATATGAGAGCTTAAAGGGAGTAGTCGACTTCGTTCTAACCAAGTTGGAGCCATCGTCTCCGCCACACCTGATGTTGGAGATCAGAGGGAAGAGAAAGAATCTTCATCGTGAGGAGAATTTGGGGAAGAACTTCGAAGAACATGCGACACGCAAGCTGATGACACATGGTAAAAACTGACGGCTCAAATTGCACAAGAGTTTTAATCACAGTCATGACGAACCGCAAAATCGCCCCTTTAATAGAATGTTTTTAGCACTCGGGATCATCATCATAGTCGGGCCGATTTTGGTCATCAAAGAGACCACCTCATTGATATATTTCAAATAAGAATGCGATGGTCATTAATTTTTATTTTACTTGGCAAGAAACCAAGGTCGAACTCAGGGACACGCGCTTCTCTCGTATTAATCGGACTTCTATTTATTTAACTAGGTGTTGAATTAAAGGCATATAGGTCAAATGTATGCAAAGACACAACGATGCATTAAAGTCAAACATGCATTTTTTTATCAATTTTTAACTATGCAGATAAATGCTAGGAAATGCAATGCAAATGTTATGCCCGAAATGATCATTACTAAATCCATAAAATGTACGAGTTGAACAGAATCAGAAAATGAAGCAATTTTCATTTATAAAGCAAGCATGCATGAGAAACAAGGAAATCAGGACACTGAGTTGACCAATATAGAGTAGTACAGATCGAAGTGTCAAAGTGAGAATCTAAGCATGCCAGAATAAAGATGATAAAAAGAGCTTGGAAATGAAACTGAAATCAGATATACGAGGCTCAAGATATGCAAGATCAAAGGCAAGGGCATAAATGAAAGAAAACATAAAAAGATATCTACAAATCAGTCCCTGGGAAGGTCTAAAATGCAATAAAAATAAGTGTGGGGCCTTCCCTGTAAATAAACCATACGCGTGGGGGCATATTTGCAATTATTGAAACCCGCAAGGGTATTAGTGCAAATAGCCCCAGGCGCGCAAGTGTTGCACGTGCTCAGGACCTGTTTGCAATTTTGACTAACTTCGTGGGCGACTCTGCAAATAACCCAGGAAGCACGTGCCAGGCACGCGCTATCTAGGCTCGGAGGGCAGCTCGGGCTTGGTAGAGGCTCGCTGCTGCTTCGGGTTGGCTCGGGATACACGAGCCTCCAGGCTTGGTGACGATGAGGCTCGGCGTGGGCTAAGGGACCGCCACATGGTATCAGGACCTGGATGTAATTTCCAGAAGGTACGAGGGTGCCGATGCAAAAAGCCCACACCCACGTGCGTGAGGCACGTGAGCTAGGCTCGGATGGGGGCGAGGTTCGACGTTACTTCGGTTGGCCGTTGCAGGTGGCTCGGGCCACGTGGTGGCTCGAGGTTGCCTTGGGCGAAGCTCGGTTCCACCGAGCCTCCGCGCTCCGGGACGGCGACGTGGCTCCTCCAGGGCCGTTGGATCTCCGCCGTGGGGCGAGATCCAACGGTAGCTGCTTCTCCCTCCTTGATGGCTGGCGACGCGATTGGAGCTCCGGCGTGAGGCCTGGAGCTCCGCCGCGCCTCGCTACACTCGGTGAAGCTCGGGGAAGATCGTTGATGCTCTGGCGATGAAGGTCCGATGTCGGAGGACCTGCCGGAGTGGCTGAACTACGCTGTCGATGCCTGATCACCGGAGGCGGAGCTCTAGAACTCAGCTCCGCCCACGGTCCGGCCGTTGGCGATGGTTGACCTGCAAGGGGTTAGGGTGTGCGTGCGTGCGAGATGAGACGGACGGAGGGCGTATGTGGTGCGAAGAAGGCGAAGCCCTTAGTGGGTCCTCCTCTGCCTCCGGCGGAGGAGGATGCCTGGGATGGAGGAGGTTGTGGAGGAGTAGAAGGGCGATCGGAGAAGTTTCCGTGGAAGGAGGGGTGAAGGTGTAGCTTGTGGAGTTAATAATGGAGGTCGGAGATGGAGGTATCAACCTGGAAAATGAAGAGAAAATAAAGAAAGAGTTACAGAATGGATCGGATGGCTTACCTGGCCGGAGATGGAGGTGGCGCCTGGGCTGGGCATCGGAGAAGATGCCCTGGTCGTCGCACGTCGAGGTCGGCAATTCCTCGGAGCTCGAGCGGGGTTTTAAGCCTCCGCGACGCAGCGGAGCAGCTGCGGATCTCACCGGGGTATTTGGGGTCATCATAGCTCGATCCGAGCTCCACCCCCTGTCACAGGGTGGAGCTGGAGGGCTGGGCCTCAGTCCCTTGGTTGGTGGATAAGGGTGAAAGAGGGATGAGGAGGTGTATTTAAAGGAAGGGGGGTGATGGTCCAGGTGCTTGGAGCTGAGGATTGCGAGGGGATTATGGAGCGATTGGAGGAGGGTGGTGGATGGAGGACGTACACGCGAGGATCGTGGGAGGATTGGCTCGGCCGTGGGGTGGTTAGAGCATAGCGAGGATGATCAGGGCTATGGCTAAAATTAGAGGGGTGGAGGAGGTCTGCGAAGCGGGACGCCCGGGCAGAGCTTGCGGGAGGAGGAAGACGAGGCCTCGGCCGTTGGATCTTGTGATCCAACGGCTGAGAGAAGGGTGCGGAGCGATGATTGAGATAAGATCGGGAACGGAGCGATCGAAGGGATGCGCTCACGCCACGTGTCGGTTTGAGAGAGAGGCGCGAACGGAGGGAGCAGATGCGAAGGAGGTTTGATCAGATGGCTGAAAATAAAAGAAAATCTAGCGGCTCAGATTAGAGAATTTAGGCGTGATCAGATGGTCTTCAAAGCGCCACGTGGCGCGCTCCTGGTGAGGCGCAAGCGTGCGGTGATGATGGAGGCGGAGGAATGATCAAACGGTCGAGGAGAAGGCGGGTACGTGGAGAGCAGCCAGCCGTTGGATCAAGAGGGCGATCCGACGGCTGGCAATCGATGCGGAATATACAAGGGAGGCCGGGCCACGTGGCGCCCCCAGATTGAGCCACGTGGCCCAATCAGATTATTGGAAGAGAAATTTTGATTTTTGAGGGCTAATTTGGCCGAATTTGAGAAAACTCAAAACATGAAAGTTGTAGATCTTGAAGAGATCTACAAGTTTCATGTTGACTAAAACTAGAGATGAGATCATCTGTAGCCTCCAAATATTTAAGGGTATCTTTAAGTCTAAAAATACCACTGATTTTTGTTTTGCCATTATTTGTGGTTTTTAATTTATTTAGGACTCTGTTAATTATAGGACATTAACAGGGTTTTATTGACAAAACTTTAAGCAAGGGGGTTAATTATAGGAAATAAAGATGATGAAACTGAGGTTCATCACCCCCCTATACTTAAACTATGCTCGTCCTCGAGCATCAAAAAGAATGACTAGGTTGGATTAACCCCCTTGTGCAAGTGAATACAGGATCCAATCTGATCAAGTCGACTCGACTTTAGAGATCCAAAATTCTAAAGTTCAACCCAGCCTTAATCAAGAGGCTTCCAATTCCTCTACTTCTCTAGACTCTCTCTGATGTACATATAAACTAAAGGATGTGAAGTTTAGTGTTGACTGCAATTTCGAGAGTAGAGTCAAGTCTTCACCCAAAGTCTTAGTCCGAGAAAATCTCCTAAGGATCCAATCCTCTACACTAGGGAATAAATCAAATCTTGCATTCAGTCCACCGTCTCTTTAGTTGTCAGACTTAGAAAATGTAGATGGCAGGCCAGAAATGGAGGGCATGGGATTGTGTCAATTCTTCTCTCCCTTTCATTGGAACAAGGATTCTCTCTAGTGCCTTTTTATGCAACACATTTTTTTGTGTTGATCAGTGCGTCCGTCAAGAGAAGTTGGAGCCGTCTGCACTTGTTTTCCTGGGAGTACACCGGGGTGTGTCTCTTTTGAGTACCTATCGTACCTTCGACACCCAGACTTGTAGCATTTACGATGCATAGCCCTTTTTTGGTGCAAGCCCGACTCCTGGTCCTAATAGTGGTGGTCCAAGTGGACACTTTGAAATGGTTGGGAGTGCTCGCCTTTGGTGGAAGCTCTTTGATATTTGACTTTGTGGAATGAGAGCTTTTCTTTGAATTTCATTGACTTGTATAATTGGTGGCTAGCTCCACTGCTTTTACCAAGAGTTGGCGCACACTGATCAACAATTTTTTTTATTTAATCACACCCTGGCACTTAGGTCAATATCAAGAGATTTAGTATAAGAACCAAGTTCTCATACTGGCTAATAATGCTGACACTCAGGTTTCATGAAGCCTCCAAAGATTTTATCCCATCCTCGAGCATCATTAGATCAAATCCAAACTTGATTCCCTCATCCCAATCCCTCAGGTGAAGAGTCAACTCATCTCAATCAAGACAGCAGTCGTGCATGTGTTGTGCTGATCATATTCCTTATGTCTGAGACTAAGCATGGAATATAGCATGCAAATCTAGAGACCTAGGGGAATATGGATGATTAAGTCTAAGACCTTGATGACTAAGGCTGGTTAATCCTAAAATCTCAAAGACCTCAAAAAGCTAAGTTTCCTTGACCAATTCAGATCCTGGGTGAAAGTGTAAGTGTAGAGGACTAATCCAACTTCTTCATTCAAAAACAAGACACACATATTTTTTTTTGAACTTTAAGAGATATTAGAACTCCCTAAACTTAATTGAGCATCTGCGATTCAGCCAGTATGGATGTAAGTACAGGCCGAAGCCCGTTGCTTGAGGACGGGGCCTTGCGCGATGTCCTCTAAACCATCCAATCTGCTAAGGGCGAACTCTCACTGAACGCGACTGACTTAATTGGGTTTAGTAGTCACCAATGACTCTTAAAGGATTTTTAGGATTTTTCTGATTTTTATGGATTTTAATAAAGTTAAAACACAAGTTAAACTCAACTTTCCTTGAAAAGAGAAGGCGATTTTTCAAAACCATGTCACACAAAATAAAAAGTTTCAAAACATTTTCAAAAATCATTTTCGAAAATATTTTTATAAAAATAGCGTAACATAATATCGAAAAGCTGCGAAATCATTTGAGTTCTCTTAGTCCAAAGAGTTTTACGTTAGCCAAAAAGTTTTTAATTTTTCAAATTTTTCAGATTATAGCTAAAGTAAATATACGGTATATACGGTATACCCCCCTATACTTAAACTTTGCTACGTCCTCATAGCACTAGATGTTACAAGTACATTGGTCCATTTAAGTATATAGGAATATACGGGAGCTAAGAGGGGCTCCCCCTATACTTAGGTTAGAAATAACCTAAGTATAAAGGCAAGAAAAGAGGAGTAGAGAAATCACAGGGACTCGGGTCTCCCCTATACTTAGGCTGAGATTAGCCTAAGTATAAAGATGGAAATTGATGTTGGGAGAGACCCAAGGTGAACGAAGAAGAGGGATGGATATACAAGGGAGCGGATGAATCTTCGGAGATAAAATGGAGTGACTAAGGTTTTAGGGTTGTGTAGCAAACATGGCTCAATTCAAGCAAGCAAAAACCCTTAGTTTCACCAACTCACACATGAAACCAACCGAAGTTGGTTTATTATCTTGTCAGTTTTATTGGTGATAAAGCATTAGATATTTACGCGAAGAAAATGTGAAATGAAAATCAAGGCGTATGCGCGGGTGTTGCTCTCCCAAAACCGAATTTTACTCCATTTTTGGTTGACTTGCAATTAACAGTCCCAATTTTATTTTGAATTATCACTGAATTTAAGGTTAGCACCTCAATCAGAAAATCATCGTCTACCGTTCATTTCATTTTCCATTAATCCTAGGTGATCAATGAAATCCGAGAAAAACATGCATTCGATAAAAACCGCGATCTAGGCTAAGCGAGAAATCATGCAGTGATTTGACAAAAACACGTGAAAAACTGGGGATGTTTTGAAAACCAAATCCAACATGTATGCAAGTCGAAAAAGCCGCACCTAATCATGCATCTATTAGCGGTGATTGATTTTCATGAATTTTAGCTAAGTGATGCGAGATTATGTGCGTATAGAATTTAGTGTGTCCTACCTACGATCAAGTCCGTAATCATATGGAAAAAATTTAAATAAGCTCAGAGAGCCGCGTGCCTAGTCCTAGGTCGACACTCAAGTGGAGACGATCCCCACACAACCACGATCATTCGATTACAATCGCGAGTCTTCGATCGAAGACCGCTGTAAAAGATGAATTATTATAAGCAAAAATAAAATGCGACACACATTTTTTTTCTTTTCTTTCTTATCGACTCCAAGCATGCTTCTGCGGCTCCTCGCAGCGGGGAGTATCCTGCTCCTTGCTTCCTTGATCCATCAAGGGCCCTGCCACAAAAACAATAGTTAGATATCAAATAAGGAAGAAAAAATTTTATATGCAAAATATATGATCATTTGACCTATAAAAAGAAACACTAAATTAAACGCACAAAAATCCAAAAAAAATAAGAAATGAGTCGTGTCCCCGGCAACGGCGCCATCTGACGAACTGCAAAATCAGCCCTTTAATAGAGTGTTTTTAGCACTCGGGATCATCATCGTAGTCGGGCCGATTTTGGTCATCAAAGAGACCACCTCATTGATATATGTCAAATAAGAATGCGATGGTCATTAATTTTTATTTTACTTGGCAAGAAACCAAGGTCGAACTCAGGGACACGCGCTTCTCTCGTATTAATCGGACTTCTATTTATTTAACTAGGTGTTGAATTAAAGGCATATAGGTCAAATGTATGCAAAGACACAACGATGCATTAAAGTCAAACATGCATTTTTTTTTATCAATTTTTAACTATGCAGATAAATGCTAGGAAATGCAATGCAAATGTTATGCCCGAAATGATCATTACTAAATCCATAAAATGTACGAGTTGAACAGAATCAAAAAATGAAGCAATTTTCATTTATATAGCAAGCATGCAAGAGAAACAAGGAAATCAGGACACTGAGTTGACCAATATAGAGCAGTACAGATCGAAGTGTCAAAGTGAGAATCTAAGCATGCCAGAATAAAGATGATAAAAAGAGCTTGGAAATGAAACTGAAATCACCTCAATCGGATATACGAGGCTCAAGATATGCAAGATCAAAGGCAAGGGCATAAATGAAAGAAAACAAAAAAAATATCTACAAATCAGTCCTTGAGAAGGTCTAAAATGCAATAAAAATAAGTGTGGGGCCTTCCCTGTAAATAAACCATACGCGCGGGGGCATATTTATAATTATTGAAACCCGCAAGGGTATTAGTGCAAATAGCCCCAGGCACACAAGTGTTGCACGTGCTCAGGACCTGTTTGCAATTTTGACTAACTTCATGGGCGACTCTGCAAATAACCCAGGAAGCACGTGCCAGGCACGCGCTATCAAGGCTCGGAGGGCGGCTCGGGCTTGGCAGAGGCTCGCTGCTGCTTCGGGTTGGCTCGGGATACACGAGCCTCCAGGCTTGGTGACGATGAGGCTCGGTGTGGGCTCAGGGACCGCCACGTGGTATCAGGACCTGGATGTAATTTCCAGAAGGTGCGAGGGCATCGATGCAAAAAGCCCACACCCACGTGCGTGAGGCACGTGAGCTAGGCTCGGATGGGGGCGAGGTTCGGCGTTACTTCGGTTGGCCGTTGCAGGTGGCTCGGGCCACGTGGTGGCTCGAGGTTGCCTTGGGCGAAGCTCGGTTCCACCGAGCCTCCGCGCTCCGGGACGGCGACGTGGCTCCTCCAGGGCCGTTGGATCTCCGCCATGGGGCGAGATTCAACGGTAGCTGCTTCTCCTCCCTCCTTGATGGCTGGCGGCGCGATTGGAGCTCCGGCATGAGGCCTGGAGCTCCGCCGCGCCTCGCTACACTCGGTGAAGCTCGGGGAAGATCGTTGATGCTCTGGCGATGAAGGTCCGATGTCGGAGGACCTGCCAGAGTGGTTGAACTATGCTGTCGACGCCTGATCACCGGAGGCGGAGCTCTAGAACTCAGCTCCGCCCACGGTCCGGCCGTTGGCGATGGTTGACCTGCAAGGGGTTAGGGTGTGCGTGCGTGCGAGATGAGACGGACGGAGGGCGTATGTGGTGCGAAGAAGGCGAAGCCCTTAGTGGGTCCTCCTCCGCCTCCGGCGGAGGAGGATGCCTGGGATGGAGGAGGTTGTGGAGGAGTAGAAGGGCGATCGGAGCAGTTTCCGTGGAAGGAGGGGTGAAGGCGTAGCTCGTGGAGTTAATAATGGAGGTCGGAGATGGAGGTATCAACCTGGAAAATGAAGAGAAAATAAAGAAAGAGTTACAGAATGGATTGGATGGCTTACTTGGCCGGAGATGGAGGTGGCGCCTGGGCTGGGCATCGGAGAAGATGCCCTGGTCGTCGTACGTCGAGGTCGGCAATTCCTCGGAGCTCGAGCAGGGTTTTAAGCCTCCACGACGCAGCGGAGCAGCTGCGGATCTCACCGGGGTATTTGGGGTCGTCATAGCTCGATCCGAGCTCCTCCCCCTGTCACAGGGAGGAGCTGGAGGGCTGGGCCTCAGTCCCTTGGTTGGTGGATGAGGGTGAAAGAGGGATGAGGAGGTGTATTTAAAGGAAGGGGGTGATGGTCCAGGTGCTTGGAGCTGAGGATTGCGAGGGGATTATGGAGGACTGGAGGAGGGTGGTGGATGGAGGACGTACACGCGAGGATCGTGGGAGGATTGGCTCGGCCGTGGGGTGGTTAGAGCATAGCGAGGATGATCAGGGCTATGGCTAAAATTAGAGGGGTGGAGGAGGTCTGCGAAGTGGGATGCCCGGGCGGAGCTTGCGGGAGGAGGAAGACGAGGCCTTGGCCGTTGGATCTTGCGATCCAACGGCTGAGAGAAGGGTGCGGAGCGACGATTGAGATAAGATCGGGAGCGGAGCGATCGAAGGGATGCGCTCACGCCACGTGTCGGTTTGAGAGAGAGGCGCGAACGGAGGGAGCAGATGCAAAGGAGGTTTGATCAGATGGCTGAAAATAAAAGAAAATCTAGCGGCTCAGATTAGAGAATTTAGGCGTGATCAGATGGTCTTCAAAGCGCCACGTGGCGCGCTCCTGGTGAGGCGCAAGCGTGCGGTGATGATGGAGGCGGAGGAATGATCAAACGGTCGAGGAGAAGGCGGGTACGTGGAGAGCAGCCAGCCGTTGGATCAAGAGGGCGATCCGACAGCTGGCAATCGATGCGGAATATACAAAGGAGGCCGGGCCACGTGGCGCCCCCAGATTGAGCCACGTGGCCCAATCAGATTATTGGAAGAGAAATTTTGATTTTTGAGGGCTAATTTGGCCGAATTTGAGAAAACTCAAAACATGAAAGTTGTAGATCTTGATGAGATCTACAAGTTTCATGTTGACCAAAACTAGAGATGAGATCAACTATAACCTCCAAATTTTTAAGGGTATCTTTAAGTCTAAAAATACCACTGATTTTTGTTTTGCCATTTTTTGTGGTTTTTAATTTATTTAGGACTCTGTTAATTATAGGACATTAACAGGGTTTTATTGACAAAACTTTAAGCAAGGGGGTTAATTATAGGAAAGAAAGATGATGAAACTGAGGTTCATCAGGTCACTGATGATAGAAGCGGTGAATAAATTTATTAGTGTCTCCTTGTGAAATTCAAAAATTCATCTCCGCCTCCAGAACTTCATATATTTCCACTGATGTCCTCGTGTGGGGACCTAAATGTAAATATTTCATACTTTCTTGTAATTAATTCCCTAAGCAGGGACCTAATTGAAATGAAGTTCATTTTCATTAATTCTTTTTTATACATTACTTCTATGTTAGAGTTTGAAATTTGTGGATATCAGACTATATTATTTCATAGTAGTATTCTTTAACACTTTTTTTTGGTAGTGAATTTTATGATTTGTTCGCGAATTCTTCTTTCGATTTTATTACTCAATTCTTGATATATTTTGATTTGTTTTCTCTTCTTTTTAAAGCATGTTGTCGAGGTCTTTTGTCTACTATATAGTATATTGTTGGAAATGCGAGCCCACGGCGAGCCATTATGCAATAAATGTTATTGCAATTCACTCCTTAATCTGAAATGAAGAATACATAATTTGCATAATAGGTCCCTTAGTACAAATAGGGTTATGTACCATGGCCATCTTGATGATCATACAGCTGTTGATTCAACTATTGAATCATAGAGGCTGGTGCTTGAATGAATATCTAAAGAGTTAGATTGAGGACTCATCAAGCACCTTCAGATGATTGTTAAGAGATGATCTCCAGCCTGAGTAGGAGATGGCAATCCTTATCTCTGAAGGCTGATATCTGACCGACCTCTTGATGCAGGTCCTCTGCATAGGAATAGAGATTCGGAGGTGTCAGATTAGTTAGGTCAAAGAGTTGACTTAACGAGATCGAGATAACCAAAGTCCTATATCGTATGCTGTCAGGATATAGGCACGCATCCTCTGACCGGAGACAGTTGTGTTGCTATATGTCTAAGTATGTACATTTGGCAGACCAATAGGTTGATGACCTAATCAAGGTCTATACACCGGCGCGCTGGTGTGCATATAAGGGCATATGAGTAATACGATCTCTCAAAGGGATCATACAGGTTCAGTTACTGAACCGGAAGACATGAGCTCACTCATGAGATATTGGGAAGAATCAAATTCCGTGCGCACGGTCGTCTCGCTTTGGAAGCTTGACTGAATTTGTAGGTTTGATATATACTTTTGGAAAGTATATGATCAAGACCTAGGTATGATATACGCTTTTGGAAAGTGTATGATTGATACCAACTCCCAATGATCGAATGAGAAACTTACTGATAAAACCATGAAGTAGACAGTATAAAGTTGATCGAATACTTCGGGTTTAGTCTGAGTCTTCCAGTATGCAGGATGTACAGGTATTGGGAATACCTGAGGGTGATGTGATCATAAACGATTGTATAACCATGACGCTTCCATTCCTAGGGAGTGATGAAACGGGTCTGGATTTTAGTGACTCCTCTTAGTAGAGAAGTGATCTGATCTTGGTCCAAGTATTGGACATTGATCTGAATGTGATTCAGATACAATGAGAAGATTAGATTTACGGTCTTGATTTAATCAAGCATCTATGGGAGGCCCGCGATCTGGATTTGAGATACGATCTCAATATCCATGTCACTATACGTGGAACAATACAATCGCCCTGTCCTTATCTCCAAGTACCTGCGGAGAAAGCGCATTATCCTTGAAGGAGTTCATGGATAATTCTATTGTTGATATATGTATCCGAGCATTGAGAAAATGGATAATTAAATGTGATTTAATTATCATGAGTAATATGAATTTGATTTATATTATAAAGAGAGTTATCTTAGATAATTAAATGAGATTTAATTATCAAAGATGTAAATAATGTGAATGTGATTCATATTATTTGGACACAAGAGAATAGAGATCCAAGATGATCAAATATGATTTAATTATCATGGATATGAATAATATGGATAGCAATATCCATATTAGTCATATATATTATAAATGTGATTTATAATATATAAGAGAGAGCTATTTGTAATTTACATTTGTTAATTAAATGTTAATGTGAATTGGATTCACATAGGACATCAAATTGAAAATGTAATTTACATTTTGTTTTGGGTTGTGAATGTGATTCACAATTTTTCAATGGCATGATTGCAATGTTCACAAAATAAATTGGATTTATTTTTTGTGAAATAATTTGCAACAAAAGTTGTTGCAAATAATGGAGATTACATAAAAGGTGAAATAGCCACCTTCCTAATGGAGGAGGGTGGACGGCCACCACTCCCATTAGGAAAGGGAGGCCGTCCCCCCTCTCCACATGGAAGGAGGCTTTCTCTCCTTTCATTATCTCCATGTATTGATGATTTAATTTTGTAATTAAATTGTGTTGATTTATCAACATATATTTAATTTAAATTAAATTAATTGTTGTTGTGTTTTTAGCAACAAATCATGACCATTGAAAGAAACACAAATTGATGTGGACCATTGGATTTGTGTTGACACATGGATTGAGATCCATGGATCCCAAAACCCTATAAAAGGAGAGGCACCCCATTGCTCTTCTTGACACACATAAGTTGAGGCAACAAATCTCTCTCTCTCTCATTCTCTCTACACGTCCTCTCTCTATCTCTCTCATGTGGCCGTCCACCATGGATGCCCTAGAGAGGTACTCCATCGCCGCGGCATCGTCGTTATGCTGCCCGATGGTTTGCTCGTGGATCTCCATCTCCTTTGGTGCGCCCCGCTCGTGAAGAAGACATCGGATCTCGTGTGTCGAGATCAGGAGATCCGTCGCTTGGATCATCAACATGGATTGCGAGAAGCACGCGGTTCATCCCCGCGCTCGCAAGCGTCTCCTCCGTCGGATCGGACTTGAGACAGGAGGTCTCTTTGTTTAGAGACTTGATCGCAACCACGCTTCAAGAGGTAAACCTAATACTTGTTTGTGGTTTAGACGAAACGTTCCGAGAAGTGTTCTTGGATCATGTGGTTTCGTCGCATAAAATTTTTTAATTTCCGCTGCATAGAACAACTAGTGCGACTAGTCGTTCTTCGTCGTATTCGATGCGACGCTCACGCTTCCGTGATGCGCTTGAGGATCTAACCATATCCTTCAAGTGGTATCAGAGCCTTAGGTCGGTGGTTTTGGATACGATCCATAAACCGAGGACGACTTGGGTTCATTAGGGTTTGCGAAAGTTTTCTTGCATTTCATTTTCGCATCTCTGTTTTGATATTATTTTCGGCACTGTTTAAATTGTTTAAACACGAAAATAATATTTGGATTTTATTCCCCATTAAATAAGGAAACCGTAGGATCTGAGTTTGCGTGATTTCGATTCCGTTTGCTCTAGATATGCTCATTTTAGTGAACATGTATCCACTGTTTCGGGGACTGCGGATCATGACGTAATTAAGATGTTAATTGCGGATTTGAAACGCCTTGAAATGCGTGCAAATCACTTGGGTTCTGTTGTAAATCAAGTTAGCAAACTTTAGAAATTTACTTTTCTTAATTTGGATTTAAATTGATTGAGATATGGTATTTTTAGTAAGTGAGGGTCACTGCTGAAAATACTTTCCTAATCAAGAATCTAGTGATTGTCATTTAATTAATTAGTGAAATTAAATTGTTTAATTTCCTGGAATAATTATGCATAAATATTTGTGAAATATTTAATGATAATTATGCCCTTAAATGACTTTGCCCTAACCAACAAATGATTAGATGTGATCTAGATCAAGATTGGTTACATGATCTACATGATCAACATTCCAACAAACATGTTGCTTGAATAGGACTTGGGATTTGTTTAGCAAATCTCATTATAATGTTAATCAAAAATGTTTTGATTATTACTATATGGTACAATTTCGGTTGAAGAACCGATGATCATCTCAAGTACAAATTAATCAATTTGGCATTATCCTTTCCCGAGGCGGATATGGTGCCTAGTCGGAGAGCATTGGGGTTGCGGGTTGCAACGTATGTGGTCCGTCCCACTCTCGTCGGTACTGGCCATGACAGCGGGTAGGGCCGGGATAATGTCCGAGGGATTAAGATGTATTTTTCTAATTATTAAAATTCGAAATAATACGTATTTGAGATAATACCATTATTCAAGTAACTATTAAAATGTTTGTTGGATATTAATTGGATCATTAATTTAATATGATTAGATTAATTGGATTCCAATTAAGATTGAAATACTCTAATATTATTAGAGTTAATTATTTCCCTTGGAAGAATTAATCATAATGAATATGATTCATAATGATTAATTTGAATTTGAATATGATATGGAGGATCACATAAGTGACATCCATGGTCTCCCGTCAAGGCGAAGGGTTCTGTCGCCAGATATTGTATGTAGGAGACGCCTGTCCGAAGTGACAGCTCCTGCATACGATCCATTTGGATCGGGCTCTTCGCTTCTCAAAAGAGTAAGGACGTATGCGTAGTGACCCCAATATCGGGTGCTCATATTATTGGGGCGATATTGGATTGCGCATAGCGAGTTGTATTCCTGTTGATGGTTGGTTCAATTAATGACGGGTCAACATTGCCTTAGGGGTGGTGGGCCCGGGTGTTAAAGACCGTATTGGGAGATGCAAGTTGGACTTGCAAGGCGGAATGTGTTCCCGCTTCTTTTTATCCGAGTTGTAGGTTCTCATATTATTGGGATGCAACAAAGATAAGGAAGGAGATCCCAGATCTTGTTGAGATATAATGGTAAGTATATCTCTTACATTGAAAGTGATTAAGGGAATGAGCTTTCAGTGTTGACAAGATAAGACAACTTTGATATAAAAATCCTAAATCAAAGTAAAATATATATATATTTATATATGCAAATTTCTTATTTCAGATAATCCTTCATTAAAACCCACTCAATGATATACTCAATAATAACCAGTGAAATATCTTGGATTGGACTCATGATCCAGATATTGTACTTGCAGTTGGACACATAATGTATGTGGTTGCAATGAGCAAGTTTCCTCATAATAATGAGGAATGACAATTAAATAGATAATAAGACTACAACCCTAGGGTTTGTATGTCTCTATAGTCTTGATCTCTCATCGGATGTACTTTGGAAGTGACATGTCGATGATGATCGCAATTGTCAAATAATCCTTATAAAATTTATGAAGATATTCTGGCATACATATGTGCTCTTGACATTTAACATGAATGAGATGGTTCACTGCATCATGCAGAATGGTGGCTCTATAAGAGATGATGTATTCAAATTGTTTGAGTACCTACCTGAACCTATGTTTTAAGAGTTTAGATGGACGTAGATGATGAGTGTCATCATTCTACTATCTATACTCTAGTCATTCATGAAGCTTCATAATATTCATATTGTATGAATTTAATGAAGCATATATAAATGTTGAAATGCTCTTACATAAGAGATCCTTAGTCTTAAGCAATGGTTGCTTATAGATAAAGGGAGCGCAGTGGAAGCATGGGTTGGACCTGAATAAGAAGTATGGTCAAAGAGTTGACTATACATCTACGACTTCCATATGTCATCCGAAGAGTTGGATGAATGCCAATACTGCAATAAGGTGATGTGTTGATAGTATGACTATCAAGTCTATCAAGAATCCTTAGAGAAGGACTCAGATGGAGCATCAGATTAATCTACATAAATCATTGATAAGATAAAGTCAAATAATTGTATCTCAATCTTCTGATGACATTTGCAATAGGTTGCATATGTTTTAGAAGACTGAAAAAAAATTTGATCTTAAAGGCTTATAGTTATCCACATGGATATTGATGCAATTGTTGCAACAATCTCTGTTGGATTGATAGACTTGTTAATTTCAGTGGGAGAGTCCTTAGTCTTAGAGAATGTCTCTATGACCTAGATATAAGAATACACTCATTGTTTGTTTCTAAATGTTAGAAATGAACATGAATCTGAGATAGAACTATCATAAAGAGTTATGGTGTATATATTTCAGATAGTAATCTAATAATCTAGTGGACTTCACTAAATTAGAAAATTAATGAATGGTTCATTAACATTTCTAAATACTGAAATTAAACCTTAAGATCAATAGGAGGATGAAGATCATTTGACAATGATCTAGCATCAAGCCTTGGACATTTGTCTATTGATTTGATCAATAGACTAGTAAGAGATGAAACTTTAGAATGTCTAAATTTTCAAAACTTACATACTTATGAATATTGTATTCAAAGAAAAATGTCCAATACACCCTTCTTAGAGAAAGGTGTAAGATGTCAAGGTATTCAGGATCTCATACATATTGATGTATGTAGATCATCTATATCATAGTAAACATTATGGATATGTGATATCTGTTGATGATTATGTATGATATGAGATTTCTTCTCTTCACCTAAGAAACCTTTGAAATGTTCAAAGATTTCATTATTTTTGGTTTAGAACCAAAGTTTGAAGGAAGATAAAATGAATTTGATCTAATCTAGGTAGCAAGTACCTACTAGATAAATTCAAAGAATACCTTATAGAGATATGAATATCGCTTCTATCTCAATCCTCCTAACACACCTTAACTCAATAGAGTTATAGGTAGATACAATTGGATCATGTGTGACATGATCTTATCAATGATGAATTTTAGCATAATTATCCCTTAGTTTCCAGGTATATATGTGTAGTAGAGACTACAATGTATATCCTTAATAAGGTTCCATGCAAGATGGAATCTAGCACTTGAGAGTGCTGCTTCATTAGGAAAATAAAGGATGGTATTGGATACCTACTTTATGACCTTGAGATTCTTGAAATATCTCATCTCTGAGAATGTGATTCTTGGAGGTTGAGACTCTTGAGAATCAAGATAAAAATGAAGTGTAGGAACTCATTTAATCTTGAAAAGATAATGAGGCTCCTAAAATTGGAAACTAAAAGGATAATTGAAGATGAGACACTAAAACCTCTTCAAATAAGTTTGAGGATGGATTCCATGTGTCAGAGAAATCTGACAATGATCGAACTTCATGTGATGAAGCTTCTGAAGATCATAGCATGGATAGATGGATGTTAGCAATAAAAGTCTAATTTAGACTTCATGTACAAGTGTTGTATATGGACCCTAGAGGATCCACCTATATGGGTAAGACACGTAAAGGTGTAAATGGATCTTCAAGAGAAAGGGAACCTGATGAGAAGGTACATACCTTCAAAGCATAGTTCGTAGCAATGAGCTACACATGGAAGTGAAGACATTACTTGCAATGAGACTTGCTTTTCGGTGAACATGCTTAAAATCATCAGAATATTGCTAACCTTAGCTACACAATTTGACTATTGCATCTTCGAGATGTAAGTCCAGATTGCATTCCTCTATGAATATCTCTCTGAGGATATTCACATGAAGTAGCCCCAGGGCTTCATGGTTGAGGAAAGCAAGGTGTGCAAGATAAGGAATCCATCTAAGGACTCAAATAAGCTTCTTTGAGATAGACCATAAGATTTGATGAAATTATAAATGTTATGATTTCAAATGAAATCTTGATGAGCCATGCGAAGCTTAGTGGGAGTGCCTATGTGTTCATTGCGCTAAATGTAGATGATATCCTGGTCATTTAAAATGATATAAGGATAATAATAAGTGTTTTATAATCTGGTTATTCCATATCTTGAAATATGATTTCAAAGATACCTCTTAGATCTTAGTTCTGAAGTTGTTCAGAAGCCAACAGAAGAGGATAATTGGACTGTCACATTTGTAGTATACCTTGGACATATTCTATTCATAGAAATTCCAAGAAAGGCTTCTAACCCTTAAGATATGGTACTGACCTATCTTAAGGGATAGCACCTCAAAGAGTTGAGGAAGTAAATGCTACAACTACTTGCACTTGTGCATTAGTTACGAGAAGCTGAGTGTATGCTAGAGTGTACAAATACCAGATGTCTGTCATGCAGTGGGAGTAGTAAATTGTTACTAATCCTACTGTAGAGATAAAACACTTGATTGCAGAAATAACAAAATCTTCATAGATGAGGAGATTTTTGAGATAGTAATCTCAAAGTCTTATCTTCAAAAGTTTAAGACCATGTAGATAGTGATCTATAAAGGTCTAAACTATAGATACCTTAGGAGATAGAGATCTCCAGGAATGAAGGTATTCTAATAAGGATTATGGGGATACTGGTTATGATGTCAGGGACAATGTAACCAACTAGATTGAGTATTGGTTGCATGAGATGCAACATTCGCATTAAATGCGAGCACTGTTACTGGGGATATGCAAGTGCCGTAAAAGGACTTGGCATAGTCTCGCGGGAACAGAGTGACTGATCAGCTTACCTAGATATTTTCTAAATAGCCTATGATTGTCACATGAGTGCGGGTTTAAATGATTAGCCCATTAATGGCTCTTTGGGCTAGTGGGAGATTGTTGGAAATGCGAGCCCACGACGAGCCATTATGCAATAAATGTTATTGCAATTCACTCCTTAATCTGAAATGAAGAATACATAATTTGCATAATAGGTCCCTTAGTACAAATAGGGTTATGTACCATGGCCATCTTGATGATCATACAGCTGTTGATTCAACTATTGAATCATAGAGGCTGGTGCTTGAATGAATATCTAAAGAGTTAGATTGAGGACTCATCAAGCACCGTCAGATGATTGTTAAGAGATGATCTCCAGCCTGAGTAGGAGATGGCAATCCTTATCTCTGAAGGCTGATATCTGACCGACCTCTTGATGCAGGTCCTCTGCATAGGAATAAAGATTCGGAGGTGTCAGATTAGTTAGGTCAAAGAGTTGACTTAACGAGATCGAGATAA
This sequence comes from Ottelia alismoides, assembly GCA_037367405.1. NCBI lineage: Eukaryota > Viridiplantae > Streptophyta > Magnoliopsida > Alismatales > Hydrocharitaceae > Ottelia > Ottelia alismoides. Next base: position 546,099 of record JAZKJV010004863.1, read on the forward strand.
CCAAAGTCCTATATCGTATGCTGTCAGGATATAGGCACGCATCCTCTGACCGGAGACAGATGTGTTGCTATATGTCTAAGTATGTACATTTGGCAGACCAATAGGTTGATGACCTAATCAAGGTCTATACACCGGCGCGCTGGTGTGCATATAAGGGCATATGAGTAATACGATCTCTCAAAGGGATCATACAGGTTCAGTTACTGAACCGGAAGACATGAGCTCACTCATGAGATATTGGGAAGAATCAAATTCCGTGCGCACGGTCGTCTCGCTTTGGAAGCTTGACTGAATTTGTAGGTTTGATATATACTTTTGGAAAGTATATGATCAAGACCTAGGTATGATATACGCTTTTGGAAAGTGTATGATTGATACCAACTCCCAATGATCGAATGAGAAACTTACTGATAAAACCATGAAGTAGACAGTATAAAGTTGATCGAATACTTCGGGTTTAGTCTGAGTCTTCCAGTATGCAGGATGTACAGGTATTGGGAATACCTGAGGGTGATGTGATCATAAACGATTGTATAACCATGACGCTTCCATTCCTAGGGAGTGATGAAACGGGTCTGGATTTTAGTGACTCCTCTCAGTAGAGAAGTGATCTGATCTTGGTCCAAGTATTGGACATTGATCTGAATGTGATTCAGATACAATGAGAAGATTAGATTTACGGTCTTGATTTAATCAAGCATCTATGGGAGGCCCGCGATCTGGATTTGAGATACGATCTCAATATCCATGTCACTATATGTGGAACAATACAATCGCCCTGTCCTTATCTCCAAGTACCTGCGGAGAAAGCGCATTATCCTTGAAGGAGTTCATGGATAATTCTATTGTTGATATATGTATCCGAGCATTGAGAAAATGGATAATTAAATGTGATTTAATTATCATGAGTAATATGAATTTGATTTATATTATAAAGAGAGTTATCTTAGATAATTAAATGAGATTTAATTATCAAAGATGTAAATAATGTGAATGTGATTCATATTATTTGGACACAAGAGAATAGAGATCCAAGATGATCAAATATGATTTAATTATCATGGATATGAATAATATGGATAGCAATATCCATATTAGTCATATATATTATAAATGTGATTTATAATATATAAGAGAGAGCTATTTGTAATTTACATTTGTTAATTAAATGTTAATGTGAATTGGATTCACATAGGACATCAAATTGAAAATGTAATTTACATTTTGTTTTGGGTTGTGAATGTGATTCACAATTTTTCAATGGCATGATTGCAATGTTCACAAAATAAATTGGATTTATTTTTTGTGAAATAATTTGCAACAAAAGTTGTTGCAAATAATGGAGATTACATAAAAGGTGAAATAAACACCTTCCTAATGGAGGAGGGTGGACGGCCACCACTCCCATTAGGAAAGGGAGGCCGTCCCCCCTCTCCACATGGAAGGAGGCTTTCTCTCCTTTCATTATCTCCATGTATTGATGATTTAATTTTGTAATTAAATTGTGTTGATTTATCAACATATATTTAATTTAAATTAAATTAATTGTTGTTGTGTTTTTAGCAACAAATCATGACCATTGAAAGAAACACAAATTGATGTGGACCATTGGATTTGTGTTGACACATGGATTGAGATCCATGGATCCCAAAACCCTATAAAAGGAGAGGCACCCCATTGCTCTTCTTGACACACATAAGTTGAGGCAACAAATCTCTCTCTCTCTCATTCTCTCTACACGTCCTCTCTCTATCTCTCTCATGTGGCCGTCCACCATGGATGCCCTAGAGAGGTACTCCATCGCCGCGGCATCGTCGTTATGCTGCCCGATGGTTTGCTCGTGGATCTCCATCTCCTTTGGTGCGCCCCGCTCGTGAAGAAGACATCGGATCTCGTGTGTCGAGATCAGGAGATCCGTCGCTTGGATCATCAACATGGATTGCGAGAAGCACGCGGTTCATCCCCGCGCTCGCAAGCGTCTCCTCCGTCGGATCAGACTTGAGACAGGAGGTCTCTTTGTTTAGAGACTTGATCGCAACCACGCTTCAAGAGGTAAACCTAATACTTGTTTGTGGTTTAGACGAAACGATCCGAGAAGTGTTCTTGGATCATGTGGTTTCGTCGCATAAAATTTTTTAATTTCCGCTGCATAGAACAACTAGTGCGACTAGTCGTTCTTCGTCGTATTCGATGCGACGCTCACGCTTCCGTGATGCGCTTGAGGATCTAACCATATCCTTCATATATCCTATATACTATATTTTCACAAAGTATATTGTAGATAAATTTGTTTAAAAAATATGTATTTAAAAAAATAAAAATTGAACAAATAAAAAAATATATAAAAAGGATTAAAAATAATATCCCAAAAAGAGGTTTCTCACTTTAAAGTTGAAAACAAAATAAAGCATAAAAAGTATCAAACAAATATTTTTTCTTTAACTCGAAGATTTTTTATTATGATTTTCTGCCTCCTTGTGTTCGACCATGGCAAACTTATGTGGATAAATAAATAGCGAACAACTCTGATCATTTTTAATCAGAGTTGAATTTTGTTTTATTAACTGTAACTCTCTTTATTAGTTTCTACACCGACACTTTTTACCCGCTTAGTTAGAGTCAGTTAACACATGTCCAACACTAAGGGCTCTCCAACTACAACATGATAGTCTATCCATCCAATGGAGATCGTAAAACAATTGCATCATATCCCATATGGATAACTATCAACATTCATATCAAGTTAGCTCATCTTGTAAAACAAGTTAAACTGATTGCAAGTGCTAGTAGAAGAGTGCAATACAACTATTGAACTTTCTCCTTATCAAATAAGAAAGTCGACTTCGATGATGATGTGTAGATGTTGTATATGCCAATGTACTAGCTGATAAATATCCATTCATCTTCCTTTATTCTACCATTTTGTATTTAATCCATAGCAAAACACATGACCCAAAAATAGCCATTATTACATTAATGTATTTATTATTTTATACACTCAAAATAATAAAGTGTTCAACAGGAAACTTGTACAAATTTATATATTAACAATTACTAAAATATTTGGCAAAAAACACACAATGCAACTAGAACACACAGATGAAAAATACATGAAATAAACGTCCCTTATCAATATCTTCTCCATATAAAATCTAAATTAAACCAAACTCACCTCCATTGTGTTCTACATTAAATTATTTATCTAATGAGGATTTCATAAAAAAAAGAGTTAAGATATAAGAAATCAGCTTTTTGGGGAACCATTGTACTATGTATATGTATATATTATTCAATATATTTATTATTCTTATGTTTTACTCTTCTTATATTTGAAGATAAATATAAATATTACTTAAAATATATTAAACATATAAATACAAAATAAAACCACTACAAATACACTTAAAACAAATAACACATGATGGTATAGGTATACTACACTGATAATATACACACAGGTATTTATTTATGTATATAAACAAAATCATAAATATAAAATAAAAACTTGTAAAATTGTATATATTTATACTATACAAATATAAAATATGGAAATATGCTAATAAGTATTAAAAATACAAAATAATCATTGAAGAGGTAAAATTTTGGTAAAAATTCCTATATTTGTACTTGTAAAATTTATCACCTAATAAATTAAGTTGTAAAAATAAATAAAAATCATGAAAAAATAACATGAAAAATAAGAATCTTTTTTCATGTTTTGAGTTTAAGAAATAAAATCATTTTTTTATATATTGTTTAATTAATAATGATTTTTTGTGTTTGCCTTACTTGATCTACATGTATCAAAGAGATGCAGTCTTTCATTTACCCTAGGTCAATTGTACCTCTTGGTATCCCTGCATATATTAAAACACATTTTAGCTTACCTTAGCTATTTACTGGAGCTCGATGCTTCCTTCTTTTGGTAAAGGTCGCTTTATGAAAAATATTTTCAATTCATCCCTCTATCATATTAACTCTTTACTTGATCTGATTCATCTCGATTCAATAAAAAACCTTAGACGAGGTAGACCCACTGGTTAACATGTATATATTGTCTCCTCTTCTCATTTTTGAATGGAGATCCATCTTGAGCCCCCATATCCTCCTATAATCCATGTCTTGAGGTAAAAACATGTGGCGGGAGCTTGATATCATTGATTCGCGACATGGAAAGGGAAGGACGATGTGGTTCCCCTTCGTCGAGGCTTAACTCTGATGTTGGAGCTTCTCAAACCTAATAACTCGTTGATTCATATCTAGGTTAGTTTTCTCATTGCATTTCATTCCCAATTTTATGTTTGCATTCTATTTGAAGTATCTTTTTGGCTTTATTAGCTTCTATTCTCATATTAAAGTTTGTTGGAGCACTAGGCACTGACCATAATCCATTGTGTTACCCAACTATTTCGATATGGTTGTTCTCCCTCTTCTTACCCATTCATTTATCCACATTTCACATAAACAATCCACCATGATCTGCTTTAGTTCGAGGCGATTATGTCTCAACTCTGCCACTCTTTGAAGACCACTCTGTTCCAACTCTTCTTTCATCATTTCAATAAATAAAACCCAAAATCCACTCTCCTTCTCATCCTTGAACTAACCATGCAAATCTTTGGAGTTAAGAGCCTAATTCGAGGCGAGTCACATCCATAACGATGTTCTCCAGATCACGGAGCTTCCATCAGTCTCCAGGCCTCGATCCTTGAGGGTGCGACACTTTTGATTGCACCTATATCTGTAGAACAACTTCTGAATTTGGTTGAGCATCCTATTAGAGATAGAGGAGCTCGGAGGAGGAAGAATTGAAGAGATGAAGCTTGTCCAAAGAGGTGTTCTTACCTGTTCATAGGGAAGAGCAGCTACCGTTGGATCTGCCCTCCAATCCATGCCTAATCTCGGACGTCCATCTGATGGTTCCCATCAACTATTTTTTTGTGCTGAAGATTTGGTCAAGACCCCTGATTTACAAAATGGTATCGAGAAGTCTGGGTCGTTCAAACATAAGTGAAGCCATGTGGAGAAATATAAACCATTTTATTATATGCCAATGGTATTTTGCATCATTTACCCCATTCCTTTTCATAATTTGGTTTGATATTTAACCCCTCTTAGATATTGTAAAAATATGTGTAATATTTACATTAGGAATAATGAACATTGATTTATTTACATTTAAGTCCATGCAAAGTCGCCTCATGTGTCCGTACATGTGAGGCGTCGAACATTTTGCAATGAACGCCTCCTATTTTGTTGTCCTAAAACTTGGTAAATTATTGAAATATCTTTGGAAAATTACGTTTGAGTTCCTGTAACTTATTTTATTTGCAAAATACCTCTGCTAGTGCTTTTAAAATTGAATATATTTTGGCACATTACTTGATTAGCCCTTGGATTTCCTTAAAATGTTATGAAATGAATTAGTAGCTCCTAGAAATTACATTTAGTACCTATATTGCTAATTTAATTTCGTGGTAGTATTCTAATTAATAAAAATAGAATATTACAACAAAAAATTATAAGAAAATTATATAACGTGTCTAGAACCCTATTTGGTCATATATTTTTTTGGTAAGGTATTTCAATTTTTTTCCTATATATAAAAATATTGGATATTCTCTTTTTTCTATTCAAACAATAATAAAACTTCTAAAATATTTTGAAAAATTCCAAAATAATTTCTGTAGGTTTATTTTGGCATATTTCATCTTTTATCAAAGAACTTTTGATAAATATAAAACAAAACTCTTATAAATTGCAAACATTAATAGTAAAGGTTCTGGAAAAATCCAAAAATGTTGGTTGTTGTTTTTTTGTGATATTAGAATGTAATAAAATTATTTAGCATTATTTTGACACTTAATGTATTTATTAAACCCTAAACAAGACCAATGATTTGTCATATTCATGGTTTTGAGGAATTCATTATTTAAAATACATAATATTACAAAAAACAACTACAAATACAAAAAACATTTGGAAAATAATAAATAAACAAGAAGTTTTATCTTTATTTTTATTTCATTTGACTTATAAAAAGCCAAAAACAATTTAACATGCTCTTATCTCTCTCTCTCGTATTTGTATAAGTAATCTATATTTTTAAATAAAAATTATTAAAAACTGATAAATTTAAAACTCCATAAAAATAAAAAATTAAAAATTATAAAATACATTTAACTAAAACCCACACAAAAATTATAAAAACAAAGGTATTGATGTTAGATACAACCATGAAATATTAATTCCCAATCTATATAATTTGCTCCTTGTGTTATATACTCTACAAATACTTGTACATATACACACATTTTGTTTAGTTATAATAAATTTTGACTCACATTTTACGTTGTTCATATTTTCCCAAAAAATATAAAGCGGGAGCACGTGCCTTGTACACACGCTGCTAGGGTTTTAGTGACGAGCACTTCTCTTTCGTTTCATCCTTCCAGAGCGACATGGGGCACGCCCCTTCATTTCATTCCAAGCCAAGGGGGCGGCGGCAGCTAGGCGATCGGTGGACCAGAGCGGATGCGAGGCAATGCTAGATCCTACGAGCATGTGGCAGTGATGGTGATAGTTCTTTCGGTTCAAGCTTCGGCGGTGTCTGATGTGCATATGGGTGGAGTATGGCAAGGTGGTGGAGCGACATGCACCGTCGGTATCACGATGGAGTATCTTGTGTCGTGATGGCAATGTGATCGGCTGTGAAGGGCATACTGCTTCCTCGAGCGAGGGAAGGTGACGACAGTGGTGGAGGTCCAAGTTCCGAGCTCCAATCTGAGGGAGATGGTAGATTGGGATTGATGGCTGCCTGCAATAAGGTATGGATGACCTTCCTCTTCTTCGAGTGCAGAGGCGATGTAGCAGCTGGTGGTGGAAGAGGATAACGAGGGACTCCCTCCAAGCGGCGACAAGGTGGATTTGGAAGGTGATGATGGCTGTTGGCAGAGCTGCAAACGTAGGGTGATAGTGATGTGCCCACCCAATTTTATTTTCTTTTTTTATTGAAAAATATATCATATTTATTTTTTAAGCATGTGTTCCAGTAATAGAATAAAGATAGCATGATGGCTCGATCCCAAATAATAAAATAAGAATTAGGTGAAGGGATGATGGATCCGTCGAAGAGAGAGGTTGGATTTGGATCTTCGGCCACCGTACATTACTGGAGGTGAGAGGTCGTGTAAGGAAAAACATGAATGTTTAAAGATTAAGAGGTGAATTTGGAATCAGGTCAGATCAAATCGAGGGCGAACAATGATCAACTTGAGAAACTATGATCTAAAATTGAAAATTGACAACGAAATAAAAATGAAAATTAAACCTAAAATTTCCTAAATGAAAGATTTTAATGAAAATGAAGTTGATCTCACTGATGGGAATGGATGAATGTTGTGATGGCCTCGATGAAGATCACCTCGTTGTTATTGGATGATTCATAGGCTTGGCACATTTCTACGACAAGATTCCTCTTAAACAGGAGACTCCTCTCACCAAAGGATTAATCAAATTGGAATGAGGGAGGAGGAGCCAAATGAATAGAAAATTTGAATTTTTAAAAATGAATTAATAGAGAGCTAATAAAGGGAAATATCTTAATGGTGGAATCAAATGAAATAAATTAGTCAATAATGTAATTTTTGAAATTATATTAATTAAAATAAAAATAAATACCAATAACTTAAATAACTTCCTTAATGGTGGGTTAACTAAGGAATTAATTAAATTATATGCATATGGAATATTATTTACATAACTAATTAAGTAAATAAATCATTTTCATTGTTATTAATTTTTTGCAATGGTTATTTAAGGAAATTAATTATATACATATAATACATACATTGGTACGTTATACACATAATTAAATAAGGAAATTTTAATTATTTTCTGTTGTATTTTTTATTTTTTTAAATAATTATTAGAAAATATTTATGATTATTTAAAAAACATATGTACAAAATAAATATGAAAAATAAATACAATTAATAAGTGGTTAAATTGTAAAAACCATCCTTAAAAAACATCTTTCAAACCATAACTTAAAAAATTATGAAACCTACCATTTTAAAGATAATTTAACTTTGAATACGATGGAAATGAGTTTGATTCAATTCGAGTTTATAGTGAGATGGAATCAGCCTTTCTATTACCACTTTAAGGCTTTTTCCGAATTTGGTTACTTTTATGTTGTACATTATTTTTTTGTAAATTTTTATTATATAGAATTCATTTTTATTTACAACTTCTGTTTAGAAATTCGTATAATTTGGGGTCAATATATGGAGAAATAAATTAGTGCAATTTTTATAAAAACACACAGAAAATAAATTCAAAACAAAGAATGAAATATTGTAGAGTATTTTTTCATATTGATTTTTTGAATAAAGACCCTATCTCTCTCTACTTTATTCCTGGTCGATGTGGTCGAGGCTCGACCTTCTCTCAAGGGTTGATTCATCTAGTATCTATTACAGATATGCAATCTTTTATTTTCTTTTTTTTTCATTTTTTCTTTATTTAATTACTTTTGGTTGGAAGGTGATAAATATACAATATTTACACAAAGATGTAATCTCGTAAGAATAAAGGTTTATTAATATGAACAAGTGTTTTACAAGGGATTTTAAGCTAAAATAAATGAATAAAGATGATGAATGCAAATTCATCACTACAAAAGTTTGAATTTTTAAGCCCAATACCCTATTGATTGAGATAATTTAACTCTAAGTCTATAGACTCCTTAAACTCAATGTTAAAATCATTTCAAGCCTTGAGAGCAATGTGAAAGTGGGAGAGGAGAATGCTAATTAATAAGTCAATCTCTTTTGTGAATTTTATTTATATCAAATTTTAATTAAGTGAGAGAGTAATGAAATTAAATAAACTCAATTACACCTGTAACTTTAAAAACAATGTGACAAATATATAGAATATTTCAAAACATTTTACACAAATTTTCAAAACATGTAAAATCTCATTTTTCAAACCTTGATAGTTTTTTCAACATAATGTAACATAAATATACGTTTTCAAAGTATTATACATATGATTTCTCAAAACATGTCAATCTGTATTTTAACAAACAACATAAAACATTTGAAAACTATGTCAAATAGGTCTAAAGTTTTCAAATCTATTTTTCAATCATTTTTACAAAAATCATTTCAAAAATGTAGTATGATACTTGTAGCCCCAAGAGTTTGAAAATTTTAAAAATATGAGCTACGTCTAAAGTATATATGTAATATATACGATAGATCCCCTAGCTTTCGGTATGTCGTCATAGCACAAAGTGATATGAAGCCATAGCTCATGCTGAATATAAAGAAATATGCATGAACTGAATATGAAAGAACATGTGAATGATGAGTAAAAGGAATTATTTAATTAGAGGATGGCATCTAGCTAAGAAAGAGCTGAAGTATAAAGATATGAATAAAATATAAAACTCGTGATGAACAATCAAAACGTTAATGACCCCCCCCCCCCCCCCGTACTTAGGCTAAAAATAAGCTATGTATAAAGAATAAGAAGCTAACTGATGAAGGGATCAATGCTAGTTGAATCTCTAAATGAATAAATCTTAAGGGATGAAAAAATGAGTCTGGATTTCGGGAGGCTTGAGAGTCAAACAATATTGAACAATCACAATTATTTCACAAACACACATCAAAGACCTCAAATATGGTCTGATTATCTTATATCCTTTATTGGTTAGAATGCGAAATTCGAGTTCGTTACGAGCAGATTTATATAGGATTTGGTAACTATCCTATGGTTGTGTCCTTATGTCTCAACATTGAAAATAAGCTTACAACTAATGAGGAATTTTCTCTACCAAAACAATGTGAGTTTCAGATCGTTTTTAATTAGATCAACTAGGATTAACAATACCATTTTTAGAAATTAAGTCATCACTTTTATTAAATATCTAAACACATAAATCCTCATCTATGTTCCAATCCCATTACCATATTATCCAAAGTGACAAATTATGAAATGGGAAAAACCATGCAGACGTAAAATAATGATACCATGGTCAAGAGAATTACTTATATTGATGCTAGCTCTCTTCATTCACAAGTTGAACTGAATATAAAATTATATCTATATGCAATGCAAGTCAATAAAAATCCACACCTAATCATGTGTTCTATTAGTGGGGAGAGAATCAAATTAATTTGAGTTAGATTGAACGTGGATTAAGTGCATCTCATGAATATTCAGATATGGTGAATCTCCTTCGATGAAGCAGTGTTCCCTACCTTACGAATCAAACACTAATGATAATACATCAAAAGTATCTCTATGAGTTGTGTGCTTAGATATTAAATCGAGCTCATAGGTTGAGACCCACCCAACATGGGTGAAATAGACTCAAGATACAATTAATGTCAAAGTACACAATAATATACAACTAATATATCAAAAATATCTTAGAAAAACTTGATGGCAGTTTCTGCATCTCTTTTCAGCATGAACTTTACACTGAGCTTCACGCCTCCTTTGTCTACAAGTGTCCATAATGAAAGAGCCTCACCATAGAAGAATACAGATTAAATATCAAAGATTATTAAATAATATTCATAATAATGCATAAAACATAAAATCATTGGATTGACATAGATAAAGTAATAATCAACTAATTAAGAAATATAAAAACCTAAATAAGTATATTAAGGAAGTTGTGTCCCCGGCAAGGATGTCATCCGATGAATTGCTAAATGCATAAGATAATATGTACTTGTTGTATCACGAGCACTTTGCATATCTTTCCCTAAATGAATCATTAAATGCATAAGACTCGATGTAAAAAGGAATTAACGCATGTTAAAACAATGAATAAATGAACAGACATTAACATCTTAGTTTCATGACATTATCTTGCCCTAAATGATTGGTCAAAATTAAGAAAAGATTTAATTTAAATCTAAGTCCAAAATACCAATTCAATATAGTGTCAAAATTCATCTAATCAACATGGAAGCATGATATAGTCTCTAATAAAATAATCCTTCCTTTATTCCCTAATCAAAAAATAAATCGTATCATATCTAGGACAATCAAATGGTGATCAAAATGGCATTGAGATTACTTAAATTGGATAAACGATGCAAAAGTTATCCACAATTTAGATCAAGAGAATAAATGTACGAAAAACATGAGAATAATATAGCCATACGTAAAAAAAATGGTTCCTACAGGGACTAAAGTGCAATTAACAAAAATTGACTGAGGAATTTATTAAATATCCCTTGTGTAGGTGTATATTTGCAAATAGCAAAAGTCAGTGGTCCTCGTCTACAAAAATACATGCTCATCACATGTGAAGCGTGTGTGTATGGCTTGGACGGAGGTTTGGTCAGTTGCAAGTGGCCTGAGCCATGTGGGTGTTGCAGCTGCGTCAGGGCTTGCCACGAATCCTCTGAGGCTGCAGGTTTAAAGCCTTGTTTTTGAATAATAATGCACCGTCAGATCGTCATGATCATACTATACATGTACGTCGAAGAAAGTCGACCACCTTCACGGGTGGCAACGTAGCAGCGGTGCTCCGATGACCTATTTTTAGCTCATCCGCCAACTTCTTGCCTCAGTGATGGTTGGAATACCTCCACGAAGATCTGATGGAGACCCTAGAGGTCTTCCAAAAACTTGAAAATGGCGAAATCTTCTGCTCGGTGGTGGCCAGTCAGAATAAAAACTCTAGAACAGACAACCTCCGAAGTTTTTGACCATTGAAGAGATCAATACCGGCACATGTTCGAATGCATCCAAGTGTATGCGTGCGTTTGGGATGGAGGAGTGAATGTGATGAGTGGCTAATTTGGATGTAGAACGTGAAGCCATATTAGCCTTATCGACCATGATTAAAGAAGGGTGATCAGTGGTGGTCTGACGTATGGAGGAAAGAGGGAGATGGGCGATGCTTCTTGTGTGCTTTACTGATCCACAATGATGTCCAGGAATTGTTGACTATTGAAAATGGAGATATGCATGCTAGGAAATGAATAAAATAAAATAAAACTGAAATTTACACATAATATCCTAAAGATAGAAGATAATGGTGGGGAAGAATGAATTGGCATGTGCTTAGGCTTCGGAGAAGCTTAGATCTTAGCTTAACCTCTTCATCCGGAGAGGAAGCTCAAACTATCGTCATTGAGATGTTGTATCATGGCCACTCACCATGGGTCTCACCAGAAGAAAATGACTGCACGAACTCTCTTCGAAAACCATATTTCCTATCTTGAAGAGGGTTGAAGGCTAGGGCTTCCTTCATTCAAGGATGGACGACAATGAGGTATATGAAGAAGAAGGGGTTGTTAGTTGTAGAACTATTATGGAGGTTTCAACACCTCCTAGTGGTTTGGTGAGTTATGGTTTCAAGTGGTTGAGATGTCAGCTTGGGAGAAGGGAGTTTTGCGAAAAGGTTGGCTATGGTGATTGTGGAGAGGTTGGATGGAGGAGTTTGAAAAATGCAAAGTTGTGGGATTTGATGAATGGATGATAAGGTTGGAGGATAATTAGATCCAACAACCATTGGATCTTACGATTCAACAGGTCGAAAGGAGGTGCTACGTGAGCGGTTAGATCATATCAACTAATATGATTCAATGGTTAGAATGCAGCACGGGCGATGGCGGAGATGAATGCCAATAGAGAGATCTAATGATGGAGACATTGAATAGGTGGTGGCAAGAGGGACGGGCCACGTGGTGCGTTGAGAAGATGCCATGTGGCAAAATCAAAATTAAGATAAATAAGAAAATCAGAGATAGTTAGAAATAAAATAGTTAGGAGTTGAATTATGAAAAACTCAAAATATGAAAGTTGTAGATCTTATAGAGATCTACAACTTTCATGTAGAAGTCAAAGAAATCAAAGGTCATTTGTAAATAGATAAAATTAAATACATGTTAAAACAATATAAGCAAATTTTCTCTCATTTTATTTTATTTATTTTTTGTATTCATATTTTAGTTTATATTATTTTATTTATATATAATATTATAATATTTTTATTTTATTTTTTGTAATAAGTAAATACATAAATAATACATCATAATAAGGTTATGTATTATATGATAATTAGTGACAATTATATACAACACGCGAATTATTATTTAATGTTAATTGGCAATGAATTTTGTCGATTTAGTTAAACAAGAGAGATATTGATAATTAGTGATGATAAATACATGATTTATCAGGGGTCATCTTTGTGCTCCTCCTCCACAGGGTTTTTCTTAGGAGGCATCGTAAACATATTTTTGTCTTCTTCACCTTCAGAATGAAGATGATTTAAATTAATAAGGTTGGAAGAATTAGATCTAGAAGCATCAAGGTAAGGGTATTCCTTGATGTGATGAGAGAAAGGGGGAATGGTTTGAGTATGTTCACCCTCGAAAAAAGTGAGTGACTTATTGACTGTATTTCCATGGGAAGAGTCTCAATGGGGCCGTGGGAACCTGGGGTGAGAGGAGCCCTAGCCTGCGAGGATGGTCAGTTTGAGGCGGTGAGCGGGAGGCTCATGAAGTTCGAGCAAATATCACCCAAATCCTCCATTCTCGATGTAAAGAGGTTCAAAGAGAGATCACGAGAATCAGTTTAGGAGATGCTGAAGGCAAAGTATGTGGTCTTTGATGATCGATCTTTGATAAACACATAGAGAATGCAAATTACAAGCCCTAATTTCACCAACTTCTGAAGGTCACAAATGTGTGAACAAATATCTTTTCAATTTTATTATTTGTGATGAAACAATATTTTCATCCTTTAGACACATGTTCAGTCCTCAGGGTAGTTGGTGTTGAAGTCAGCGGAACACACAAACTTGAAGTAAGGCTACTTCTTCTAATGGTCGGAGGCAAGTTCTTGTAGAGATAATTGGACTCAAAAGTCAGTACAAGAGCTCATGTCAGAAGTCGAAGGATTTGGGCTCTAATCCTTAGCGCTTGCGTCCTGACCCACTCTTGTTTGGAGGTATGTACCTGTGTCCAATGATGGAGAAACTCTCCCCAAAACACTTATTGATTTTATTTCTCTTTATTTATGTTAGCCTTGTTTAACAATCCCAATATAAAAATGGTTATCACTGAGAATCTTTAAGGAGACGAATAATCGCGTTTACCATATAGTACCAATTCTTGTTTATAATACTGTGAGAAAATCAAGGGGAGGAGCTAAGAAAAGCCAACGCATGTTAAAAACAATGACGGTTTTCCCAGTTATGGAGACTTACAATGCTTCCTCACAGTCTTCATGTGGGATGCAAATTGATAATTGAAAAGTTATTCTAAACGAAATACAAGCCGACAAAAATCGCTCCTAGCGGAGAATTCTATTAGTTGGAAAGAATTTTAATTGAGTTTTACTAAATTGTATATCAGAGGTTCATCTTTTTATGTGAAGTGTGGTCCTAATACAGTACATGCACAAGTAATATAATATTCTAATGAAAAAATCTATAAGAGTCATGAGTGCAAGTCTGTCCTACGAACCACTCAAGTTGAAACCCACCCTCATCAGAAGTGAAATAGGTTTAGACACAACATAAATCATAGAAGAATGTCCAAAGACCAAGTACACATGCCACATCCCAAGCAGAATCATCATGAAATGTTGAATTACCTAAATTATTATGAAAAAATTAAAAAAATAAAATAATTGCAGAAACAAATCTTGAAGACTCTACAACCTCTCAAGACTCGACTCAATCTTTATTATATATGTTCTTTCAGTAATATTAATTCACAAAAAAGTCGTTCTCTAATGCCCCTGAGCTGCTCAGCCACCTAAGCGGTTGCTTCAACGCATCGGGTTCCTCTACAAAAATAAGATAGTGGTCAGAGAGATAGATAAAATAAATTAAATTAAATCAAATAAAAAATAAATGAATGGAGGAAAAATGATAATCCAAGAAAAATCGGTGATCAGACTACCTAAGAGTGGAAAATCTAAAAACTAAATTTTCTAAAAATGAACCTAAGCCATGTCTCCCTAGCAACAACACCACTTGATGATCCATAAAATTGCCTTAATTAATTATGTCAATTTGTTGTTGTTGTATTTGTGCAATCCAGATTTATCAAAACAACCACCAAATTAATATGTTCAATCGAAGCGAGCAGTCAAATTTATATTTTACTTGAGAAAGTCTAAGGTCTAACTCATGGAGATATATGTATCATTAGATTGATTAATAGGTGATGTTGAATTTAGGATTTTAGAGTGGCATTTTTTTTATGCAAGTAATAAATGCAACATAAATTTAGTCAAATTTAGGGGCTAAAATTTTATTTAGGATCAAATGATATCCAAAAGTCCTAAAAATTGGCCACAATATGACTTATGATGAAATTAGTGCTCTGCGATATTTTTGGAATTTTCTAATGCAATATGAATTAATTATGAATTAAATATACATGCAAGGTGTGTTTTTGCAAATTAGTTTTAATAAGTAGCATACCAAATTATTTTTCAGAAATAACATTCTCCACGATAAGGTCTATGTGAGAGGAATCTAGTAAAGTTAAGAGATCTAAAAAATAACGTGTTTACGACCTCCTAAAAGATAAATAAGTCAAATAACTTCTCAATTGTCTGTGACCTCACAATTCATCCAGACGTAATAGCAAACTAGTACATAAATAAAGCTAACTACTTTGAAATTTAGGTAATTTTTGGAGTAATGATTAATTTAGTATTAATTCCATATCACATAGTGGATACATTATACAATTTCCCACATCAATAATTTTATTAAATATATCTCACAAAAATACAATCAAATCCATAATGTTAGAAAATAATTTGTTCCACATAGTGCTATTTTTATGAAAATATGATGCAATATGAATGCTCAAATTAAGGCCCAAAGACATGGGCATACATGCATTGTTATAGAAATAAAAAGAATAAATAAATATGAATAAGGTATGGGATGCAATTACCAATACCCCGGTGGGTGTTTATGAAAATTTCCCAAGAGGTCACATGCACCTCACATGCCTCCTAGAAGGCTATACCTACTGGTGGTTGTGGAGGAGGGGAGGGGAATCTGTGAATTTTTTCTCATGTACACGTGCATTTCATGTGATCCCTGGGAGGTTTGGTTTCCTTATAGCTTATTGGAGATGCAGAGGCACCTATGCTAATTCTCCCCCTCTAACATGCAACTCACGCGAGGTGGAGGGCTGGGGTAGCTGGATGAAGATCGCGGGTGCCCAACGAAGTCGGTTAGGCGATTGGTATCACTGCTCTGCTCTGCAAGGCATGGCCGTAGGGTTATAGGACTGGAGATGTGGCTGTGTGCTGGGGGCATTCTTTGATGGACGACACAACAGTGTGAGGAGGGTAGAGGAGGGCTATCATTCCACAGCTTAAGACGAGGGCGTGGTTGTGAGGCGTGGACTGCAAGTAGGTCAAGGCAGCTGGCCGAGGAGGCAAAGGGGATGGTGCCATGATGGATGATGATAGGTGGGTGTTGAAGGCAATGATTAGGGATGATAGATCGATAAATTGAGGAAGAAGAAGGGGAAGAGGGATGTATAAGAGTAAATAATGGAGAAAGAAGACAAAGGAGGAGAAAGAAGAGAATGATAGTGGAAGCTCTATCAATAAGGGGGTTCTCCGTCGGAAGAGGGAGTTACGTGAGGAAGCTCCAGTTCTTGGGCTGGATCAGGGAGGCATAGAATCACTGAGAAGCTTTAGTAGTTGTGCACAAAGAATCTCTCACGAATCACGCTTGAGAAGGGAAGAATGTCTTTGAGGTGCTCGTGGTCTTGAGCTCTCTCTCTATCTCTTTTTTGGGAAGCAGTGGATGATGTTGGTTGGAGAAGATCAATGTCCCTTTATGGATGGTTGTAGTGCAACTGAGGAAGAGGGGGGTTGTGCATAGAGTGATAAGAGAGAGAGAGAGATGGGCAAGTGGGTAAGACGAGTAATTTGGAGAATTATTGTGGATGGAGAGAGAAGGGTTGAGGATGTGGGAGTAGTTCGCGACTGTGAAGGAAGTGGAAGGGTCGTGGTCGCATAGAGGTGGATGTGAAGAGGGGAGAGAAGGGCAACTGACATAGATGAAGGTGTGGTTTGGCCACAATGGTTGCATTAACACCACAAGTGCTGGGAGAATCTGATTGCACTGCACGCTATGGCAGGAGGTGAGGCGACAATTGAGGGTTTGCGGGAAGAGGAGGATGGAGGCGCTACGTGGTGCGCATTGAGGCGACCACGTGTCAGGGAAGAAAAAATATTAAAAGACAAAAATAAAAATAAAAATAGTAATAATAATAAAATAAATAATTATAACAAAAAATAAAATAAATAAATAAATAATAAAGTAATAAAGTAATTAAAATGAAATAAGCAAAAAAATAAATAATAAAAATTGATAAATTATATAAAATAACTAAGTAAATAATAATAAAAACAAAAAACTTAAAAAAGGAAAAAATATATAAAATAATGAAGATTAAGTAAAAAAATAAAAAATAATAAAGAAAATTAGGTGACACATTGCAGCTCTAGAAGCTACCATGTGTCTCTCCCAGAAAAGTCAAAAATTAAATCAAAGTAAAATCAAATTGAAATAACAAAGTAGTCAAAACAAAATGTAGTCAATATGAAAGTTCCTCATCTCGATGAGGTCCAGAGATTTCATGTAGGACCAAAGCCAAATTAAATCTTTTGTACAATAGAGTATTTTCTGTGGTATCCTACATATATAAAATAAAACATTATTGTCATTTGCAATTTTTTTCATCATTTTGAAATTAGATAAAAAAATAAATACCAATAAAATATAAAATTAATATTTACAACTTAATATATTTCTGTTTATTTTTAAAAAAAACTAATATAAAATAAATAAAATATAGGGGACGTGTATAATATACATTGAGGGGCCCGCAACCAAGTTTCACATTAAAACGCCGATTCTTTTGATTTTGATCTTGTTTTGAAGGCAATTGAATGTGTATTAATTCAAAAGTAAGTAGATGTCCATAGGAGACTGTTTGAGATAGATATCACATTTTATGGTTTTCAACCTCAAATTAGTTTTTGGATTTTTTGGGTCAAATTTTCAAGTAAGTATTTTTTTTGATATTTTTCCATTTTTTAGTGTTAGCAAAATGTAAACTATAGAGTTGATTTTCTTTAATTATGAGTCAATGAAAAATAGTTAAAAATAGGGTAAAACATGGTAACATACATGTAATATTGGCAAGGGAATCTGTTTTATTATATAATACAAATATGCATGCTAAATTGCATATATCAATACAAAGTGCATGAATGGTAAAAATGCATAATAAATGGAAAAATGTAGCTAATTTCTCAAGAGAGATGATCTATACTCAATTTGTAGAGTAACAAATCGCATATTCATCAGTGTGCAAGACAAGTTGGAGTCGCACTTCTTAAATTTCTAGGTAGATTTAGTCATATCCTTTTATTTCCCTTTTAGATGAGGTTAGATCGATTAACTTCACCCGAGTACTAGATCTTTGGCCACCTTTGTCTCTCTATCTCAACCCTATTCTGAACCATCTAATCACCTTATCTCTATCGCTTCTCCATCTATTCGGCCCATCAAAACCCCAAGATTGAACATCGATCTGGTGACCTTCGCCGGACTTCCACATCTTCGCCATGTTTTTCTTGTAGTCCATAACTAATTGGGTCGAGTCAATTCGCACTAGACCCATGGTTTTCTATGTGTAGGTCTCGAGCTAAACAAGGCCTTTTAAGGGCCAAATGAACCTTCTACTTCTGCTCCAGGTGTTCCATCTTTCACTATAACTCTGGGCATTGATCATAGGACCTCCTACCATTTTGATGATCTCCATATCTATGGACCACCATCTAGAGCAATTCCCCCATCCCAGCAGCTTGATCTAGTTCCTAGAGACGAAGATTCCACGGGAGGAAGGAGCACTAGGGTCATGTTATTCATCTATCATCCGTGACCTCTCCTTAACCATTTCATTAATGCCCTCTTCCCAGGAAAGGAGCTATCATCCTATCCGGGCCCACTCAATCAACAAATCTCACCCAAAGACCTATCATAATCATTATTGTGTGAAACATAGCATAGAGGAGGATACGTGCTTAACTGATAGGTTCGCCATCATCTAATGACATGCATCTTTTAGGTAAATTTCATATATACCTATAGAACTTTTAGGTATTTTTATTCAGTCTTGTTATATTTTAAAATAGTTATATATAATTTTTGATAATTGCATGGAGGGCCCCAATCTTATTATATTTTGCGTTTGGGCCCATGCGAGCTCAACTCTTGTGGTCACTCACGTGTGCTCGGCATTTTTCATTTATAACCTTGTGCATATTTTGTAATTGTTGTTTAATATTAAAACTTTGAATATTAGTTATAAACTTTTGATTATTTTGTATTTTGCACATGCCATTTATTTTAATTACAAATATGCCCATGACTGTTCAAATAATTTCTATGCATGTTTTCAATTTTCTAAAAATATCAGATGTGCTCCAAAAATTATGAAAAATAGGACAATGTGCATGACATGATGTTCTTCCATTATATGGTAGATTTTATTTTTCATTTCACACAATTTAATTATTTATTGAAAAAAATCATGTATATATATCAGCCTTAAAAACCCAAAAAATATGAATCTTTATTTAGAAATTTCCCCCCAAAAAATATTTTCGTATTATAGTATTTAGTACCCCCATAACAAAAATCACTGAAAATAAAAAAATAAACCAAAAAAATCTAAAATACTCCAAAATACTCATAGAAAATATATAAATTCATCAAAAAACCGAAAAATATTTATTTTAGTCCCCTATTTTTATCTATACATATGTTACAATTAGTTTTGAGAATTTTTAAAAGTATTTTGTATTTTTAAATATCAAAGCGACCCAATTATTAAGTCCCATTACTTGTATATTTTGAATTTTAAAAATATCAAAAATGCCTTAAAAATATAAAAACATTAAAAAGATAAAAAAAACACAAAAAACATTTTTATACATTTTTTTGCAATTCTGGTGGATTTATATTTATATTACCTTATATTATATATATTTAAATAGTTAAGTATATATTTATATTTTTTATTAGAAGATAATATAAAAATAAACAAATATAAAAGAAAATTTTAAAAATATTAAAATTAAAAACCCTTTTAGTGAGAAATTTCACAAAACCTACCTATATTATTTACTTATTACATATCTATAAATAATATACTAGTTGTACTAACTTATCAACCTGTGTATGATACTGCACATACTTACACCTATACACACATTTTGTAGTCTTAAATAAAATAAAATTTATCTCCATAGACGTTGCATTTCCTTAATCATTTACTATTGGTTGATCGTTGAATTAGTTCAATTTCATGAGGAGACACTGCAACAACTATTGATCCGCATTGGGGGTCGCATAATCGTGCTTTTTAAATGGCATCGTTGTCGGAGAAGGAAGGAAGTGTATCATTCTTTTCGTAAAATATTTTTTTATACTTCAATTTTTTATTGAATTTGTGATATTTATACTTGATTTGCTACTTATTATTTATTATTTAATATATTATTTGATATGTTCTGACTAGTCTTCTTAGTTTGTCTTCCTTATGAGGGAACACATGGCGAATGTTGTCTCTTTGGAGGCTGATGCGCCTGCAATGCAAGGAGGCGAGCCCTTCCACTTCTAAGCTATCTAGGCGAGAGAAAGAGGAGATGGACACATATTTTTTTTATTTTATGAGTAGAGTGCTATTTATTTATTTTTGTAAATAATTTATAATATTTCGTAATTGGACACTACTATACCCACGAGGTCCACTACCTGTGTGATTGTTGATCAAGGGGCCTCGTCATAGCTTTTTCATGTTTTTTCCTTTTTTTTATTTTTTATCATGTTTTGAGATTTACTCCTTTTTTTACTTGTTTTAAGTTATCAGAGTCCCTATATCTAGGCTTGCTTCAATCGGTAGCAAGGTTGAAACACCTAATAGAAGCATGTACCTATGGTGATAAAAACTTGGACTAAAGCAAATAAATAGTCGCAAACTTCTTAAATTTCGAATCACACGTCGTAAGGGACTCCATATAGCACTTGTAGGACCTGTTGTGGTAGGTACTGAGGTGTACACAAGATCGGACACATAGAATCCACTTTTGAGAATTTTGTATTTTTGTTGTTCTTGATAATTGTAAATATTATCTTGGATGGTTTCATGGCTAGCATATCGCCATGTATTGTAAATATTTCAATTATTCCTTGCATACCACATGGAGTGCACCAGGAAGCATTGTAAGTCCTCTCACTTTGGTCATCTCATTAGTCACAATGGTAAGATTTCCATCTTAGTGTCAACTTGCTTTTCTTTTCTACCTTCTCCCACAGTGTATATATTATTTAGGAACCAAAAGAAAATACAAAAAAATGTTAGGTATATTTCTTTGAAAAATACCCAAAAAGAGTAAAAACCAAGACATTTTAAAACAAGGGGACTTTTTTAATAAACTTTGACCTGAACTAAAATCTTTAATGGACTTTATTGTTTTGGGTTCATAGAGCCCTCATTGTTTTCATGTACCTTCCAGTTAGAGTGAGACGATCCCTAAGTATTAGATCCAAAAGCTCGCTCTGTGGCACATTTATTATCACATTGGTGTGATGAATCATCGATGCTTCTATTATACTTCGATGAGTAGGACATGGTAATGATGGTGATCTCGCCTTGTGTAGAACATCGATCCTGTCTGAAGTACTGATATTAGGACACACCCTCACGAGCGATGTCTACCTCATCGTCTCGCATCTAAGTAGGACTAGCACAATCACATGTGATTCCATTTATGAGCTTAGTTTGAAGTATCAGATTCACTACTATTGTTTTCACCTCTCTAATTCTTTGTCTAAGTATCCCCCCAAGCATGAGATCATGACCTATAAGCATGCAGAACACATGTAACAAAGGAGATGGAAGATAAGGACTTTCCTGAAACAATCATAAAATTTAAAAGATAAAAATATCTGATCTCTTATGACTTCACATTGTGTTGAGTTGGTGAACTAAATTTTCTATTATGTTTGTATGGATCTAGATTAAGGTTCAAAAATCACATCTTGTAGATTTGTGCAAATTTTGTTAATGTCTATTTTCCCTTTGACACTTTGCTTACTTCGAACATTCTACTGTTTTGCACTCCTTTTATTCATTGTTGACCATCATATCATTATTCCTGCATCGATCTCCCTCTTGTTCCTTTGAGATGTCGACTTAAGGATGGTTCAGTAGGGATTCCGCCAACACCCATATCGATTCCATGAATCTAACATCTTCAATACATTTGAGGTGATTCCCGACAACCTAGTTTAGATTGTGCAAACTGATCTCCAAACTCCTCCTCTTCATTCATTTCTACTTTCATAAATAAGTTGGGATCACTCTTGTCTAATTACCGCCTATTGTGCAGGGAGGTCGATCACAATCTAGTTCAAATGCTCGATTCATAGTTATATGGGATTGACGCTGACTTCCAATCCATCTTGACATTTGGTGCATTCTTTCACAATTGGTATGATTGGGATGCCTTTAATATTGTAGACTGAATCCCAAACGCGGATCCCAATCTAGAATTCGTGTAATTTTAAGTAGACCCTGAGATGGCTCCTCAAGGTGGAAAAAGAAAAGGGCAGCAACCTCCCTAGACTGAGTAGGTCTTGTCACTAGATCCGAATCAAGTGAATGCTCAATTACTCATGTCCATCCAAGACATACACCAACAACTAACTAAGAAAGCATTAATCCAAATGACATTTCAAGATATGTTGAATGATTTAAGGAATAGACCAAGAGGAGGAGGAGAGGTTGAAATACCTCATGATAACCGTAAGTATGAAGACCAAGTACCTGAGGTTCTAAAGCCAACACCGAAACATACTTACAATCCTGGAGACAACAAGATGATAGTGTGGGTTCACATTCCAATTGTAAAGTCTAACTTTTAGCTCAAGTGTCAACTCCTAGCACTTCTTCCCACCTTCCATGGTAACACTAATGAGGATTCCTACATTCACCTACAACAGTTTGGTTGCATCTGTGGAACCACTCACTACCCTAACATTTTGCAAAATGTAGTCAAGATGATAACTTTCCCTTCAACCTCCAAGATAAGGCCCTGTACTGGGTAAACCATCTTGGGAATGTGATAAGGACCTGGGAGATCTTAAGTCTGCATTCTTATACAAGTCTTACCCACTAGGTCAGCTCAACAAGATGCGAGCCCAGATTAGCATCTTCTCCTAGGCTACACTGAAATATGTTCATGAAGTATGGGAGCGATTCAAAGATCTACAGGAAAAATGCCCCCACGAAAATATATTGAAGACCTACTTGGTACAACACTTTTTTGAGGGCATGACTACTGATCTTGTGGTGGATCTCATTTTAACAAGAATGAAGATGTTGTCTGGCATATATTTGAGAAAATGCTCGAAGGAAAGGCATCCCTCTCTTTATCTTGAGCATATTAAAAGCATCCTTATATCCTCCACAGGCATGTCCATATAGCCACATCTCAGAATGCATACAAAGATGAAATCTCCAAACTTAGCATAATTAGGGGACATCGGTCTAAGGTGGACGACATCGAGACGATAACATCATTTGGAGAAAAGATTAGTTATTGAACAAAGAACTCATAATCTTGACAAATTGTATCAGATCACCAAGTAGATGGAGCTACACGTGAGTACCATCAATGATTTCTAATTCGTGATCTCATATTTCAACACTCTAACTAAGAATAAAGAAGAGCATCCCACGTGGCATCAACTTCTGCGTAGTCCACAACAATCGGTAGTCCAACAGGTAAGAATAAAGAAAAGCATCCTACATGGCATCAACTTCAGCGTAGTCCACAACAACCGGTAGTCCAGCAGGTGTACTACATGCAGACTCCTGACCAGGATGCACCGCCATAATAGTTGGTGATATAACAATTGGATATCTAGACTTCGTATGATTCATTCTACCCTCCACCATCGTTATTCCAAGAAGTAAACTATGTGTGGAATAACGATGCAGCACTGGCTCATCCTGGTGCAAAACCACATGGTCAATCTTCTGGCATTCGGTCGTACCACTTACCTCATGGTGCTAGATTTGTCTAGCCCCACCAATAGTCTCAGCACCACTAGTCTCTACGATGTTATAATAATTAGAGATTGAACCAGTAGTACTAATAACTATAGTATTTCCAGCACCAACACTATCATCTATATGCAACTACACCTTAACAACAATATCTCCCTCCCCATGACCATTAGTATCAGCTTCCTACACCTAACCATCATTATTCGTCCAACCACTAACAACCTCATCATAATCAGCCAAAGCATGGTTAGCATACTGAACCATCTGAGGTGGTACATGTGGACCCGACCCTCAATTGCTTGGCCTAGATGGTAAAGAGTTTATCAGAGATGACAGAGAAATAGGATGACCTTACAGCCATAAAAGTTGAATTCCGACCAAGGTCGAATCCAACCCTAGTACTTTTAAGAGAAGAGAGCACGTAGAATGGGGTGTCCCATCAGTGCCTAAAGAGTAAGATGATTACTCTTTTGTTTTGTGTAATGATGTTACTCTCTGGAGTGGTAGAACCTTGCATCGGCTTCAAACTGTAAGAGGGAAGAATAAAGCATCATATGGTGAATGATCATTTTCTGCATCAGTCGTGCCAACCACATGTCTGGGTGAAGAAGAAGAAGAAGTAGGAGGAGTCACTCCTGCTAGTTGCCACCAACCATCAAAAGAACAAAAAATCAGAAAAAAAACAAAAAGACAAAAAAATAATTGTAGTCAAAGTGAAGTCGCACCATCCATGGAGGACCCAGCTCTAGCAACCGATCCAACACCAGTTGACGAAGTAGAGACCACAGTTTTTTGATGTCCACCCCATGCTCGACATTGTTCACCTTTTTGCAGTCTGGATGTAAAAGGTGTTGTGGACATGAATATTGATTTAAATAAGAACATTAATTTTGATTTCAATTGTATATATATTCCTCTTCCTGATGTAATTGAAAAATCTAAAAAAGTACAAAATAAAATGTGCATTATATGATCCAGGTGTTGTGGGGATTAAAACTTGTCTGTTGAATTTCATTTGATGAAAGCCATGGAATATATGCCTATTGTGAAGAAGGGCTTGAAGGAAGCATGCATGAACAAGCATCCATTGAACCACAATAATAAATGCCACCAAGTTGAAAACCATATCCTATCTATGTCTACAATCACACAATAAGCAACCTCCCGAGCACCTTTAATCAGATGCGAGATTTTTGACCAGGTTTTCCAGCGAACTCTACTTGATATCAACTTTTCAATTTACCACATACCTTTTTCATTGCTTTCGGAATCCAGGATGGGTCTGTTGAATCCTACAAGAATGATGCTTTAGTTCACTGATCGATCAGAAAATCAACCCCGCGGTTTGTTGGAGGAATTTGTAGTAATCGTGCAGGACATGTAATTTCCCATTGATTTTCTAGTCCTTGATATGGAATCTCATGCACCATTTCTCCAAAACCTTATTATTCTTGGCCATCCATTCTTGCAAATTACAAATGACGTGGTTGACTATGAGTCTGAGAAGATGATGTTTCACTCGAGCAGTAACAAAGTAACGATTGATATGGTCATTAGATTAAGGGTTGTATCTAGTGAAAGTAGAGAAACACCTTCTGAAGTAGATTTTGACATTATTGCATAAATAAATAATGCAAAATTTTCTTTGAATGACCCATGAATTTAGGAAATCCTCTCTCTCCATATAAGGACCTGGAAAGAACAATCGATACATGCTCCTGTATCAACTGGGAGATTGAGTCTTATTCGTTGATGGGACTTTTTGATTCAAGACAATCCGAACATTATGCATTCATGGATATTTTTTTGGCACATTGTCTATTGAATCACAAGTGATCGAGGTGAGTAGCACCTCCAAAATCCTGGTAGAACAATCAACTATCGGCACAATTTCTATAGTGTCCAAGAAGCAAGTTTGAGTAGAAACTTAATTAAATAAGCTTCTAGTAGGCCTCAAGTGTGCTTTTCATGCGGGTGCAGAGAAGATGCATTTAATCATCATCAACAATAGGCTGACCCCAGATCTGGAATCTCGACAACTTGAGGTTCTAGAGAAAACCGCAAGGTATTTGGTTGGTGTGTACAAAACCTCTACAGGATCAACCTATGTTGACATATTATTTCTTTGTAAAATGATGCCAAGTCATCTCAAGAATTCAAATAAGTTTGAACCCTAATTTGCAGGATGATGTCATGAAAGAAATCATGAAATGATGTGACACAAGATTCAATTATCCCATCTCTTACTCCAAATTGGTGAGTCCCTTGCATGTGCTTATGAAAAAATTCGGTATCACTATTGTCCACAATGAAAGAGGATAAGAGATTTCTACTCTGGTACCAACATCATTGCATGTGTGTTTGTGTATTACTACTGCCTGAATGCCGCAACAAAGAAGGACCACTTCCTCTTGACATTTATTGATCAACTATTAGAAAGATTGGTTGGCATGGAGTTCTTCTGCTTTCTTGATGCGTACTCCAGGTACAACCCTAGTGGCAATCAAGCTTGAACACCAAGAGAAGACCACCTTCACTTTCTCGTTTGACACTTATGCTTTCTGGAGAATGCCCTTTGGTTTGTGCAATAGACTTGCCTCAACGCAAAGGTGAATGCTTGCATTTTTCACCGATATATTTGGCAGTTTTCACGAGGTTTTTTATGATGACTTCTCAATCTATGGTGATGGATTTGATTCTTATCTTGAGCAACTGGATCGCATGCTTCAGAAATGCCATGAAAAAAATCATGTGCTTTCATTGGGAAAAGAGCCACTTCATTGTCACCAGAGGAATAGTGCTGGGCCACATCGTTTCCAACCATGGCATGGAAGTCAATCTGATAAAGGTGGATGTTATTGCTAATATTCAACCATCTCAAAATATCAAATGTGATATCACTCCTAGGGCATGTTGATTTTTACAGATGATTCATCAAGGATTTTACTCGCATCACCCAACCTCTCACTGAGCTACTCTTCAAGGAGACTGAGTTTAATGTTGATCAATAGTTTCTCTAGTCATTATATCAGTGGAAAGAGCTAGTCACTCATGCTCATGTAGTACCACCACTTGATTGGTCTCTCCCATTTAAGATCATGAAAGATGCATCAGAATTCGTTAATTGGGCTGTATTGGGACAACAAAGAGATAAGATGCCCTATGCCATTCACTACGCTAACGAACATTAGACAAATCTCAAAGAAACTATACTTTTATGGAGAAAGAGTTGTTGGCTTTGGTTTTTTCCCTCGAGAAGTTCATATTCTATATTCTTTGATCTAGAATAACAATTGATGCTGACCACTTAGCTATCTGATATCTACAGTAGAAGAAGGATGTGAAGCCAAGATTGATGAGATGGATTTTTTTTCTCTAGGAAATCGAATTGGAAATAAATGATAACATAAGAGTTCAAATCGTGGTAGCATATCAGTTTTACATTGTTGAACATCGAGAACCTTCGTTGAGTATTGCACTAATCATAGATATCTTTCCTGATGAGTAAGTTCTTGTCGTGGATCCTCTCCCTCTATATGTTGATGTCGTGAAGTACCTCGTATTGAGTATAGCCCCACGAGATTAGATGAAGATCTAGAAATTCTTTTCGACCATTCGTCTTTACCATTGGAATGATTCATACTTATTCAAGGAAGGAGCAGAATGTATTTGGTGTTGGTGGATCCCTTAGGAGGAGCAACATAGTGTCCTCGAGAATTGTCAGTCTCTAGAATCTAGTGTACACCATTTTAGAGACAGAATGACAACAAAAGTATTGAAGTGTTGCCTCAAGTGGCCTACACTGTTTAAGGATGTTGGCGCATATGTCAAGGGTTGCGTTTACTGTCAGAAAATGTGATGAATCTTCACTAGTAAAAACTCCCTGCCATTGAAATTCAATCAGATCTCAGACGTCTTTGATCAATGGGGAATTGATTTCATGGGACCCTTTCCTAATAGTTAGCGATTTAAATGTATCCATCTTGTCGTTGATTATGTGAGTCGTTGGGTAGAAACTATCCCCATCTGAGCGGTTGATAGCCATAAAATTTGTCGATTTCTGAGAGAGCACATCATTTCACATTTTGGGATACCAAAGATTCAGATATTAGATGGGGCAATCTCTTCATCAAAAAAGAGGTCAACAAGTTAATGAAGGAGTACGGTAATGAGCATCGAGGCTCATCTCCTTATCATCTCGAGATTAATGTCTTGGTCATGCTAGGAAACAGAAAAGTCAAGACCATCTTTCATAAACTTGTGGGGGCGGACATATAGAATTGGTCCCAACACTTGGACTCTGTCCTCTGGCCATATAGTACCGCTTACAAATATCCCTTAGGCATGTTTCCCTATTGTCTTGTGTATGGAAAGCCTTGCAATATGCTCATAGAGTAAATTCAAAAATCATTGTGTGATGTGAACATTTACAATATGGACTCACAAAATAATGGTTAACAAAGAAGAGTGGATGTGAAAAATTCCCAGAATTCTGAGACTATGCGTCTGGTAACAGCTTGATGTACTATGTGAAGGTTAAATGTTGGAATGATCAGCACATATGACGAGAGGCATTCAAGAATGGGTAGAACGTGTGTTTATTGGATGCAAAATTGAAGATATTCTTGGGAAAATTAAAAATTAAAAGGACAGGGAAATTCTTGGGGAGAGAAGTGTGTGACAACGGAAGCATTTGATATCAAAGTTTTCATTTGATGCATAATCGTTTGTCGCAAATTGTCAGCTACTAAATCCATTTCCTTGAGCATGATACTTTATTGGTCGTTGTCGATGCAGTTCAAATAATAAGCAATTGAAACTCCTCCAAAACCAAGACAACGTCAGAATATTCAGATAATGTTCCTTTAAAACTCTTTCTTTAGTTTTTATCTTTTCTTTTTTTAGTTTCTTCTCTTCATTTTTCTTATTTCTTTCTTTCATACATCTTGGTCATCAATGATATACTTTGTGATTAATCCCAAGTATACAGGGGGATGAGTGAGACAATCGTTCATTCTTTGCTCGCTCGCCTATCTCATTTCCTATTGATACTTTATGAATCTGTGATTAATCACTCTAAAAGTTGAAAAGAATGCTTTGTTCCCGAGTATTAGCATCATAATTCCACTTATATTACATAATTAGCATTCAAGCTTGCATTTATAATTTCTACATTTTAGCATGCATTTTTACATTAAAAAAAGAAGCCAAATCCCCTTGTAAAAATCATTGTATATTAGCCGAATCACCTATTTGCATATATTTTATAATAACTCCAAATCCAACAAGTTCAATTGTGTTATATACATATTATTAACACTAATAAAGGAAAATATCAAAAAAATACTAACTTGTAAAATTGACCTATAAAACCTGATTCCATGTCTAAAACTAGGAGCCTTAAAATGCACATATCTCTTTCGTACAATGTTCTATTTAGGTCTACTCACTTTTAAAGTCATATACATTCCTAGACCTTCAAAATGATACCAATTTCATTAAAATCTTAGATTGTATGCAAAACATGGATTTTGGGCCCCCGTTGTATATTGTATATATTGTCATTTTCACACTAGTATTTTATCACTTTATTTGACTTTGTTTCCATTTTTGTCAACATGAAACTTGTAGATCTCATTGAGATCTACAACTTTCATGTTTTGAACTTTTCTAAATTCGTCCATCTTCTCCCTCTTATTTAACTTTCATTGTTGCAATAATATGATTGGGACACATGGCGCTATCTGCTTGCGCCACGCAGCCTAGTCCCTTATGCGCCACGCGTTTCCCTTTTATTGCCATGCGATCATCCCTTACATATCACGATCCACGTCTTTAACACCCACAACTGATCACCACCATCTTCTCTACCCACTAATCTCATCACGGTCGTTGGCCTCCGCCTTCATTTCCTCACGCAACGTGGCGAATCCTGCACCCCTCGAACTCACCTCCTGAGATCTAATCGTAACTGCTGAATAGCGCCCACCGTTCCACCGTTGGATTGCGAGACCCAACGGTGGAGACTTGTTCGTCTACATCCAGTTTCACCTCTCACCCACGTCGCCCCACCTCGCGTAGCCTCTCTGCCCTTTCCATTTCCCTCGCTTCTACCACCAACACCTCCACTTCCCGATGAGCCCACGACATAGCCACGTCATCCCTCTTCCTCGCGGCTACCCACTCGACCCACATCCTTCTCTCTCGCGCTCCATAATCCCCATGCAAACCTCAATACCCATCACCGGAGTCACCACCCCGTCTCTATAAATACTCCACCTACGGTCACCTTCAGCCCCATCTGCCATCACTATGAGGAGCTCGATCCCCCTAGTCCATCTCGGTGACAGCGAGAGTTGGTGCGGTTGAACGACGACAGCTATCCTTCTCGGCATGATCTAGCTTGGGGAAGTACCTCCGTCGCCGCGAGTTCTCAAGCTCGCTGAGCTCAACCTCAACCGCGACTTTGAGCGATAACCTGAACTCTGTTCAGGAGCTTCCTCCCACGCATCTATCTGCCACCTATAGATAATCTTCTTCTCCATTATTCATCCTTCTCTCCTCCTCGTTACTTTCTCTGTCCTAATCCACACCTTCATCCACGCTCTAAATCTAAAAAATGTTTGCACTTCCACAAACAAATCATACATTACGATCGCAATGGTGATTTTTATTTGATTTTTTGGAGGACTTTCTTGAATCGATTATACTAACATTTATGGCACCAAAACAAACTCCATCACTTCCCTTGTTCACAGGGGAAGTTCCTCTATTTTCAAATCACCATCGTCACACCCTCCTTTGGTTGTGTGGTTCTACACTTGCACATAGTCAGCCACTCCAGTCCGCCAATCGTTTGTAAAGCCCATAAGGCAACCGCATCAGCGCCACTGCTACCTCCGTACGACACCCTCGGCCGCCCTACGAGTCCACCATGGCTCTCTACCGTCTCTTGCCAGTAACTGCATTTTGCACCCCCCCTCCTACAGTGGTTCACCACCAGCTCGCACCTCCTCGTTCCGCCAACTGCAGCGATCTACACCGTTCAATAGAACCCTCGACTAACCATGCACCACCGACTACCGCAACACGAGCTGACCTCCTCCAGGCTCGACCCCCTTGAGTCGTTGGCTGGGTACACGTACATTACCACCGTGATTCTCCTTCCGCGTACCTGCGATGCCCTCAACACCGCGAGCCTTGCCTCACCAACTCACTCCACCATTCAGACGCACAAGGCGACCGTCTCTAGTACGAAATCCCACCTCAGTTGCGCACAACACCGTGCTCCTTCTTCAACCAGTAGGTCGCAGCTCTTCCGTGCATGCACCCTCCACGTGCGGTCCACCCCGGACTCTGCCCTCTTGCACGAGGTCGTCACTCCAACCGCTCTACCGTAACGACACCGCCAAGAGCCATCGTCCGCTTGACCCTCTTATTTCACGTATTTTTGTATATATTATGCAATAATTATGTAATGGGAAAAATTGAAAAATAATTGCATGGTATGTATATTGTATAACAATTGTATAATATGTATATTATGTATAAGTTGTCAAATATGTATTTTGTGTAAACTAAAAATTGTTATAAAATACTCTTCTAATAGTATTAAAAAATACATAAAAAAGCTTCTTTTTTACTCTTGCATGTCAACCATGCATTAAAAATAGTGTCTTGCATGTCATTCGTCTCTATAGCATGTCATCAGCATCTCATCTGCATATCTAACATATGCAAAGTGAAAGGCTAGTGGATTATGAACCGGGTTTTGAATTAATGTTGAGGATGGATTTGATTTGACCTTAATCCTCCTAATTTTAGAGGAATCTTATGGGAACTGGAGTTAAGATTTCTCAGGTCAAGGGACTTTATTCTTTGAGTCCGCAAGTCTATGTTTACATGTCATCTTGATTGCTCTAACTAGAACATCTCATACACACCCAAAATTCTTTTAGACAGTGCTCATTGTCGTAGCTCTTCATTGTTGAGAAGGTGAGGAGGTAGAATCATTTGGCTCGGAGTAGCACATGTGTGGAAACATCAGTCCTCCTCTTGGAAGGGTTGTGCATCTCAACCTAATCTGGTGGTGTTGACGTCTTAGGACGGGATGCTGTGGGTTGCAATAAAGCATCAAAAGAGGGATAGTCTATTGGCTCAAGGAGAAAAACTCCTTATGTACATGATGCACCTAGTTTATATTTCAAAAAAAATAAAAGAAAAGAAAAGAAAAAGGAAAGAAAAGTCAAAAATCCAAAAAAAGTGGGCAGGTCTAATTGAAAATACCCGTTGGAGTATGTATATTTGCAAGAAGCCTACAGCTAGATGACTTGGCTACACTGGTCAAGCATCTTAGGATAGGCAGCTATACTGGCTACCATTCATTCTTCTCTCCACCCCATCATCTTGAGCCGGTTGCACTTGAACTTAGAAGGGAATACCCCACTCCTCGAGGAAAGAGATACTAGACTGGGGAACTAGAGTTACCCTGTTAGAGGAGGCTGGTTCTTTGCCATTTCATACGTGGAGAGCTATATTTCACATACACAGTACAAGTAAGATTCATAATCATCAGAATTTGCACATGAGGATTTGCTCTGACCTGACTGTTGAGACGTCTTGAATAGAAGACTTGTGGAACTTAAAGTCTGTTAGGTCTTAAATTAAGATCCCAATAAGTTTCCACCACACTATTAATCCAAAGTTCAAATAAAGCTCCATTTTCGCCTTTTGTTCATGACCTTAGTATGGAACCTAAAAACATTTCACTTTTGCATTTAATTTAGTTGTTCGGGGACGAGCAAGGTTTAATTATAGAGGGTTGATGAATCTATGATTTATCACTCTAAAAGTTGAAAATAAAGCTTTGTTCCTGAGTAATTAGTAGCATATTTCCACTTATATTGCATAATTAGTATTCATGCATGTATTTATAATTTCTACATTTTAGCATGCATTCTCGTATTAAAATAAGAAGCCAAATCCCCTTGTAAAAATCATTGTATATTATCCAAAATAACCTATATGTATATATTTTATAATATCTCCAAATCCAGTAAATGCAACTATATTGGGTACATATTACTAATATTAATAAAGGAAAAATATAAAAAAATACGAACTTGTAAAATTAAGCAATAAAACATGATTCCATGTTTGAAACTAGGAGCCTTAAAATGCACATATCTATTTCATATAGTGTCTTATTTAGGTCTCCTCACACTTCAAATTAATAAAATATACATTCAAAGACCTTCAAAATGACACCAATTTCATTAAAATCGGAGATCGTATGCAAAACTTGGGTTTTGGGCCCTCATTGTATATTAAATATATTATCATTTTCACCCTTGTATTTTATCGCTTTATTTGACCTTGTTTCCATTTTTGTTCAACATGAAACTTGTATATCCTTGTCGCAATAATCTGATTGGGCCACGCGGCGCCATCTGGTTGCGCCACGCAGCCCAGTCCCTTGCGCGTAAGTTAAATAAGAGGGAAAAGATGGCCGAATTTGGAATACTCAAAACATGAATGTTATTGATCTCGATGAGATCTACAAGTTTCATGTTGACAAAAATGGAAATGAGGTCAAATGAAACGATAAAATACAAGGGTGCAAATGAGAGTATATAAAATATACAACGGGGGCCTCAAACCCAAGTTTTGCATACGATCTCCGGTTTTAATGAATTTGGTTTTATTTTGAAGATCTTTGAATCTATATTACTTGAGCAGACCTAAATTGGACGATGTATGAAAGAGATACATGCATTTTAAGGCTCCTAGTTTCAAACTTGGAATCGGGTTTTATTTATCAATTTTACAAGTTAGTATTTTTTATATTTTTCCTTTATTAGGGTTAGTAATATGTACACAACACAACTGAATTTATTGGATTTGGACTTATAAAAAATATATACAAAAAGGTGGTTTTTGCTAATATACAGTGATTTTTACAAGGGGATTTGGCTTCTTATTTTAATGTGAAAATGCATGTTGAAATGCAGCAATTATAAATGCATGCATGAATGCTAATTATGCAATATATGTGGAAATATGATGCGAAATACTCGGGAACAAAGCTTTATTTTCAACTTTTAGAGTTATGAATCACATATTCATCAATCCCCTATACATAAACCTTGCTCGTCCCCGAGCAACTAAATTAAATGCAGAAGTTAAATGATTTTGGGTTCCATTCCAAGGTCATAAACAAAAGGTGAAATTGGAGCCTGACTCGACCTTTGGATTAATAGTGTAGCGGAAACTTATTGGGATCTGAATTTCAGACCTAACAGACTTTAAGATCAACAAGTTTTCTATTCATGATGTCTCAACAATCAGGTCAGAACAAAACCTCATACGCAAATTCTGATGAGTATGAATCTTGCTTGTAATATGTATGTGAAATATAGATCTCCATGTAAAAAATGGGAAAGAACCAACCTCTTCTAACAAGGTAACTCTTGTTCTCTGGTCCAGTAACTCTTTCCTCGAGGAGCGGGGTATTCCCTTCTAAGTTCAAGTGTAACCGGCTTAAGAAGAGGGGGTAGAGAAAAGAATGGACAGTAGCCAGTGAAGCTACCTAACATAGGATGCATGACCAGTGTAGCCAAGTCATCCAACTGTAGGCTTCTTGCATATATACATACTCTGGCAGGCATTTTCAATCAGGCCTATCCACTTTTTTTTGGAGTTTTCTCTTTTCTTTCCTCTTTCTTTTCTTTTCTTTTTTTTGAAATATAAACAAGGTACGACATGTACATAAAGATTTTTTATCCTTGAGCCAGTAGACTATCCCTCTTTTGATGTTTTATTGCAACCCACAGCATCTCGTACTTAGACATCAACACCGCCATACTAGGTTAAGATGCACTACCCTCCCTAGAGGTGGACGGATTTTTCCACCTGTATGCTACTCCAAGCAAAAGGATTCTACCTCCTCACCATCTCATCAATGAAGAGCTACGTGCATGGTTCTTGTCCAAGTTAGGTCACTGTCTAAAAGAATCATGCGTGTATACGAGATATTTTACTTAGACCAATCGAGATGACAAGTGAACATAGACTTTTGGACTCAAAGAATTAAGTCCCTTGACCTGAGAAATCTTAACTCTATATCCTGTAAGGTTCCTCTGAAATTAGGTGTATTAAGGTCAAATCAAATCCATCCTCAACATCTATTCAATACTTGGTTCAGAACCCAGTAACTTTCCACTTTGTATTTGTTAGATATAAAGATGAGACATTGATGACATGCTATAGAGATGAATGACATGCAAGACTCCTTTTTTTGAATTCAAGGATGATTAGAAAGAGTATATGAGAAGCTTTTTTCTATGTATTTTTTAAAAACTTTTAGAAGAGTATTTTATGGCAATTTTTAGTTTACATAATATACATATTTTACAACTCATACACAATATACATATTATACCACTGTTATACAATATACATAATATACAAAAAAATCAAATTTTGCCCATCCCGTAAGTATTTCATAATATATACAAAAATACGTGAAAGTACAAGAAAGTACGGGCTATGAGTAAAGTATATATATGTAATATATACATGCCCCCCTATACTCAGCATGTGATATGTCCTCAGAGCATGAAAAGCGAGGTAGAAGACATAGCTCGTGCTAAGCATAGGAGAGCTTAAATTACAAAAAAGTAGAGATATCGCTCTGCCCCCCTATATTTAGGCTCTAGTTGCGTAAGTGTAGGAGAAGAACAAAAATGGGGAGGACGAGGTGAAGATGGGAAATGGACGAGTATATACATGGCGGTCATCGGTCCCCCTATACATAGGCTCAGGTCAGCCTAAGTATAGGACAAGAGTGGATATGAGAACAGATGAGATCTAGAGGATGTACAACGAATGATGAATAGACTCAGGATACTCTCCCCCCCCCATACTTAGGATCTGGTTATCCTAAGTATAGCTATAAATGAAAGGAGTGGAGCCGAGGCGATTGATTCCGATCTCATGGGAGGGAGGGATAGAAAGTATGTACAAAAGTTGGTGAGTATATATAAGGATCAAGATCTGAATCTTTTCGATGATGCTAATGGCGATAGCTCAATGTTGCCAGGTCTCATGCGTGGCTTTATGTGTGCCTTCTGAGTCTACCTCAGGCATAAAAATAGTCTTCTCAACACGGACTAACTCTTCATTAGGTTCGACAAAGTGTTTCAGCAGTTGTTTGTTAACTAGGGATATATGTGCTCCATCGGTAAGATACGAGATATCTACACATCCATTGTAATGCACAACACGGACTATGAACGGACCCGTCCACTTGGAATTAAGTTTTCCTTTTAAAACCTTCAACATTGCATTGAACAATCAGACCTTCTGTCCAGGCACAAAGGTCTCTCGTTTGATAAATCTATTGTGCCAACGCTTTACCTTGTCCTTGTACACCAAATTGTTGTCATGTGCTCGGTTTCTGATCTCCACAAGTTCATTCAGATCCATCTCTCTCTGTTTCTGCCCTGGGTGTGTTTTCCAGTTAACCTTCTTGATTGCCCATTCGGATTTATGGACTAATTATGCAGGTAAATGGCACGACTTCCTAAAAACCATTCTGAATGGGGAGGTTCCTAAGGATGTCTTGTAAGATGTTCTATAAAGCCCAAAGGACCCGATCTAAGATCTGAGACCAATCCATCCTATCTCGATGGACAAGCTTCTCCAATATGTTCTTAAGCTCCCTATTCGACACCTCTGTCATGCCATTGGTCTGTGGTGGTAAGGACTAGCAACACGGTGTTCGATGTCGTAATCCTTTACGAATGTCTTCTCGTCTGTATTTACAAAATGGCTACCCTAATCGGATATCAACACTTTGGGGTTCCTAAACCAAGAGATGATATGATCTCTTATAAATTTACAGACGGTCTTGTTGTTTGTGGCTTTGGTTGGGATAGCCTCCATCCACCTTGATAGATAATATACGGCAAGAAGGATATATTCAAAACCATGGCTAACCAGGAATGGGCCCATGAAGTCAATGCCACAGTCATTAAAGACATCACAAATGATGACATGCTATATTGGCAACTCATCCTTGGAATGGTTCCTCCCATTCGCTGGCATATTGGGCCAGACTTTGCAAAGGTTAAGCATCACGAAATAGATTCGTCCAGTATAAGCGACATTGTAGTACCTTCCATGCGGTCCTCCTCTAGAGTCTTGTCCTCCTCCCTCCATACCATGGTAGAAAGTAAGGACACTCTGATATTCCTACTGAGGAATACACCTCCTCCAGACACAATCCGGTTCTTAAAAGAAAAGGATCATATCCTCCCAATGGTAATGTCTCACATCCGACTTAAGTCGGTCTATGTGGCTCTTGGGCAAATTTTCGGGAACTTTTTTGGAGACAAGATAGTTCACTATATTGGCGTACCATGGGAGTGAGTCAATAACAAAAGCCGTCTCGTCTGGAAAGGGGTCTTGAATAGGTGTATCATAAGAAGTATCAATAATTTCGAGATGGAATAGGTGATCAGAAACTGCATTCTTCTATCCAGGTTTATCTCTAATGTTCAAATCAAACTCTTGGATGAGTAAAATCCACCTAAGAAGATGCACCTTCGCGTCCTTCTTTTCCATTAGGTACCATATTATTGTATGATCTGTGAACACATTCACCTTAGATTCAATGAGATGGGATATGAACTTATCTAAGGTGAACACTACTGCAAGCATCTCTTTTTCAATAACTGTATAATTTTGCTGAGGGGTATCAAGCACTTTTCTTATGTAGTGTATAGGGAACGTGATAGCATCCTGACTCTATCCTCATAAGACCCCAACAACAAAGTCTGAGGCATCCGTCATTATCTCGAAAGGAAGAAACCAATCTGGCTGGTTGTATTGGGGCGTCCATGATCATCCCTTTAAGTTTCTTAAAGGCCTCAAGACATTTATGATGAACATAAACTCCATGTCTTTGCCTAGAAGCTCAGTTAGCGACTGGGCGATCTTTGAAAAATCTTTGATAAATCTCATCTGATCATGTCCATCTTGGCACGTTCAACCTCCATTCCTCTCTTAGAGATGACATGGCCCCAACACAACACCCTCCGTCACCATGAAGTGACTTTTCTCCCATGAGAGCACCATATTGACCTCACAACATCATTTGAGGACTCGGTCTAGATTTCTAAGACTTGAGTCGAAGGAATCACCGTGTACCGATATGTCATCCATGAAGAATTCCAGGAAATCACCGACCCTTATTTAGGTATTATATTTAATCCCTATTTGGGATATTATTGACTTTAAAAATAAATAATAATCAGAAAAAATTCCAGAAAAATAAAAAAATAGAAAAATATAAAAATTAGAAAAATATCTTATTTACTATATTTTGATACATATTAATGTACTTATAATATCTATATATACCTATCTTATATTATATTTATACTTATACATAAATCCATATACACATCTTCTATATAATATTTAAATAAAAAAGGAAATATAAAAATTGAAACATATAAAAGAAAATAAAAAAATAGAAAACCAAAAATAAACGAAAAAACATAAAATTCAAAACCCACAAAAACAATAAGTTGGACAAGAGCTAAAAGACAAATTTTTGTGCATTATTTGCGCCTCTGATGAATCCACGATTCATCGCCTTTATTTTTTATTTTAGCATCATTTTCTTAGTAAAACACATGTAAATACCCACTAATTCCACAATTTTACCATTTTGCATGCATTTGTTAATTTCTTTTTTAACACTTTGGGCTCGAGATTGATGCTCCTTGACCCGTTTATTATACGAAAAAGGCAAGGGATGCGGTGGGAAGAAAATCTCTGACGAAAGGTCGAGGAAGATATTGAAGACCGGGGTTTAGGCCTTGGCGCATCTCGGAAGCATGTAGATCGTATGTAATACAATCTAAGGCAACTAGGCAGACTGGTTGCAAGGGGTAACCGAATTTAAAATTTTTTAAATAGATGAAACCACATGATTCAAGAACACTTATCGAAACGTTTCATCAAGGTCACAACCAAGTAATTAGGATTACCTTTTAGAGCGTGTTTATGATCACTAACCTCTAAAGTAAGAGATTCTCATGTCTCAAGTCCAATCTGACGTAAAAGAACTTGCAGGCGTGTAGATGACGCACGAAGCTCGCACAATCCGAGTTGATGATCTAATGTTTGAATCTCCCGATCAATCTCACGAAATACTGACTAGCCAGAGTCGATCAGGTGACGAGGGTCTTGCACTCCACACAAGATGGGAGCACAATCAATGTGGAGACTGCTTACAGAGACCAAGCGACTTATCAACAAGTACCCACAACATATGAATAGTCAACGAATAACAAAAATGTGAAGTACAATTTATTTTACACTACAAACAAAGGTGCATAATGTGTAAGCATGTACAGGTCGAACCAAAAAGGGGTAAAATAGTAGCCTAATGATTATTTCTTATCAAAGCTGATTATGTACACAAGTGTCTACTTAGTCTTTTATGTGGGTTTTTCGTTTTACACATTTTTATTTGATTTTTTTCTATATATTTTTAAAAAATTTTAATTTTCTAATTTTAATTTCCTTTTGTATTTAATCTTATATAACATTATATAGATATATATAGATATAGGAGTATATGAATATATATATAAAATAATGTATACATGATATAATGTATATATTTATAATATATATCGAAAATATAAAAAAATCAGAGAAATACCCTAGGGTGAAGTCCTTATATACATATTAAAAAAGTACTAAAATATTTATATGGTATTTATAATAGTTAATAATATGAACTATTATATCGGTATAAATAGGTATATAATACAGTATGGGGTACTATCATTATAAATATTGCTAGAAATAATAAAATTTGCAAAATATAATGTTTTGTGTTTTTTATCTTTTTCTTCTATTTTGTGATATCTATGTATTTTTTCTAATTTTTAGGTATTTTTTGAAGTCCAAAATATACAAAATCAAGGATTTAAAAAACAGGGTGGATTATTTTGAAATTTAGAAATACAAAATAAAGTCATTTTTTTCCAAAAACTAATTTTAATAGATAACATGTAATATAAAGAAAATTCAGAAATAGAAATGATTATTTTTAGAGATTTTTAAGAATTTTTTGTATAAAATTTATAAGGATTTTAGAGCTTTTAAATTTTTAGTAATTTTCCTTTTCTTTTTTTAGGAATTTTGGTAAGGAGGTACAACATACGATAATAAACTAATACTATTTTTCGTAATTTTTATAGATGGTTTTATATTTTTTTGAATTTTAAACACAAATAGGGATAAAATATGCTCTTTTTTTAGTAAATAGGCAAATTGCATAAAATGCAAAACTAAATATATAATGATGGTCGTCAAATTTTTCGCTTTAATAATTAGGAATAGTTGCAGTATAGGAGGAAAATTTGATTAAGCAATGACCACACCTTCAAATATGTGTACATTATTTTACTTGGCAAGTTTACCAAGGTAGATCATAGGAACATGAGCCTCTTCATCTATTTCTCAAATTTTGTTAATGAATTTGTACGGGAAAGTGGGTATTTTCTTAATTTTTAGGTCTCCATGCACTTGTGATGTAAAATGCAGATAAAATAATGCAAATCAAATTAGAATGATGCATGACATTTTTTATTTGATTCTATGATGTAATTAAAAGAGACGCGAGATGGATGTTATTCTAACATAGAAGTGATATGCAATTTATGTCCTAAAAAATCAAGTCATTGAGCAACATATTATGGTTGGATTTCAGAGTCAGATTGTGCACAAAAATGGGAGACATGGAGCATATAATAATGGATCCTATTTAATACGGTGTCCAATCATGAAATTCTTTATGCCATTAAAAAGAGGATAAAATTAGTTACAAAATGACATTGAAATCATTCAGTTAGGATTAAAAATGATCAAGATATGGAATAAACAGTGCAAGGGCATAAATGTAATAAAGATGTTAGGAGAAGTAAAGACAAATAATTACAAATAGGTCCCTATATGGGCCTTTTTGCAATAACCAAAACTTGGAGGGGCTCCTGTCTAATTTATCATAGTGTACGGGAACCATTATGCAATAAAAGTAATTGGCAGGGCCTTGTTGCAAAATGTCCAAGCGCGCACATGATGCACACACACCTGGACCTACTTGTAATTTTGGGAATGCCTAGTGGTGTCCCTATTAAATACCTAGCTCCACACATGCCTGACACGTGGGGGCTAGCCTCGGATCTCGACACGGGCACCGTGGAAGGCTCGAGCGACGTGGCAGATCCTGATTCTTCGTGAAATGGTTTGGGTTATCCGGGCCTCATTGCTTCAGAGGGGTGATGTGAAGCTTTATGGATAGTACAATCCATATGATCGGATGCCAATTGTAAATTCTTTGCTCCTTCGCCTTCATCGGAGGAGGATGTGCTCCGGTGGGCTGAAGGTTGCTCCACGGTGCTTCGAGGGCTCCATTGATGATTGTAGCACATCTCTGAGATGCGGGCGAAGGACATGGAAACACGATGAATTTGCGACGATGACTTGGTGCTGCTGACGATGAGTAGTCACTGGAGGTAGAGCTGCATAACTTGCCTCCGACCAATATCCGACCAATGAAGGTATGGACATGTGGAATCGTTAGGGTATAGTCGAAGCAGTGTTGTGTGCATATGTATGAAGTGGATGGAGGGCGATGAATAGGCGAAGAGGGTGGCGGCCTTAGGCTCCCTCTGCCTTGATGATAGAGGAGGTGGATCGGAGCGAGGTAGGGTTTTGGAGAAGCGAGAGGGTGGAAGGTAGGGTTGGCAAAGGTAGGGGGTGATCGGTGATGGTGTAGAGATGATCAGGAGGTGGTGGAGTGTAGCATAGAAGGCGGATAAATTGGGAGAAAAATTAAAGAAAATAAGGGAGAAGGAGACCTGGAGGTTGGAGAGGAAGACGACGGATGGGGAGGCTTGGAATGAGGCTCATTGGGAGCCTCCGGTTATCGTTCATCGAGGTCAGCCGGGCCTCGGAGCTCAAGCATTCGCCGGAGTGGCGGAGCATACATGGCGGTGACCATGGATCGCACCAGGGGTTGTTGGGGTCATCTTCGCCTCGACATCTGCCCTCTATTGTCACCGGAGGGCGGAGGAAGCTGGGCCTCAGCCCCTTGGATGGTGGATGAGCTAATGAGGAGCTAATGAGGAGCACAGGCTCGAAAAGCACTCAAAACAAACTCAAAACAGAGTTGAATTGCGAAGAATAAAATTTTGATGAACTCACTATTAAATCTCTCGAAAATCAACTCAAAATAAATTTAAGGTAGTTGTATAGCTACCCCAAGAAAATCTTCACAAAATAATGTCGAAAATAGGTCCAAATGTAGCCTAAAATTCAGGGGTATAACTACAAAAGAAAGTTTTATGTTCTATTACAAAATATTCCCTAAAAAGGACTAAAATACAAAGAAAATAAATTTATTACATTTAGGTCCCTACATAAGGACATCAATGTAATTTTGGAAACCTCTGGAGCTTTTTGAGAACATGTATCTTCATATGGACATAAGATGAAATATTTTGACCCCTTCATCTGACGGCGGAGATTATAAGGTGTCACGTGATCTGGGCCGTCCGTCGGTGACACATGTCACGAAACTGTGCA
The DNA here is from genome assembly GCA_037367405.1 of Ottelia alismoides. Lineage (NCBI taxonomy): Eukaryota > Viridiplantae > Streptophyta > Magnoliopsida > Alismatales > Hydrocharitaceae > Ottelia > Ottelia alismoides. The sequence continues at coordinate 588,947 of JAZKJV010004863.1, forward strand.
CCTGGGTTGTTCTTCTTGTTCTTCCTCTTTTAACTGATGCGGTGGAGGCACCACCTTCAGTGATTTATCTCTGACGTTCAGCGACATTCTTTGGCCTCCTGTAGGGCCAGAGAGATGTAGGAGACACCCCTCGAGCTCGCCAGTGGTTAAGCGTACTCTGAGGTAGATATAAGCGGTAGCACGACTTTGTAGAAGGTGACAGATTGGACCCTACAGTCAGTTGGGGCTTTAAAGTTGTTTCTTAATGATCTTCTCGAAGGAGAAGATCCAGATAATGGAATTGTTAGCTCCTAACATGGTAAGAACGTGCAAGAAACATTGTTTTGCTCGATTCTAAATTGAATCAGCCAAGGAATTAAAGATTTATAGTTGATAACGAGTTTCCAGAGAAAGTTTAACAGTGAAAATATAAGAACAAAGGAGATCAATTTTGGAGATTTTGAAACGAATCTAAAGGTGGTGAATATGTATGCGTCTAAGAAGGATGATCAATGATCGTAATCACATGCTTAAGGTAGCTAATACTTGCACGAGAATTGAGAAATAAAAAGACAAAGATGAAGGAATTGACCTAGGAATCGTAGGTATAGGACCCTCTAGTGATGGATCAACGAACGGTCTTCTCGGATCTCTATGCGGCGCGATGGCGGCGATGCAAGGCGGCGGACCCCTTGGAACTCTCCTCCGTCGTATCCTCTTCCACATAGAGCCTGACTCGAGCCCTGTCACGGTCGGTGTGAGGCGGAGTGAGGTAGAGAAGGTGGTTAGTCAGGTCGGTATGAAGTGGAAGCTGGAATCTTAGGAAAAGTTAGTTTGAAATTATCGATTTGAAGGGGGTTTTATAGGATGATCAGAGCGAGTTAGTTGATGATCAAGGGTTAGCGTGATAGGCGGTAGTTAGGAGAAGAGATCTGAGGGTGGAGATCTGAGGAAGAAGTTATGAGTTCGCTTGGAGAAGAAGGTGAAGTCGGGTGGTTAGAACAACTTTTGGCCGACCTTCTCGAAGAAAAAAGTCCAGGTGCTGACACGTGTCAGGACCTAGTTGGCTTGATTCAAGAAATATCCCTTTAATTAAAGCATAAATAGTTTCTTTATTTTAATTAGGTATAAAAACTTAAATGGTAGATTATTAAATTATCTAAATTACAGTGTAATTAGTTCTAATAAATAATTATTATTTTACAAAATATAAATATGATATTAATAAATAGGTATAAGTAACACTTAATAAAGAGGTTTTGGATTTTTAATTGAATAAATTAATAAATAGTATATTAATTTATATTCTATTAATTATTAGTTTAATCAATAAAGTATATATGAATTTTTGTGGATTTTAATAAATTAATTTAGAACTATTAATAAATACAAGATTAAATAATATAGTTCATTTCTATCTATAAATTATGTTTTTTTATTTGTTTAAAATATTAAGTAATCTCCAAAAATTATGAAATAAATTAGGGTTAAAATATAATATCAATAAAATAATTAGAAATTATAAAATCATTAGAATAATAAATATTGTGTTCTAAATAAAATAAATAGCCCGGAAACCCATTTGTGAAAAATATGTTTATGTGAATTAATTAAAAATCTTTAATGTTTTGGTATTTATTGGATAATCAATGAATAATGTATGGAGTATGAAATTAATTATTGTTATTTGTTTTCTTACTTATCTCCCCTACTTATTTATTTATCGACCAATCCATACGGACTTGGTCTCGGGGATTAGGTTATAAATATATCATTCAGCTATATTTATTTTACAAGTCATATTGTACATATATAAATATTTATAATTTGCTTTTATTTTTATTTTCTTAATTTTTATTCTTTTATTTATTTACATGAATTTAGTGCATAAAGGTGCATTTTTATTCATGACTAAGGTTTTTTTGTTAAAAAGTGAAATTCAATGGATATTTACGTGTATTTGTTAAGGGTTTTAAGACAAAATGCAGACAGAATGTTAATGAGTCGTGGATTCATCAAAGACCTATGAGTGAAGGATGAGTGGAGTTAAGGGGTGTGCGTGGATGTAAGAAGAAATGGCTATGGACGGAGAGCGTTAGGTCATGGAGAGGGGGTTAGAGGCGATGGACAAAATGGAAAGGGGGAGGGGGTCGAGTTGTAACAGCTGGGGGTAGGCGTTGAGGAGGAAGATGATTTGAGAGTCGTTGGATAGCTCGATCCAACGGTCGGGGGAAGAGTGATGGGCTATGGTTAAGATTAGATCAGATGATCTAATCTAATGATTGTGGAACAGCGGGGGCGTATTGTGTGGATGAAGAAGTGGGGCGATATGAGGGTTGGGATGAATGGATGACGTGGGGAGAGGAGGACCATAAATGAAATGAGATCGTGCGGCTAATAAATGAATGGTTGAAATTGAATCAAGGAGAGGGGATCTAACTGCTAGAGATGGAGTGGGGATCAACGGGAGAGCTGGAGGTAGGTAGAAGGTGATCTAATTGCCAGAAGAGATTCAGGGTGGTAGAAGAGGAAGCGAGCCACGCAGGCGGCCCAGAGGGCGCCCCGTGGCCCAATCCGAAAAATCAGTAAATAGAAAAATAAAATAAAATCCAAAAGAAATAGTTAGAGGTAAAATTAAGAAAAAAACAAAACATGAAAGTAGTATATCTCGATGAGATCTACAAGTTTTATGTTGGATAAAAAGTCAAAAGGGGTCATTTGTACAAAAGTATATTTTTTGGGGGCATTTTTAATGGGATAAAACACCGCTTTTAGTCTTTGAGATTTTTTGTACTTTTTTTATTTCATTCAAAGGTAAGACAATTATAGACAATTAATCGAATTTTTATGGGTTTTTAATATAAAAATAAAGAAGAAATTAAGTACAATAAATAGAGTTAGCTATTTAGAGGTATGTATAGGTTAATTATAAACAGTTTATATACAATATAATACAAAATAATAATAATGAATTAATAGTGATTTTTATTGAATTATTTAAGTAAGAAGATTATTAATTTGATTTTAATATGATGATACAAATTCATCACATAACGTGAAACAACACGCATCCATGCACCTCGTCCTATTTTCCATTTTTTTGGAACATGGATGATATGTATAAAAAAATAGGAAACATGCATAAAAATATTTAAATAAAAAGGGCATAGTTGAAATTAAAATATAAAATAGGGTCTTGCATGCAAATTTCCCATAAGTTTATAATTGATGTTTAAATTTTATTGACTAATTTACAATTTAGAAAAATCGGGGAATACCCCTACAAATTGCCCACCTCATGTGGCTGCCCAAGTGAGGTGAGCTGGCATGGACCAAAACATAATTCTCCAAAATATGAGGGACTTCTCATAATTATTACAAAAATACGAAGCATACTTAATTAATTACAGAATTAAAATGTAAATAAAACAAAGGCGGGGGTATATATATGCAATTACCCCTTTATTTGTATGCTAATGGGCAGTTAGATACTGATGACTTATCGATTTTCATCTTAATTTAAATATAACAAAAAAATATAAAACCCAAAAATCAAGGTTTTCTATGTACATAGAATACCCCTAAAATATCACTTTGTACAAATGATCAATTTTGGTTTTGATCTCTTCACTAAAGCTGTATATCTCTCGAGACAAGCAACTTTCGTGAAGGAATTTTTCTATATGAGGTAGTTTGTTGTTTCTTTTTCTTTTTGTTTTTTTTCTTTTTGAATTTTCTGGGACTAACATGTGGCATTTCCTGGAGCCGCCATTGTCATTCAATTTTGGCCTTTATTTTTTATTTTATAAATAAAAAGTAAATTTAAAAAATATATAACTTGGCACATGCTAGTCACGTGCCTCCACCGCACGCACCCAACAAGTGTCGTTCTCCTCCTTCCTCTTTTGATGCACCACCGCCACCCTCTCATCCCGACCAGCATTCCTCTTCTGCTTCACCGCGAATCCCAGCCTTCCACCTCCTCGATTACTAGATGCCTTCTCTGATTTCATCCCCTCTTTCAATATCATCGTCCACCTTCCATATCCCCACCACATCGTTTCCCCCATCTCAGATTCCCAATCACTCACCACCCTTGTCACGATCCCCCTCTCTAGTCAATCACCAATCTCGATCTTGTGACTGCCTTCCTTCCCGGTCTCCTCATCGAATCCTAGTCAAATCCCCTCCGATTGGCTTCCATATCAATCAACCATGACATTCCATGCATGATGATGCCATCCTCTGCTATACGATGAGATCCCCCATCCAGGTTGAACCCATCTGTCGTCTACACAAGCAACGAGAGGGGAGCTTCCGATGGTGACAACCCGACGCCCACATCATCTTCGGTGAGGTCTAAGGAGACCCCTTCCACCTCCTCATTGCAGCTTCACCCTCGTCGCGAAGCTTGCCCCTTGGTCCAGTGTGCAATGCCATAGAGCCAATGACCTCTACCTTCATCATTTCCACCACCTGCGTTCCTCCACCATCATTACCCTCATCATCATCTCTGCATGATTATCTTCAAGCTCCTCCGACCTAGCACGAGCCTCCGCCACCCTCCTCACTTCCCCCGTAAAGCAGTGTATCCTCCATTTGGCGTGGGTCAATGAGCAAGGAGTCATCTCAACCAATGATGTAACCTCCTCCGAAAGAGATTTAGAGTTCTAGGAAATCTAATCCTCTTATCTAAATTAAATTTCGAAATACGATCATTTAACCATATATAGTGATGAAAATCCTATAAATACATGTGGGATATTGAGTGTTCTTATGAGTATCTCCAATGAAGGGAGTACAGAGATCTGTTGTTCGTGGTTAGTTGGTATCATGATAACCATTTGAAATTATTTCTTGTGTTGGGAAGGTGACCTATCGAGTAGCCCTTCATCCACACCTATCAACTATTCATAACATCTTCCATATATCAAGTACAAGTAAGTACATGCACGACCCTCGATATGTCATCAATTATAAGAACATTGACATGGAGCTAGACTTGACATACAAGGAGAGGCCATTACTGATACTTCACAGTGTTGTGAATAAGATTCGCAATAAAGAGATTCCCCTATTCAAGGTGCTATGCGATGGACGATCCAGATAGACCAATACCACTTTGTCATCGATGATGGGATTAAATCGTGCCGTTGATCTGGTGTTAGAGCAAGGTGAAGATCATACAACATTGATATGAACTAGAGCTGTGCCCCGATTCGACGATGTGGGAGCCACCAGGACGAACAGGGAAGAACAACTCGAAGGAGCTGCTTGGAATGTGGAAATCTCACATTGTTGAGATCCATTCTTGGTGTTGGTTGGTCCACCATCCTCCTGGAAGCCTTCCGCCTCGAGTGGCACCAGCAAGAGGATTCGAGCTCCACTCAAAAGGGACCTGGTGCTTGTTGAAGTTCTAGGTTCCTGTGAGGTACGTGTAGGTCCAGAGTTTGCCCTTCGAGGGTTTGTTTGCTCACTTACTGATGAATCTCCATTTCATCACATTTCTTATATCATTTTGGCCTAAAAACCCTATCTAGTGCATGTAAATAACATTAATTTGTATATAATAGCACTCATAATTATTGTATTATTTGTATATAAAATAAGGTTTTTAATACCAAAATATAGAATAGAGAGAAGAAAAGAAAACAATAAAATATTGAAGATATTTTATGACCCTAAACCTCGAGATATAGTCAAGAATTGAGTAGGTCAACAAGGAATAAAGTTGGAGGAGATAAGGGCCAAAAAAATAGAATAAAAACCCAATTCTGTTGTTCATTATTTATGCATTTTGACACCCATTTTATTCTTTATTTTATTCATCAAATGAAGAAATATTATGCATGAAAGTTGTAGATAATAATGTAAATAAAAATACAAAATTGAGTTTGTACAAAAATAATACATAGTGTTCATTTTATACACAAAATAAAAAGGCAAAAACTAAACTTCGTAGACCCATATCTTTCAAATAAAAAATCAAACATATCAAAATCACCTATAATTGTATATAACTTTTCATAAGATATTTAATGGTGGTGGTTTTATATTTTTTGGAGTTACTGTGTGAATGTTAGCTTTTTTACCCCTACTGTGCATTATACAGATTAAAATATTCATTTATTCATTTCTTCTTATTTTTACAAATTCATATTTTTATAATTTTGTAAACATTATTTATAACAAATGTATATATTAAAACTATAATAAAACCGAAAATAAAATGAATAATAAAATAAATCTAAACTAATATATAGGCAAAACACCTACACTTATACTGATCTATAAATAAATGGGAATCATATTCTTTTATTCTTTATGAATTTTTTTTATAATATTAGAAATATTATTCATATTCTATTAGAATATAAAACCATAATAAAACCCAATAAAATACATTAAAATAAAAAGTTGAATATAAAACATAGGTAAAATACTTGTAAATAGACCTACTTAGTATACATATCTATTTATGTGAGTGTACAAATAACATATTAAAAATAAAATAAAAATGTATTTATTCTCATACAAATAAGTTATAAATATATAAAATAAAATAATAAAATGCTAAAATAAAATATACAAAAAAAATAAAAATGTAAAAACCTATGGCAAATATACCTATAAATACACTAATAAAAATTAACTACTAATAAAATACACCAAAAAATAAATAAAATCATAACAAAATACTAAATAAAATAATAATTTTTTTTATTTTATACTCAAAAATAATAATATCATTTATTATTTTAAAATAATTATTCTTTAATAACGAAGCTATTTTGTCTTCTAGTGGACTAAGTTCGGCCAATCAGAGTTGTCCACTCGTTAACCATGTGTCAAATACCTCTCATGTCTTCTGATTTGACGCAACCTGTCATTTCCCCGATTTTGTGCCTTTTTTCCTTGGCATCTCATCCATCTTTTGCATTCTATCCCTTCAATAGAAATGTTCCTTGAACTACCATAGTCCACACCCAACCTTCAAACTCTTGTACATTTCTTCAATTCTTTCACATTTAGTCGATCAAATAAGGGTGTCCATAATGTTCATAAATAAACACCTTCTCTCCTACATCCAATTTTGGTCATCCCTTGAAACCCAATACCCCAACCTACGTCCTAGAGAGAACCCTAGTGATAGGAGGGAACCCCTAGAGGGCCTGAGCGGGTAGAAGGTGGACGGAGGTGCACCCAGGCCACCATCTCCGGTGACGTCTGCTCCCTGCCGACCATAGCAGGTAAGATCTGCACCTTTCAATTATTTTAGGTAGATTTTAATGTTAGCATTCGATTTATGCAGTTAGTTTAGTGATTATACCCTAGGTTTAGTGTAATATAGCCAACTCGTAGTTCACCGGAGCTCCGATCTGACGAACGTTTCCTCTGTGCTATGCCCGTTGACCGCTCCGCTGACCACCCTCATTTCAAGCCCCCATCGTTTCTCCACCTCCCAACCATCCTAGACCAACCAAAATCCTGAGGTTCTGCGAAACGATGCTTACCTACCACCCCCAACCGAATCATCGTCGTCTACCTTCATTCCCATGCAGATCGGCTTCATCTTAGGTCGAGGGCGAACACCTCGAGCAATACATATCTTCAGTGCAGGCCAGGAGCTCAAAGGTGCCCTTTTGAGGCTCAAATCTCCTCGTCATCTGAAGCATTCCTGGTGCATGTTCTTCCTCAAGCTTGCCAGATCTCCCCTATGGATCCCATAGCCTCTTGTGCACACCAGTAGCTGCGGAAGAACTCCCCTAAGGTGTGAAGCCCAACGCCATCGCTAAAGACCTTTTTGAGGAGGAGGAACCGACGGACGAAGATCGGGGAAGGTGGACTCTTCCCTGTTCTTCGTGAACAGTAGCCACTATTCGATCTGGAGTGGTGCCCAGATTTGATTACCACCGTTGGATGATGGCACATCATCACCGTTGGATCACCCAACTGATCTAATCTTCATCGACAATCACCAAATTGGTATCGACCACTGGATGGTCGACATGTGGCATGTGAGATAGCCAACGTCGCTCGATCCGTGCCTATTTTGCGTAAATTGCATATCCAGCCCCATCCTATTTTGTATTATTTGATTCTGTAAATAAAATATAAAGTTATAACCAATTTGGACATTTTGCAACTAGGACCATGAACTTCTTGTAATTATAATTAGGTTCAGTCCACATCACCTCACGTGCCATCCCACGTGAGGTACCGAAATTGTAGGGGCACACTTGCAAGTTTTTGTATTTATATTTAGTCGAATGAAATGAAATGCACGTATATTTTTGTGAAATTTGCTGGAAACCCCTCGACTTTCTACTATTTACATTTTGATCCTTCCCAGCCTGCATCACGTGTAGTCCCATGAGATGGGTAAATAACATGTGCACCCTGATAATTTTTGTAATTATAATATAGTCTTAAAAATTTAAATCAATGTTGTTTGATTCAGGCAAATTTGCATAGAGACCCCTGACATTTATTTTAATTTCAAAAATGCCCCTATGAGGACACATATTTTTTATGATTTAATCTATTTATGAAAAATAACTAATGTGCTCCGAAAAATGTGCAAAAATAGAGTTAAATAATTTATACCAAGTATATTCATGCCAAAGTTTTCTAGGCCTTTTCGGCTTCGCACCTGTAAACTTTGTAGTAGGAGATACTATAGTGACTTGGCTTTGGGGTGGTTTCTCTGTGGACAACACCACCTTAAATCGTTTTTTTAGTTTGGCATTTATTTGCATTTAATATATATATTAAAAATATAATAGAGCATGTATATTCCCAATTTAACATATAAAATACTAAAAAATATTTAAACATTTTGAAAAATACAAAAATATTGTTTAAATATAAATATATATAGAGTCCAGAAAACAAAAACCCCTAAAAATAGAAAAATAAAATGATAAAGCTTCAAAATACGATACAAATTATAAAAATTCTACAAAAATACCAAAAATATGTTTTATCTATTTTATAATTATCTATATAATATTATTTATTTTATAATTATCTATATAATATTATTTATAGATTAAAATTAATTTTTGTAATTTTGGGACTTATTAACTATTTTTTAAAACCCAACTCTTATTTGGGTATTATATTTAATCCCTATTTGGGATATTATTTACTTTAAAAATAAAAAATCATTAGAAAAAATGCCAGAAAAATAAAAAAAATTGAAAAATATAAAAATCACAAAAATATCTTATTTACTATATTTTGATACATATTTATGTACTTATAATATCTATATATGCCTATCTTATATTATATTTATACTTATACATAAATCCATATACATATATTGTACATAATATTAAAATAAAAAAGGAAGTATAAAAATTGAAACAAATAAAAGAAAATAAAAAAATAGAAATCAAAAAATAAAACAAAAAACATAAAATTCAAAACCCATAAAAATTATAATTTGGATAAGAGCTAAAAGACAAATTTTTGTGCATTATTTGTGCCTCTGATGAATCCACGATTCATTGCCTTTATTCTTTTATTTTAGCATCACTATCTTAGTCAAACACCTGTAAATACCCACTAATTCCACAATTTTACCATTTTGCATGCATTTGTTAATTATACATTTTTAACACTTTGGGCTCGAGAGTGATGCTCCTTGACCCATTTATTATAAGAAAAAGGCAAGGGATGAGGTGGGAAGAAAATATCTGACGAAATGTGCAGGAAGATATTGAAGACTGGGGTTTAGGCCTTGGCGGATCTCGGAAGCATGTAGATCGTATGTAATACTATCTAAGGCAACTAGTCATACTGGTTGCAAGGGGTAACCGAATTTAAAACTTTTTAAATAGATGAAACCACATGATTCGAGAACACTTATCTAATCGTTTCATCAAGATCACAACCAAGTAATTAGGATTACCTTTTAGAGCGTGTTTATGATCGTTAACCTCAAAAGAAAGAGATTCTCATGTCTCAAGTCCAATCCGACGTAAAAGCACTTGCAGGCGTGTAGATGACACATGAAGCTCCCACAATCTGAGTTGATGATCTAATGTTGGAATCTCCCGATCTATCTCACAAAATACTGACAAGCCAAACTTGATAAGGTGACGAGGGTCTTGCACTCCACACAAGACGGGAGCACAATCGATGTGGAGACCGCTCACAGAGACCAAGCGACTTATCAACAAGTACCCACAACATATGAATAGTCAATGAATAACAAAAATGTGAAGTACAATTTATTTTACACTACAAACAAAGGTGCATAATGTGTAAGCATGTACAAGTCGAACCAAAAAGGGGTAAAATAGTAGCCTAATGATTATTTCTAATCAAAGTTGATTATGTACACAAGTCTCTATTTAGTATTTTATGTGGGTTTTTCGTTTTACACATTTTTATTTGATTTTTCTATAGATTTTTTAAAATTTTTCATTTTCTAATTTTAATTTCTATTTATATTTAATCTTATATGACATTAGCTATTTATATATATATAGATATATGAGTATATGAATATATATATATATTTAAGATAATGTATACATGATATAATGTATATATTTATAATATATATCGTAAATATAAAAAAATCTGAGAAATACCCTAGGGTGAAGTCCTTATATACATATTAAAAAAAGTACTAAAATATTTATATGGTATTTCTAATAGTTAATAATAATATGAACTATTATATAGGTATAAATAGGTATATAATACAGTATGGGGTACTATAATTATAAATATAGCTAAAAATAATAAAATTTGCAAAATAAAATGTTTTGATATTTTTAATCTTTTTCTTCTATTTTGTGATATCTATGTATTTTTTCTAATTTTTAGGTATCTTTAAAAGTCCAAAATATACAAAATCAAGGATTTAAAAAAAAGGTCGGATTATTTTGAAATTTAGAAATACCAAATAAAGTCAATTTTTTTCCAAAAACTAATTTTAATAGATAACATGTAATATAAAGAAAATTCAGAAATAGAAATGATTATTTTTAGAATTTTTTGAGAATTTTTTGTATAAAATTTATAAGGATTTTAGAGCTTTTAAATTTTTAGTAATT